>CM068367.1:1099965328-1100565328 GCA_034769895.1 Magicicada septendecula | reverse complement strand
AAGAAGAAGAGGAAAGGCTGGCCAAAAGGGAAGGCAAGCAAGTGAGCACGGTCCGTATTAACTAATTCTTCGACATCCAGCATGGAGAGCATCCTTCAGTGGAATATTAATGGATGGGCTTCATATTATTGCAAACTGAAGATGCAAACTGGCCAGGGATACACCGATGTGTGTGTGTGTGTGTCTGTGTGTCTGCCTGCAGGAAACATACTTGATACCACATGAACTTTGTAATGAGGGGAGATGAGTCCTTTCGCTGTGCTGTGACACCAAACTAGGAGAGGGGTTGGTATATTTCTTCGCAACACATCGTTCCAGACGTTCCCGCTCGCAGACCTCTACAAGCAGTAACGGTTAATTTACTACATCCACTGAAGATGACGCTCTGATGCGTATATTTACCAGATTTTGCATAGCGAGCAGCTGCCATCTCCATTACTCCTGATTGGGGAATTTAGAGCCTATAGTCCCACTATGGTTTGTCATAGGACGAACAGCGGTGGATTTATAGGTTAAGGTTTTTTTGCAAATAACGCGCATGTATTTTTAAACACAGACATGAACACACATTTTAATGTTGGAAGTGACCCTTTTTCGGTTATCGATTTTTCGATCTGTAGCTCCACATCTGTTATGGAGAGTGTTCCCAGACCATCACGAGAACGCCACTTCCCAATGTTCATAAGAACGCGAACGCCTAAGAGCGTTATACGAATGCTGAAAAGGTGGCAGGGTAATTGTTCCAGGGTGGTGGTAACATGGTCGACCCCAGAGACAGAAGTATGGGAGAGATCAAAGCAATCGCTGGCACTCAGTGTTTAAGTCTATCCCTGTATAGAGCACGATAGTGAATTGAAATGCATCCCTGATTAAATTGCTGACATTTTGGCTGCGCGATAAGCTCAGACAGTAGTACAGCAAGTTAAAAAATTGTTTTTTTTTTTTTGCTAAAAACTAAACGTTTTTGCATACACATTAACATGATCTTTGAAGGTATAGAAATAATAGTGCTTATACGTTGACGGCCTTGCGCTGTTCAACTCGACTAAAGTAATGATTAAACGTAAAATGCAAGGCGACTATAGACACGATGGTTGAAAATAGTAAAAGACAGGTCTTTCTCCCTCGGCAACAAAGACCTATATCCTCTTTTGTGGAATAAACGGTGTTTGACTGCGCTGTCGAAAATTCGAGATCGAATTGGGTTTAACATTAGAGAGACACTGGACGTGGGATGCGCACGTTGAAGACTTGGCTGCGAGGTGCAGACCCTCGCTAAATGCTATTAGCTGCATCTCCCATGTGACCTAGGGAGTGAGTAGGGAAATGTTATTGCACTTGTGCTACTGAAAATTGATTAAAGATGCGCGGTGTATCTTCATCCAGGAGATCATTCTTAAAAATCTAGATACTATTCAGAATGTTGGGGGCGGTAAGACACAAGGGCATTATGGACTAGCTCAGCACAAATCTTATATTGTGAAGCAGTAATGACCTTACGTCTTCGACGTCAGTCACTATTTTTGAGATATGTGGCCAACATTTTAGCACTACAAAGCCACATAAACCACGTGTTGATTGCGAACAACAGAGTTGCGAGAATATACAACTGCCGCTGTACGTTCACTTGACCAGCCGGCATACGTGTGCGTGAAATAACCCAACGCTAACATCCAGGTACCAATGGTCCAAGCGCTCGTTACATGTGACTCTGTTTCCTGGCTATCTGGCACACCAAATTGCCGGTTGGTTGTCGGCAGTAGAAGCAAGAAGTTGTGCCACCCAAGTTAAATGAGACGCCTTTTTAGATTAGTCCTTGAAAAATATGTTGAACAACATACCACTGTATACACTGACGGCTCGAATACGGAGAGCAGAGTGGATAGTGCGTTTGTCATCGAGGACGCCTCCCACTACTGGATCCTCCAAGGCGGCAAGTGTGTACACTGGCGAACTGCATACGGTGTGGCAAGCTCTTCGATTAATGCGAACATCGAGGTGAGAGGTAATTTGTTATCTGTAAGGATTTTCTGAGCGTTGTTGAAAATCCGGGCACAATGGATCCGTTATTACAGCATATAAAGACCCTATGCCATGCGTTAGATGATTTTGGTTCATCTTTTACTTTTGTTTGGTCTCCGGGTCACGTAGATATTGATGGTAATGAAGAATCTGTCTCTGCTGCAAGACACGCTGCAGACAGGCGACGAGTCGCTGCAATTGTCATACGGTCTGAATATGCAAAAGTACTACTGTCTCAACCACCATTATTAATGCATGGCAACAGATGCGGAATTGTCGGCAGAGCAAATATTTCTCTGTGTCCGTAAAAGTGGAAATGACAGATTGACGTAGGTCGTCGTTAGCTGTAGGAAAACCTCTGTGCTTCCTAAAAGCAGTAACATGATTGTATCGGGTCTGACAACATTGTTTTCCGTCTAAGGGTGTAGGTATTTCCAGTTTAAATGAATAACTGAATGTAGGCGAGAAACAAACGTATAGTCGAGCAACACTCATGGTTGACGTCATTGGCCATAGTTGCCAAGCCCTCAAAACATTATAAAAAAAAAGTCATCTAGACTACACCGTGTAGAGTAGTGCTCCATAATAGGCTTACTAAATTTATAAACAAATGAATTCTTTAAAGACATATTTTAGGTATGATGTGTTAAATTTTTTACCTAAATTTTCTAATACATTTCAACCCAAGTTTAAAGAGTTGAGACGTAATAGCTACGGCGAAACAGCCTGTTGTTCAGAAACGTTCAAACTAATAATTGGAGCAAAAGTCTAATAAATCCAAATAAATCCGATTAACTCGAGAACAGCCATTTATAAAGTTAATTCAGGATATTTCTGGTAGAAGAGGGAAAATGAGAACGAAGGTAATCTATCATTAGTAATTTAATTTAGAGTTATAAATCTGATCGTGTATCGCTCATGAGATGGAGAGAATGAAGCCGGGATTAATTTTTGTATTCTATTACACAATAGTTGTACCGAAAGTGTAATCATATAATAGGGAAACAATATAGTGCAGTAAAGTAATAGAAATGAGTACTCTTAACTGGTTAACAGCGCAGTGGTATCTCATTTATGACAAGGATGTATGATTCACTTGAAAACTCACCGGTGGAACCAATCGTATCCATGGGCGAGTGACTCTGCGGTGGTTGAGTCGCGAACGATGGCTTCCGGGTACCAGGACGCATCCTAAGAAAGGGATGTTAACAGATTTTCTTCTAAAGTCAAGATCGTAAATTAAACTATTATCAAAGTAAACACTTAGAAATAGTAAAACGGGGAGGTTGTCTATGACAAAAGCTGTTCTTAGAACTGTTAATAGGTGTGTTCGACGACTTAAATAGAGAAACAGAGAAATTAAATTGTTAGACTTTGAAAAGAATTTTATTCGATATATAAATCTAAGCGACTCTATATAATGAAATAGCGTTGTTCTGTGAAACCTCAACATTAAAACAAATATTTAATTTACGTATTGGCATATTTACAAGTAAGTGTAAAGTAGTTTTGGTTTCTGTGGACCTTACTTGCACTATCCTTCCAGTAATGTGACCTCCCATTATTCTTATACCGAGTTCAACACCAATAATTCACGTGCATCCTTCCCCCGAAATCTACCTCTATGCTCCCGAGCATACAGCATATTCTTTTGAGGGGGCAGGCAATAGCACCACTTTTTAGCTGTCTAAAAGGGTTATGAAAAGAATGTATGATCCGCTTGAAAGCACACCTCAACCCACCAATCGTATCAATCGAACCGATCGTACCAATGGGTGGGTGTCTTTAGGGCATCAGGACGCTTTTGTATATAGGGTAGTCCTATGCGGTGCTCGAGGGTTGTGGTGCAGTTGTCTGTTTATTTTCCATGTACTCGTAGCAGTTGCGTACTACTTTCACAAACAAATTATAGAATTCACAACTCCCTTAAAAATCCTCCTCTCAAATAAAGCCGTTCTTGAAGGGCAAAGAAAAATGGCACTACTTTATAGTAGATGTGGCGTCGTTTTGTTTTTGGCGTCGCCAGCCAGTACGACTGCGGTGCCAAAATATTTAGTTTTAAAGCAAAAGGAAGATGGCTTTACGAAAAAGAGTCATTTTTCGAGAGAAAAATCTGCCACGACTTGTGCTAGATCAGCAATACAAGACACCAGAAAACCCGAAAATGGTTTATTGATAGAGACCCTGCACGACCAAAAGGGCACAAAGTAGTTAACACTTGAGAAAATAGGGGAGATCCATGTAGAAGTGAAACTCATACCACTATGAACACGACAAAGGTTGGTAGTATGCTGAGACTTGCTCAAATTACAACGGAGCTCGCTTCACAAATTCTTTGTGAGATGATTTTGGTTCATCTTTTACTTTTGTTTGGTCTCCGGGTCACGTAGATATTGATGGTAATGAAGAATCTGTCTCTGCTGCAAGACACGCTGCAGACAGGCGACGAGTCGCAGTCGCTGCAATTGTTATACGGTCTGAAGATGCAAAAGTACTGTCTCAACCACCATTCACTGGATAGCAGACTTTCTGCAGTTAAAAGAGGTCGCAGTCGTCGTGAACAAGTTTGCATCACCAGACTGCGAATTGGGCAAATGAACCTGACGTCTTTTTACCTCCTACTATACAACTGAATGTGTAAGGAGTGTGTATGTTCGTCAGCGTATGCTACTTCTTTAAATGCTTATTTTTAAATTTACAATCTATTTTGATAAGTTATGATCCCTTCTGTTAACTGTATAATGCAATCATGCAATAAAATTCTTGTATTTTGTAACTTTAAAAATTGTGTGTGTGTGTGTAGAGAGAGAGAGAGAGAGAGAGAGAGAGAGAGTGAGCGAGAGAAGAGAGAGAGAGAGAGAGAGAGAGAGAGAGAGAGAGAGAGAGAGAGAGAGAGAGAGAGAGAGAGGTGGGAGAGAGGGTGAGAGAGAGAGAGAGAGAGTGAGAGAGAGATACTGAGAGAGATTAGGTGTCTCCGTCCTGCCGTTTTAAAGAAATTGAAATAAATTCATGCTTTGGCCAAACTTGAGAGCAGTGATCAATCATATAAGCCTGTTAAAATTCAGTCTTTGTTATATAGCTGTAAATTTATTGTTAGTCAGTATCTTTTGTTGGATAAGCATTCGAATCTTATATGGCTGGAGCAAATTTTCAGAAATAATGTACTTGGTTCAGCATACTATAGGCCTAACAGTAGGTGTCTCATTGCCAAAATGGTCACAGAAACGGAGACAGGTAAGTAACAAATAGAAGACAGGACGAATTACGAGGTTATCCTTAAGCTCTTCTAGAAAGTGGCCGGCGTGTTGCATGAAAAATTATCCACGATGTAGAGGTATAACTGACTGGAATTTATTCGCAACAAGTACTGCAGAATAAAAAGATGCTACCAGATATATTACTCAAGTGCTGAGAAAAGTACAGGAAGCTTATAGATGAAATGGTTTATGTATATTTTGTATAATAAAAGTGAATACTAAATTATGTAATCCCCCCAAAAAACTATAACTTATGATTTCACATAACTCAATACTAGATGAAATACACAAAATTAATTGACCGCATTGCAAAGCGTAAATCATAATTAAAAACAAATGACTTGTTAGGTTCCGGATATTAGTAACAATAAGAACAATAAGAACAAACTTGCATAGAGATTCTTCTCATGAAATACCACAGATGGTAGTTTGCAGGAAGCTTGGAGAACAGTTATACAGGTGGTGAGTAGAGTCTGTATAAGAACTATTGTATGAACTATTGTATAAGAAAGGAGAATAATAAATTGTGTTTTTATTTTCTTAAAACTAAAACTTTTGTTTTGACATAAATACTTAGCAGTATGTAGAACACACAATATTAATTAACCGCATCGCAAAACGGAATCAGAATTGAAAGTAAATCACTTGGTATGTTTGTGATGGTATATGTGATAATTAGTAACAATAAGAAAAAAATTAATTTTTAATTCTGTGGACTGTATAATTGGAATAATACCTACTTACAGTAATACTCGAAGTGTTAAATGCAGGAGATGCTGTAAAAAGTGTGCACGCTTAACTTTCCGAGAATCCTTCTTGCGACTTAGTTTTAATATGGGATTTATGAAATTTAGATAACTAATAATAACGTAGTTTAGAGCAAAGAAAAATGCAGGTACTGTATAATAATTCGCTCGCGGGTAGACGCTAGTCTGTACACTAGGCCTACTTGGACTGACATATTATTATAAAATATTTATTTAAAAAATAAAAACAAATAATAATATTGTTAATGAGTACGTAAAAAAACTAGAATATGAAATAAACAAATTAAATGTAACTAAATTTTTAATAACTGAAATTAGTTATGAGAAATAAAAAAATAAAATGGGAATTATTAAAAAACATATTCATGCAGCCGCCAATACATGCGGTGGCACTCTCATTTACGGTAAGTTACCAGCTACCGTGTACAAATATGTTCTAAAATGTGTACTTCATGTATTAACTAAGCGAAATAAGGCTGAAAACTGTATGATAATTTGATACTCACGGTAATTCTTGAAGTTGGTCGGAATGCAAGAGGCAGGAGATGGGGTGTAAGCTTAGCTTCCCGAGAAATCCATCTTACGACTATGTTTTAATATGAAATTTATAAAATTTAGATAATTAATAATAACAACGTTAAAAGCGAAAAAAGTCGGACATTCTAAACTGAGTTAATCACGGAAACACAATGTAAGTAAATAAACTGTGAGTAGACTGTAAATATTTACTGTGAGTGAATAAAACGTGAATCATACAAAATGTATTCCTGCAGTCAGCAACACATGTGATGGCGCTCTCATTCACCGTAAATTGCCGACTACTGTATGGAAATGTGTGCTTAAACGTGTACTTCATTGAGCACGATTAATTAATTGAAATAAGGCCGGACACTCTACGATATTTTGATAGTCCCTCTAGTGATAACTGAAGCGTGTAAATCTGATACCAGTTAGCTTGTTTGAGACACTCAGTAATACATTATCTCATTTGTCCGCAAACTGTATTGCCAGCCATACTGGATACCTATCTCACAGTTGCCTGCCGACTGGTTCTAGTCGTTACGTAGCAAAAAATCACAGCAGTCGGTCAGCATTCGCAATATATAAATTGCTATGGTCAAGAACGTATTTATATTTTTATTTAAGTGGAAGCGAACTGTTGTTAATACTTGTCTTCACAGAAACTACGTTGGCTATTCTAAAAATGTCGTATTTAATTTTAAAATCCTTACACTCGAGACCAAGTATGTTTAAAATACTTATAACACTTACTGACTAGATGAAGTAAAATATTTTTGTAAATCCAGAAGTATTGGGTATCCAATGTAATGTGTACCAAACTGAAGAACATACCTATCTATTTTCTTTCATGGAAGATTGTATTGGTAGATTACCTTTCACTTAATCCTTACCTTTTGTAGGATTCTATTGTGCTCAAGTGTTAAAAATATTTTTTGATTTATGCAATAGTAGATGTGCAGCGCGATGACTTTACACAGTAATTTGAATGCAATGTAACCGGATGCATAAAGTAACAATGATTCCATTAAGTAGGACTCTCTAAACATAATTCTTTTACAGTTTTACAAATTGAGCATAATTTCACCTTCAAAGTTCACAGTCTTGGTTTTTTTTTTTTGTAATGATACCACACTTGGGAGATTGCAAACCTAAGATGCTTTTCACGCACATCCTATCAGCTTCTAAGATCTGTGTTAAGGAGTTATGTTTTCCACCTAAAAATCTCTATAAGAACTAAATATCTTTTCAGTATAGTCAGTTTGTAGTTTTTCTGGCAACAAATACTAAGGTGTCCAGAAAATAAACAATAAAAGGTATTAAAACGTTATATCAGTGATGGGGGAGAGGAATTCAGAGTATCTGTGTTTAAGCAATTCTGGCTAGGTAACTTCGGTTTATCTGGACAAACTAAGAATTTTCAAGTAATTGCAGCCATAATCCGATTATTTGTAAAATGGTTGTTCTGTGTCGTTTTGAGAATTAGCCCTGAGGTAGTATTTAACTATTCACTTTTTATTGCTTTATCACTTGAAACCTTTATTATCCCAATTTAAGTATCACCTTTGGATCTGTAGTTGCTTTTACAAACAGAAAAGCAAAATGTAATGTCAGTTAATGGCAAATCTACACTGACTGCACATAGATAAATTAATATTTCTGGTAATCAATGTTTTGTGCTGTAAATGAATCTTTGTAAAATTATTATTTAAAAATTAAGAAAATTAAATATTTCGGTAGACTAACCAACTGATGAGAACATATAGAATTAAAAATAAATTAATTTACCCTAGCGGAGTAGGCTAAATGTTTATCATTACAATTACTGTACACAGAAATCGGTAATGCCTATTTGGACAAAAGGTTATCTTATAAATAACAAGGGGAAATTGTAATTTGGTTATGCTTTAACAACGATGCGAATTAAGCAAATCACATGAGTTTGGAATAAACCTATTTTAAAAATCTAGTATACCATTTGTTCAACAAAATACCTTAAGGAGTAGTTTGTAAATTTTACGAAAAATATTAACTGTTCATTAAGACGAACAGTGGAACTGAATATATGGCTGGTATAGCGTTCCCATCCGGCTTGAACTAGAGTTAGCAATGGCGTTATGGTAAATAGGGCTTTTGACAGTGTGAGGCATTGGGTAGTTAAATAGGCCTTATACAACAGCAGGCTGACAATAGGCACGCCGATATATTTGTTACGTTCAGTTCTGTATAGCAAGGCAAAATCTGTTTAAATATACAAGATGTCAGAACCAGTCCACGCCCACACTCCCGACCTGGGAGTTTTTGGTAAACTCTGTTCTTTTACCAAAGTATTGACGTAGGCAACAGATTAAAAAAAAGTCGGTTTCAGTCACTAGGAATATATTTTAGTAACATAAAAAACAATTAAGCTCTTTAATACTATTAAACACCAATGTATGCTAATACGCTTTAACAGTATTACAAAATTATATTTAATATTATAACAACGTATCCGACATTGGTAATTTTGTCCCGTATATGAATCTCCGAAGCTATTGTAATATCCTAGTTAAACAAAAGGTATAGTTCAGTAAACTAACATACTGTAGGGGAAAAATAAAAATAAATTTGCTTATCCTTTGAAAGTAAACGCTGATAATAAAAATTGTGTACACAGAAACCGTTTTGCCAATTTTGATAAACCGTTGTCTAACAAGCAACGAGAAGTATTGTAATTTGTTTATATTTTAACAACTGTATGACAACTACGTATGTTTGGAATCAACGTAGGCTATTTCAAGTATCTAGTAGTACAATTATTATATCACAAGAAACTACAAGGAATGCTAAATTTTATGAAACAATTTTAACTGTCTAACAAAACGAATGTACAGTAGAACTGTTTTCATAATTTGCGTAGTGTTGCCAAATTTCAGCCTTCCGGCCTCTACTATCACCTCACTATATAACTGTTATATAGTGAGATGATGCCTCTACTAGGCTGGCCACAGCATTTGTCGATTTCAGAAGGCTTTCGACAGTGCTGAACACTAATTACACTAGTTTACAATAGCAAGATTGACTGTAGATACTCCGAAGTCTTTATTATCAGGCAATTGTAGCAAGGCAACAACTATTAAAATATATAAGCAATATTTTATATACCAAGTAGAAACCGATCCAAGTAGAAAAAGGTCTGTCGTTGCTGGTAGATACGATCTTATCTAAACTTTTTAATCAGGCGTTAAAAGAGGAATTTTTAAAGCTGAATTTGAAGAGGGAAGCATCAAATTATGCTGACAGAAGTTAAATAATATGAGATATGATGACTATGTAGCTTTAATGACAAATAACAAAGCAGAAATGAAGAACATTTTTGTATAAGTGGACACACCGGTTAGAAGCATACGTATGTCAATTTAACTGCACTAAATATAAGGTTATAACAAATGCAGTAGGAAATGTCGTAGTGAGAATAGGGTACGATGTACCAGAAGAAAGTACTTATTACTTACTTAGTGGTTATTTGAGAAACTTATTAAGCTTAATAAATAAAACCAGTCAGGGAAATAAACAGAATAATTAGACTCATCTGAGGACTTTTGGTAAACTAGCTCAAATGATCAGAACAAAATATTGAACAATATTTCAATACTTAACAACACTTAATTGTAATAAATCCGCGTGGAACAGATTATGAGAAATGTCTGGAACCTTTATGCAAATTATACTTCTTTCTTCTTAATCTAGATTTGTTACATATGTAATAATATTAAATACTAACATAAATTGTCTCAAAAAGTTCGTAGACTAACCTCTCCTTTTTATACAAACAAACCATTATTATTATTATTATTTTATTTAAGTTAAGTGAATATGGGAAGTTTAATACATAATCTCATGAAATTTTACAATCTTATAACCTTAACAACCACGGTATCTTATTTCAAAGTATTAAATTAGTGCGTTCTTCCCGTTCTTCTTATAATTCGCTAGATGGACGATGGACATGTTCAAAGGCAAAAATGGACAACATAGTGACAGCACGAAGAGCAATGGAAGGGTTAGTATTAAACGTTAAACTATCAGATAGAAGAAATGGGTGGATCAGAAATAGAACTAGGCGAAAGATGTTTGAGAAAATGTAGCAAGCTGAAATGGATTTTTGCAATTCATAACATTCGAGAACAAGAAAAATATGTAAAAAATATATTGTACATTTGGGAACTGGGAGCATGAGAGAAAGAGGAAGATTCCATGAGGCATGGGCAGCTGATCTGGCAAAACACGACGGATCAAGACGGATCAAGACGGATGACTGTAGGGGGATGCATCGAGAGGAATGGAAATATCTAGGGGAGGTCTGTGCCCAACGATTGAAGAATGTGGTTGGTTGCTAGAAGAAGAAGAAGAAGAAGAAGAAGAAGAAGAAGAAGAAGAAGAAGAAAGACGAAGAGAAATTTTTATTCTTATTTGAAGAAGAAGAAGAAGAAGTAGAAGAAGGAGAATGTGTAATTTAATCAATAATAATTTGGATTACTTATCTTCTTTAGACATTTGACACTCTTGATGACACACTGTGATGAAAGTTAACATATAAATCTTCTCCGTAATATCTATGAGCTACATTAACTAAAGCATCATTTTGTTGGCGCATTGCTAATCGATTTGTCACTAATTAATACATTGTAAGAATTATTTTTACGTTACAGCCTTTGAAGAATGTATTAAAGTTATCAGGATTTTCTGAGGAAGCTGATTATTGAATTAAATGTTATATTCTAATGTACCCATAAAAATTGACTTTTTACAAAACTCCAGAATACTTTGATACTAAATTACAGTACATGGTAAAGTACTGAATGTTTGCCGTATATAAGACTTTGAATTAAATAATTTTTGCCAAGTATTTGAATTTGGATTACATGTTTGGTTACTTATTACAAAATTAATATCAATATTGACTTAATTATGAAATTGCTTCTGTAGGAAGTAACTTTTATTTGTTTTTGTTTTGTTATAAACTTTAAATTTTTATGTGTAGCTAATACAAATTAATTTTAACAAGTAGATGTTACGAGTTAAACGTTCTTTCAAAATAAAGTTTTTTTATGTTGGAGTTATTAAATTTTACCTCTTAATTTACCCGTCGGGTATTATTTGCGGCTTTCATTCGTTTGAACGAACAATTCAACGGTCACAGCGCTCACGTCTGTAAATCATGCAAACAACTCTGATATTTTGTGGCCTCTATACGCGATCGGATTTTATATAGGCCTACCTGGTATGGGAGGTGCTTACATGGTGAGTAAATACAACGCAACACGACCATGCACCACGTTTATTAAAGTTATTAAATTTTAATAGGCGATGTTATTTACAAATAAATATTTGTGACTTTAATAACAGTGTTTAGTCTAAGGTAAACTTAAGGAGAACTGTATATTTATAAGAATGTGTTAATATCTTAGTAACGTTTCCGAGTGGCGATTCTTTAATATGGAACTACCAATAGGCGAGGTAGTGTTTTTGAATATGCTTCAAAGGAGACTAATGAAATTAAGAATTGTATTATGTGGCGTATAAGGGAGGGTAGCAGGTAAGGGAACAAGAAAATAGTATGTGTCTTAGAAAAATAAGTCCCTGGAGAGAAAAGACTGTACAAATTTGTTTCTAAGCGTAGAGCAACTGCCAAGAACGCTGCTTTTATAATCGAATGGTTAATGTAAGGACGATGTCGCTCGATAGTGCCCGTAAAATGTGAATGATATTAATTTGAATGAATCTGAAGTGACGTTACCTACTGTGACATCTGTGAAAGATTGAAGGATACGCAAGGATAAAGTACACGCTTTAGTGGACTGTAAATTGTTTGGTCGTTTAAACAAGTAAAGTAAGACTTCAGAATTCTGGAGTACTTACTGATTACAAATACGTGTACCGTTATGCCTCACAGAATACTTGTGTTATAAAAGACACAATTTGGTAATAGAGAAATATACTACTTTTAAGCTTGTGTATTCATCTCTCCTACATTCTTCCAAGTTCACATTTCCTCTAGTTAAATTCTGCCGGTGATAACTTACCTCGCTGCTTTATATGAAAATAATCGCACCATCCTTTAATTTATTTTGATTAAGCGAATGAACGTTTTGCTTCCTTTGTATTACAATAAGCTGTTAAATCTGACGTTTCACAGAATATCATTTTTGTTGTTCTCCTGTTTGCAATATGTCATTAATATATAGTCCTGTTAATATGATTTGTAAACACCTGAGGTTTCCGAATTTCTGAATATCTCTAGTGGAGACCGCTAGCATGCAACACGATTGCCACCTGTGTGTTTGTACGCAGTCTGCTGCGACTCACCTCCCTTCTTGCGTGTAGAATAATGAGTTTTATTCAATTTTTTTGCCAATTTGTGTTTAATTTTTTATATCGTCTTTCTTATTGGTTAATTGATTTTGGGCACTCTTTCAATTGATTAATTGTCAAAGATGTGGTGTCATGTGTAAAGCTATTTTGTTTACTTAACATTTTTAAAGTTTTGTCTACAAAGTAACTTAAAGTCATGTTAATGTTAGTTTTCCATTATAACGTAGATTATAGTGACTTGATTATTTGCCACTGTGCTTTATTATGAAATGATTTATCTTTTGCTTGCATTTAATCATTTTTATGCTACCACTATTTTCGTGGTTGACTAAGAAGTCGAAAAACGACATATTGGTACACGAAATCCTACTACTACTACTACTACTACTACTACTACTACTACTACTACTGCTACTACTACTACTACTACTACTACTACTACTACTACTACTACTACTATTACTACTACTACTACTACTAATACTACTGCTGCTACTGCTACTGCTACTACTGCTACTACTATTACTACTAATACTACTACTACTACTACTACTACTGGTACTACTGCTACTGCTACTGCTACTACTACTACTACTACTACTACTACTACTACTGCTACTGCTCTGCTACTGCTGATGCTACTATTAATAATTAGGTAGAGGACTATCGAGAAGCGGTCATTAAACTACACTAAAGGGTATTTATGTTTTTCAATGTGTTGTTATGTCAACTTTTTTTAAATACTAGAATGGAATAATGATTTAAATAATTATTACGTACGGTACTTAATACACAGTGGTGTAATTAACATGTTATACACTGCAATAGATCACTTTAGATATGATTTGGATAGTTAAGACCTTAACCTATAAGCTATATTTGTGATTAAGAAATTTATTATTTTCGTTGTAGGCAGGTTTAGTTAGTTAGCATGTTAATTGTAATAGTACTAATATAATATTATAATTAATTAATATAATAATATTAATATAGCATGTAAGATACTACTTAAGGCAGTGCTAAGGCGCTTTTAATATAAAACTGTCCAACATTTTTTCGTTTGCGATTATTAGGATGATGTCGGGGCCCCAAACATACTGGCTTTCACATTGTGCAATAACAAAACAAGCAGAATTTTTTGAGTTATGTGTAAGCAAAGTGGTATCCAATAACCAGCATACGTATGTGGTGGGAAGCTGAGAAACATATGTCGACTAGTATTATCAGATTTATTCTACGGATCTTGGATAATAAAATTGACATCTGCTACATTGTTATCTCAAGTCCGTCTTATTTCTTTGTTCTTTATCTCTCTGGTCTCACACAAAAAGCACTCATACGCTTGAGCACGCTGCAATAAAATAAAACAATTCTCTACTTTATTGTAGGAACATGTTCCCTTATATTATACATTTTCCACCAAGCGTTCGCTTTCCAAATCATTGTTGATTCACTATCAACAACTATCACTTCCGATACTTAGACAATACGTCTAATTCTGAGTTTGGCCTCCTATGATGATGTTCTATAATGAGACGTACTGTACTGTACCCGTAATTCACTGAAGTACGCGCTATTGAAAAACTGAAGTATACAGTAAATAGATTATTCATCGTTGACAACAGTGAGAAGTGTTACATACACAAGACCATTATCTTATTAACCTACAGGTTACTACATTGTAATGTATTACGGCTTTTTCCTAAATTAGTTTGCTGTCCATACCATAATATTTGTGACTGCTTACGATCCAAATTCTATATTACTGTGACTCTAAGAAAAAAGAAGATTCAACATTTTCTGAATACAGGCTATTAACGGTTAAGAGGGCTGTGTAAACAATATAAGAAATAGTAATTCGTAGAGTGAAATAAGGACTTTTTCTGTCAAGAGAATCAACTTGTAGCTTTTTTTTTTGCTAAGTCAAAGAAATATACACGTTTTTGTAGATGACAGGAAGGGGAAAATAATTTTATTGCAGGAATGATCAATATCTTGTAAAGTGTTTAAAATGTTTTCCTTTTCTTAATCGTTATATCACGTGATTTTCCAAAGTTGTAATTATATGTACGGTAATATATACTTTTATTCATGTTTTCTGTAAAAAAAACACTTATATATATATAACGGATCTTTACAGCTGTCGCCGTTTCCCCGTCCCCAACTTCCATTGTAACCTATCGTAGCATGTAAGTTCTTCTAAATTTCTTGCAACCATTGCTTCCGCTACGTGATCTCGCCAACGCCTCCGTGGAGGTCCTCTCTTCCTCCTCACAGGTGGTATCCATTCCAATATTTTGCGGGGCCATCTGTCATCTTCCAATCTCTTCACATGCCCAAACCAAGTCAATTGTCTGCTTTCTATTTCGTCTATTATTGTCCTGTCAATATTCATCTCGGCTCTAATAGTCTCATTTCTAATCCTGTCTAATTTTGATCTTCTACAACTCCCTCCTGAAGAAGTCCATTTCCGCTGCCATCTGTTTTTTCTTATTTATGTTTGAAACGTTCCAAACTTCTGCTCCATAAAGGATTACACTTCGCACCATGCTATTATATATATGTTTCTTTGTATTTCTGGTTATACTTCTCTCCCATAGAAGCGAATTCAGCGTTCTTATAACGGTTCGCCCCTTGTTAACACGTTCTTGAATTTCATCTTTGCTGCTTCCCTGTTTGTTGAAAATAACGCCTGAGTATTTACTTTTTTCAACACCTCTTATCCTGTCCACATCCAATTTTAAGTCCTTAACTTCTTCATTGCCCACTATCAGGTACTCACATTTTGCCATGTTCATCGTCAAACCAGCTGCGTCAAAAGTGTTTAAAAAACACTTTTGTTTTACTTAAATAATAAGAAAACTTTGTCATGCAGCACAGAACTTTGTTAGAAAAAATTGAAAAATTAGTCTTTCGAGGGAAGACTTCGTAGGCTATATTGATTTTTATTATACGTCAAGAATTACTGACAATATTTTCTGTAATTAGTGTACTACGTGCTAGCAAATACTTTTCATACAATTGAATATACTTGAATTTTTCAAAGCATTTGGCATTTGGGATTGGGAAGACTCATTTTTGATTTGAAATAAAATTGTGGTAATTTAACATCTTTTGGCACACGAATATTTACTTTCCTCATATACAATATATTAATGATAGTGTTATTTTTCGAGTTTATAATAATACTAAACTCTTCTTTTAAAAATCCCTTTTTTACAGTAAACGTTACAGAAATTAGGTTAACACCTAGTACGAACTAAGGAAATATTACTTTATAAACAATTTTTGAGTTCATTTAAACAAGATTGTTCCATCAAATTTTAATATTTTCATATTTTAGTTACGAAATAGCAAACCTGCTTGGATGTTTCTTGAGCATAACCTGTTTTGTTTGAAACACTCACAAGAAGAGAATAATTACTGCTGCGCATTAGCAACGATTAACATTTTTCCAAATTTGCAAGTGCAGCACGTTCATGACTAGTAAATATAGTCATACTATGGCGTTATCCTCTAGATTATACTACAGGTGCTAGAAACGTTTATTCCACTGCTCGTCGAGGTACGTCCTAATTCAATCTTAGCCAATGTCAATACTCCGTTTACTTGACAATGTAGTTTCCAATTGTGATCGTATCTGTTGCAGCCCAGTATTTAAATAATTTGCGTTAACCAATATTTTACAGTGTTTGGGGGTCATAAACTAAGTGTTAGGCTCAAAAACGTATTAATTTTTATCTTAAAATATATATTACAACGTTCGAGACTATGTACGTATTTAAGCTGGACTGATTAGGATTAGGGCTTCGTGAATTCTGCGATTCAAAACTGTATTTTTTATTTTCAAATTAATTTTTATCTTAAAATATATATTACAACGTTCGAGACTATGTACGTATTTAAGCTGGACTGATTAGGATTAGGGCTTCGTGAATTCTGAGATTCAAAACTGTATTTTTTATCTTCAAATTAGTTTTTATCTTAAAATATATATTACAACGTTCGAGACTATGTACGTATTTAAGCTGGACTGATTAGGATTAGGGCTTCGTGAATTCTGAGATACAAAACTGTATTTTTTATCTTCAAAATGCTTCTTAATTTTGATTGTTACCATTCTCCAGTAATCTCCATTATACGTTGAATCTATTGTTATGAAAATAATCAGTTTTTGTTTTAGTGTCATAATCCATGTCATAATCATCATCATCATCTGTGACTTCAAGAGTAGATGTCGCTCTAACATTCCTGTATCCAATACTCAGTTTCTCCAGGTCCATCCAGCCTCCACTTCATCCTTCAGTATAATTTTTACCCTTCTCTAGGCCTATTACCTTCCTATAAAATATTCGTTTTGTTGTCTGAGTTTCTACCATTCTTTCTGTGTGTCCAATCCGTGTTCGTCTGTCACTATAATAAGTCTTATAGTATCAGGTTGTCTGTAAAGTCAGAAGAGCTTAGCATTATGCCACTTGTGTTTGGTAACGCCACACTCGACCACTCCCTTAGAATTGTGTAACAGACCCTCTTAATATTATTAACAGATTTATTTCAAAGCCCGTTAATATTGTTAATTACTTTGTACGTATAATGTCCGCGTTAATGTCCTTGCTTCTGAGCCATTTTTTAACACAAGCGCAAGTGTTTTATAGATTGGCATTTACCGACTGACTTTAGACATTTTATCATTCAAGTTTTTTAACTGTAGGCGTACCAATTAATTTAACTGATGTATTACAGTATTTTGTTGTCATCCTTTGTCACGCTGTCACTGAATGAAACAGCATTTTTCGGTAGGAAAATTAATTCTGTCAAAATTCTGAGAAGAAGACTATACATAAAGTATCTGTTATTTTGTGTTTCGCAGTTTTGTATGTACTTTACATCACTGAATTTAATAGCTTACAACTTGACAAATGGCGAACGAATTTTAACACATAACATACAAAGATAACAGTTTTGATTAGCCCTTAATTACGGGTTCCAAGAAATTATTTTTTTAGTTGGGTTTAGCTTCTGTGTGTGCGCGCGCGTGAATTTATGGAGCCTATCTAGAAAAGCAGCTAATGAATTTGCTTAATACAAAGAGCTAAATCTGTTAAATTTGAAAAATACAAAGAGCTAGCTAAATTTTGACGAAAGGATGAAATGTAAGGTAAACGATGATAAGAATGTAAAACTCTTAACGAAAACGATATTTTTTGTTCGGTCGAAGTGTGTTGTTACAGTGTGGAACCCGACGTTTGTGAGCATCTGTCTCACGTCACTATAGCTTATACGAATACCTCAGGATGAAATATTCATACAGTGATGTTAATAGTAACAATAATTATTATTACATCGTGTAGCACTCCTATGACCGAGAATTTTTGGCCTCGTGGGGTTTTAGTTGGCTAACAGAGACTGGTAACTGAGTTAGACAAGGATGTGTGTACTGCTTGAAAACGCACAGTAACGCACGGTGGAACCGATCGTTTCCATGGGTGGATGGCTCTACGTTACTGAATCGCGAACGATGGCCTCAGGGCAACAGGATGCACCCTGTTGTATTTATTCGTAGCCGTAGTACTTGAGAGCTCTGCCGCGGTAGTCTGTTTATTTCCCCGGTACTCGTGGGACCAAAATGTAAATCTCGCAAAATAATGCTGGGATTAAGGGTTCTCTTAAAAACTTTCGTTCAGAAAAAGTATCCTCGTCCGCTGCCCTACTCGGAGGGTGAAGAGAAGGAAGCATTACTCCTTGGCCGATGGCGAAAGCTTTCAGACATCGTCTGCCAGTGAGGCAGCGGTTTCCTAAGTACCTTGTTATTAAGCGGAAAGAAGATGACTTTGGCAAAAGTAAGTCTCTTCCTAATTATTGTAAAGACTAGCAGTC
The DNA here is from genome assembly GCA_034769895.1 of Magicicada septendecula. NCBI lineage: Eukaryota > Metazoa > Arthropoda > Insecta > Hemiptera > Cicadidae > Magicicada > Magicicada septendecula. The sequence continues at coordinate 1,100,546,532 of CM068367.1, read as the reverse complement.
TTATCGTATAAGTCGTACAGGTCATCAGAAAGCCGCGGGTGTATTACTCCTCGAGACCTTAAAATATCAACATGGTTCAAGGCTGCTTGAGCTAGGGTAGGTAGGGAACGTAGATGTAGAAGTTGTACCTTATATCATTCGAAACACCACAAAGGGGTGGTAGTGTGCAGAAACCTTGCTAACTACAGAGAGAAAGAAATTACGATCGAGCCTGTCCTCAAGGCGTTATTGCAATCGGAGGCTAACGGCGAGAAGGAATGGACAGTCGCTCCCACCTGCGTCCCACGTCCTAACCTTCAACAGGACAACCGTGACGGAAAAGATCAGAGCAGGTATTCATAGGCTGAGTGTGAGGGCTTTCATCCCTCAGCAAATGAAGTGTTTTCAGTGTTTGCGTTTTGGGCACATACGTCAAGATATGCTCGGGTCAAGGCTGCTTCTGTGGGAAGTCGGCTCACGGCGACTACCTCTGTGATGAACCTATGAAATGCTCAATTGCGGTGGTCAAAATTCATGCAGATCCTGGAATTGTCCCGTTTATAAGCAAGAGGTAACTATTTAGGAAAAAGTTAGCTCTTGGATCCGACGAAGAAATTTGTATGCCCAGTCAACCACGGCAAAATAAATTACGTGGAGGCTGTAAAATCAACAGAGTCCACCAGCACCTACTGTAGAAGGAAACATTACCTGCAGTAACACAGTTTATTTAGTGATACTTTTCTGAAGCTTACACGAAATCTGAAGTTTAAAAAGACAGTGAGGCTGAAACAGACAAACAGATGGCGCATAAAGTGCAGACAGACATGACGGGTCTGCTGGAAGACCCACACTTCGTTCACCAAGAAGATCGAGCGGGCAGAAAATTCTTGGTTGCAACTGCAACCACCTACAGTTGGGGGCGAAACGGCAAGAAGTTACCGCCGTCCATTGGCCCGTCTTCCCAAATACACACGGAAAGAATTTCTAAAAATGCAAGCGAGAACAAGAAATGTCCCCGAAGACCAGAAGATGAGCTCCGGATCGGAGTTCAACTCCACTGCCGGTGCCAACGATCTCACTGTCCTCGGTGACCTAGCAGATCTTCAAAAGAAGAAGAGGAAAGGCTGGCCAAAAGGGAAGGCAAGGAAGTGAGCACGGTCCGTAGTAACTAATTCTTCGACATCCAGGATGGAGAGCATTCTTCAGTGGAATATTAATGGATGCCATTCATATTATTGCAAACTGAAGATGCAAACTGGCCAGGGATACACCGATGTGTGTGTGTGTGTGTGTGTGTGTGTCTGCCTGCAGGAAACATACTTGATACCACATGAACATTGTAATGAGGGGACATGAGTCCTTTCGCTGTGCTGTGACACCAAACTAGGAGAGGGGTTGGTATATTTCTTCGCAACACATCGTTCCAGACGTTCCCGCTCGCAGACCTCTACAAGCAGTAACGGTCAATTTACTACATCCACCGAAGATGACGCTCTGCTGCGTATATTTACCAGATTTTGCATAGCGAGCAGCTGCCATCTCCATTACTTCTGATTGGGGAATTTAGCGCCTATAGTCCCACTAGGGTTTGTCATAGGATGAACAGCGGTGGATTTGTAGGTTAAGATTTTTTTGGCAAATAACATGCATGTATTTTTAAACACAGACATGAACACACATTTTAATGTTGGAAGTGACCCTTTTCCGGCTATCGAGTTTTCGATCTGTAGCCCGAATATTGCTCCACATCTGTTATGGAGAGTGTTCCCAGACCATCACGGGAACGCCACTTCCCAATGTTCATAAGAACGCGAACGGCTAAGAGCGTTATACGAATGCCGAAAAGGTGGCGCGTGGACCGTAACATGGTTGACCCCAGAGACAGAAGTACGGGAGAAGATCAAAGCAATCGCTGGCACTCAGTGTTTAAGTCTATCCGTGTATAGAGCACGATAGTGAATTGAAATGCATCCCTGATTAAATTGCTGACATTTTGGCTGAGCGATAAGGTGAGACAGTAGTACAGCAAGTTTAAATTTTTTTTTTTTTTTTTTGTAAAAACTAAACGTTTTAGCTATACACATTAACATGATCTTTGAGGGTATAGAAATAATAGTTGAAAAGTGCTTATACGTTGACGGCCTTGCGCTGTTCAACTCGACTAAAGTAATGATTAAACGTAAAATGCAAGGCGCCTATAGACACTATGGTTGAAAATAGTAAAAGACAGGTCTTTCTCTCTCGGGAACAAAGACCTATATCCTCTTCTGTGGAATAAACGGTGTCGACTGCGCTGTCGAAAATTCGAGATCAAATTGGGATTAACTTTAGAGAGACACTGGACGTGGGATGCGCACGTTGAATAAATCCAAATAAATCCGATTAACTCGAGAACAGCCATTTATAAAGTTACTTCAGGATATTTTTGGTAGAAGAGGGAAAATGTGAACGAAGGTAAGCTATCATTAGTAATTTAATTTAGACTTATAAATCTGATCGTGTATCGCTCATGAGATGGAGAGAATGAAGCCGGGATTAATTTTTGTATTCTATTACACAATAGTTGTACCGAAAGTGTAATCATATAATAGGAAACAATATAGTGCAGTAAAGTAATAGAAATGGGTACTCTTAACTGGTTAACAGCGCAGTGGTATCTCATTTATGACAAGGATGTATAAATTTCACTTGAAACCTCACCGCAGTACACGATGGAACCAATCGTATCCATGGGCGGGTGACTCTGTGGTGGTTGAGTCGCGAACGATGGCTTCCGGGTACCAGGACGCACCCTAAGAAAGGGATACTAACAGATTTTCTTCTAAAGTCAAGATCGCAAATTAAACTATTATCAAAGTAAATACTTAGAAAAGTAGTAAAATGGGGAGGTTGTCTATGACAAAAGCTGTTCTTAGAACTGTTAATAGGCCTAGGTGTGTTCTGCGACTTGAATAGGGAAACAGAGAAATTAAATTGTTAGACTTTGAAAAGAATTTTATTCGATATATAATCTAAGCGACTCTATATAATGAAATCGCGTTGTTCTGTAAAAACTCAACATTAAAACAAATATTTAATTTACGTATTGGCATATTTACGAGTAAGTGTAAAGTAGTTTTGGTTTCTGAGGACCTTACTTGCACTAACCTTCCAATAATGTGACCTTCCATTATTCTTATACCGAGTTCAACACCAATAATTCACGTGCCCCCTTCCCCCGAAATCTACCTCTATGCTTCCGAGCATACAACATATTCTTTTGAGGGGGGCAGGCAATAGCATCCTTGGTTTCTGAGGACCTTACTTGCACTAACCTTCCAATAATGTGACCTTCCATTATTCTTATACCGAGTTCAACACCAATAATTCACGTGCCCCCTTCCCCCGAAATCTACCTCTATGCTCCCGAGCATACAACATATTCTTTTGAGGGGGGCAGGCAATAGCATCACTTTGTAGCTGTCTAAAAGGGTTATGAAAAGAATGTATGATCCGTTTGAAAGCACACCTCAACCTACCAATCGTACCAATCGAACCGATCGTAGCAATGGGTGGGTGTCTTTAGGGCATCAGGACGCTTTTGTATATAGGGTAGTCCTATGCGGTGCTCGAGGGTTGTGGTGCAGTTGTCTGTTTATTTTCCATGTACTCGTAGCAGTTGCATGCTACTTTCACAAACAAATTATAGAATTCACAACTCCCTTAAAAATCCTCCTCTCAAATAATGCCTTTCTTGAAGAGCAAAGAAAAATGGCACTACTTTATAGTAGATGCGGAGTTGTTTTTGGCGTCGTCAGCCAATACGACTGCGGTGCCAAAATATTTAGTTTTAAAACAAAAGGAACATGGCTTTACGAAAAAGAGTCATTTTTCGAGAGAAAAATCTGCCACGACTTGTGCTGATCTAGCGATCAGCAATACAAGACACCAGAAAACCCGAAAATGGTTTACTGGTAGAGACCCTGAACGACCAAAAGGGCACAAAGTAGTTAACACTTGAGAAAATAGGGGAGATCCATGTAGAATTGAAACTCATACCACTATGAACACCACAAAGACTGGTAGTATGCTGAGACTTGCTCAAATTACAACGGAGCTCGCTTCACAAATTCTTTGTGAGATGATTTTGGTCCATCTTTTACTTTTGTTTGGTCTCCGGGTCACGTGATGGTAATGAAGAATCTGTCTCTGCTGCAAGACACGCTGCAGACAGGCGACGAGTCGCAGTCGCTGCAATTGTCATACGGTCTGAAGATGCAAAAGTACTGTCTCAACCACCATTATTAATGCATGGCAACAAATGCGGAATTGTCGGCAGTGCAAACATTTCGCTGTGAAGCGGAGTGTCCGTAAAAGTGGAAATGAGCACTTTACCGTAGGCATGTAGGAGGCTTCAGTGTAGACGGGTGGACAGACACTTTCATCTGCAACTCATGCTTTAACCATCAGTAGAACTACTCTGCCAAAAAAGTAAGATGAAATGAACCTGAAAGCTTTTATTCCTCAACCAATAGCGTGCTTTTAATGGTTGCGTTTTGGACCCATTTAATCAAGATGTGCTCAGGCCAATACATGCTTCTGCGGGATTTAGGGTGAGCGGTGTACTCTTCATCCAGAAGACCATGCTTGAAAAAGTTAAATCGTGTACCCGATGCTGGAGTGTGGTATGCTACAAGGGTCTTATGCTCTAACCCAGAAGGAAGCTTACACTGTACAGCAGGAATGACGTAATTACATTTCAGTCGCTAACTATTGTTTCTGACATTTGTGGGTAAAATGTTAGCGCAATACCGAGCTAATTAAACAGGTCTTGGGTGAAAAACGCAAACAAGCATGAAAACGCAACCGCCGTTATACGTTTACTTGACCAGCCGACGTGCATGCGCTCGAAATATCCCGCCGCTACAACATCGAGGAGCCGCTGGTCAAGTCCCTTCTTGCAAACCAGATTGCCGGCTGGATGATATCAGTAGACGTAAGAAATTTGTGCCACACAAGTGAATTGAATTGCCTTTTATAGATCAGTTCTGAAGGAATACGTTGAAAACAGACCATTGTGTACACTGATGTTTAGATGACGGAGAGCGGAGTGGGTGTGCCTTTATCGTCGAGTGTCCCACACGTGGACACTACCCAAGGTCGCGAGTGTTTACATTGCCGAACTCTATGCAGTGTGGCAAGCTTTTAGATGCTGTAAAACTGAGGTGAATGTAAATTTGTTATGTTTGATTTAAAGCTGATTCACTGCCTTTGACAGTCCGGGCACAGTGGATTCGCTGTTTCAACAGACGGTAGGCAACCTACGTTCATCTTTTAATTTTGTTTGATGTCCGGCTCATGTAGGTAATGAAGAAACTGATGGTGTGGCGAGAAACGCTGCAGACAGCCCAGAAGTAGGCCTACGTACAACCTGTCATAACCACAATTATTAGTGTATGCCAACGGACATGAGTTCACTGGATAGCAACTTTCTGCAGTTAAAAGAGGTCGCAGTCGTCGTGAACAAGTTTGCATCACCAGATTGCGAATTGGGCAAATGAACCTGACGTCTTTTTACCTCCTACTAGGACAAGAATGACATATAAACTTGTGGCAGGGCACTTACTGGGAAACACATAATTGAAGACTGTAGCCTCTTGTCGAACTCCGACGGAGAAACGGAGTAACAGTAACCTGAAAGAGGACTTCAAACATGAACAGTTAGCTAACTCTTACCTTCCTGAAAGAAGCAAATTTACTATATCAACTGTGACGACAGGATTGATTTTCATCTATGTGTTTACGACTTTCTATTTTAATTTTTAAAGTTTTATGTAGGTGAGAAAGAGAGTGCTAACGAGCCTGGTCTCTATTGTTGGGCTAAAGATCTTAAATGTCCAGCCTCCAAATAAAAATTACACGCAAAAAGCAAATAATGTTAATATATTCAGAACCGCTGTTGTTTATTAACTAACGTAATCATGTCTTTAAAACGTATTGTCGTAACGGTGGATTTATTGTCAAGTCTGTACCATTAAATTGGCACACGATGGGAGACTTATTTATTATGCTATATTGGCAGGAGAAGGGTATCCTAGAAAGATCAATGAAAGTTACGGCAAAACACTTTGATTGATTTACTGCGTACAAAGAAAAGTTAATCAGTCAACTTAAGCTTCCTTGTTTATCACTGTTCTCTTCTGTTTTAGTCTGGCTCTGTCTGTCCACTAATCTCAAAGACAAATAGCTCAGTACCTGCATAGCGTTTTAAAAACTGACGGCTGCAGATGAATAATGTAGGGTAAGCTGTTAATTGAGGTAGTAGATCTGTTTAGTAGTGTGCTTGCTGTATTGTAATATCACGCGGATACATAGTGGACTAAAAACTTGATTTCTGATGTAAATAATTTTTTTTTACTGCGGCGTTAAAGCTTTATATTTTATCAAAAATCTTTAACTAGAAAATAAGAGTGTTTCTTTATTCCAATTTTTACAAAATTTACTACCAACATACAGGGTAATTCAAAATTGCACGGTAATTTCTCGGAAGCTGATTCTATAGGTAAAAATAAGTACAAAAGTCCATATAAACATTGGTCCGAAAACGGTTCGTTACCGAGTTACGGCTCGCGAACCAGTTCGCCCTGGTTTCTGCTCCCACGATAAAATGACGCTATGTTGAGATTCTTGGGGTATTAAGTAAAGCGTAAATTTGGTGTTTCTTATGGGTTTTAATCTGAAAAATTGCGTAAAAGAGGCCCCAGAGCTCTATCTTTATTAGTTTTTAATAAAAACTCTAAAACACAAAAAAGTGGAGTCGAAAAACACACATTTTGAGATTTGGGATACAATAACTTCCTTAATTTGCCAATAAACAAATCAAAATGTCTATCTTACTTTATAGAGAATTTAATTATGAGAAAAGTTATGTGTGTAATGTTTATTAAAAATAAATACAAATTTGACTTTAATTAAAAACAAAACAGAAAAGTGTTACAATTTACAAGAAACGGCACTCTAAACTTTCGAAACACCCACACTTGGGCAGACGAAAACTCACATGAGGATGCTATAAGACATGACCAACTTACGTTTTCATGTAATGTGGGGTGCGGTCTTCTTGGTGATAATCTCGTAGGCCATTTTTTCTTACCAAAGCTTAATGGAAGACAGTACTTACATTTTTTGCAAACGAATCTGAAGATATTACACTTGGAGATAGAGTGCAGATGTGGTTTTTGAATGGTGCATATGCTCACTACTGTCGTGAGTTGATGAACCATTTAAATAATACATTCGGTAACCGATAAATTGGTCGAAACGGACCAGTAAAATGGCAACCTCGATCTCCTGAACTCACGTCATCAGACATTTTCCTTTGGGGCTGCATGAAGTCGTTAGTTTATTCCGCTCATGCTGGAACACAGGAAGAATTGAGACATCGAATAATAGAATACGGAGCTACTATTAAAAATAATCCTGATGCCATAAGACGTGCCGACTAGCACGGATTCGCCAAGCTGAATTCTGCATTCAACAAAATGGCCACATTGAACAGCAGCTTTGAACGAACGTTTCCAGCTTTATCAATTTAACAATTTTCATATTTAACCTTTTGAAGGAAAAATTCAATTATTTAAGTTTTTACTTTGTTTATAATTACATTTGTTGTGAAAACGTTTACGAAATCCTTTGTTCTGTTTAATATTGTAACACTTTTCTGGCGCATTTTGGTGAGTTTTGTTTTTAATTAAAGTCGAATTTTTCAAATTTCTATTTACTTTTAATAAACTTTATACACATAAATTTTCTTGTATTTAAATTCTCTACAAAGTTAGTTAGAAATTTTTATTTATTTATTGTCAAATTAACGAAGTTATTTTATCGCAAATCTAAAAAAGTGTGTTTTTCGACTCCATTGTTTTGTTTTACACAGTTTTTCTTAGAAACTAATAGAGCTCTGGGACCTCTTTTATTCAAATTTTCAGATCAATCAAAAACCATAAGCAACCACCAAATTTACCCTTTACTTTGTACCCCAAGAATTTCAGTATGGCGTTATTTTATCGTGGGAGCAGAAATCAGGGCGAACTCGCTAACGAACCATTTGCGGACCTACGTTAATATGAACTTTTTTCTTATTTTTAGCTATAAAATCAGGGCCCGAGAGATTGCCGTCTAATTTTGAATCACCTGTATAAGCTCTGTACTCTGTATGTGAACAGAATGATAATATTTTTTGTTCTGCCTACTAGGAGACTTTTACCAATAATTAATTAGTATGATTCACAGAATGCAGATTTCTAACACACACTGCAAACAACGTCATTAATGTGCCGTTAAGGCTACGACTTCTGCTTATCGACTTATTGGAGTAACGTTACAGCTGCAATTACTGCCAATCGACACCAAACAGTTCCAGTCATATCAAATCGTGTTCTATAGTTAATTAACTTTTACGGTAAGCATTGCTTTGTCTGTGCTTCAGTAGCAACGTCAGTTATTTATAAAATGACTTGATGAGTTTATTTCACAATATGAAGCCGGAAAAGTTCACTAAAAGTAATGCATTACTTCACTAAAAGCTTTCGGTTTTGAGTTATTATTGGCCACTCAACTTTATTACATTTTATAAGTGAATATTTGAGATAATCCGTACTGTTAATATTGTTGTTGTTGTTGTTATATGTGTAGTCATCACACATTACTAAATGTTGATTATAAAAACTGTAAAAAATATGCCTAACCTAAATTGCTGGATTCTTTCATAAGAGGTAATATGTATTTATTATTACCTTTTTGAAGAGTAAAAACTCATCCCTCGCTCAAATAAACATGTTAAAAAATACACTGAATTTTGTATATTCGTTCTTGGTTAGGCTGGTTTTTAGGCTTGTGCTGGAATCAGTTTCAATTACGATTATTCGTTTTTAACTTTATTATTACAAATAATGTCATGTGTACATGTGTGTGTGTGTTTTATTTGAGGGCTTATGGAAAATCCAATATATTTGGAAACGTGATGAAATTCGTCACGTTTTTGAGGATTAAAAACACATTTTTCTATATAGACACGTTAAAAATACTTTGATTTATGTGCATTCTTTCTTATTTTAAGTTCGTTTCTAGGACTATCCTGGAACTGGAACCTCTTCCAAATAACCTAAGGTTATTTGATTTTAACGTTTTATTAAAAAATCGCGTTACACATTGCTTTGTTTAATTAGACAATCCATGGGAACACTAAGTACTGAATTATTCCTTTACCGGGCTAAAACAGACGATTCTAGCGAAGCGCATTAAGAATTACCGATGAACCATATAGTCAACGTTTAACAGCTCAACATAGTTAATTGTCATATTCAGCGTTTTATATAAATCAAGATTGTACACACAATAAGCAAAACATGATGTGGTTCTCGTCTATGTCGTTTGCAGGAGGCTACTGAATGAAACATTGGTGGGTTGAAGCTGAAATGCTCGCATGGCCGCACACGGTGCGTGCGATAATTCATGCGACTAAAACCAGGAGCGCAGTGTTTATGTACGGTATTTACCTCTGTGTCGACGTCGGGTACGTTCTGTTGTACCGTAGGATTTAGACGCAGTTTGTAGGTTACACCACTTTTACATAAACCATACTCTTTTACCTATACTGGATATGATTTGTATACTGGTAACTTAAATATACATTTGTAATGGACACTTAAATTTGAAATCTATTTTGTTTGATGTAAATTAAAATAAGCTTTCAGCTTAGGTATTTCGCAACAGCTAACGCTTCTTTATGTAAACAAGCATACTAAAAGAGGAACAGAAATCCTAAGACTGCCATAAGAGTTAATAAAAATCATAACGAATTTTTAATAAAAATTATTAATAATTGTTATTAAGTGAAATGAAATTGATAAACACTTATTTTGAAGTACCTAGCTAATAATACCATTGTACATAGAAAGAGTCATAAACTGGTCGTTCATCAAGTTTTTTATATATGGAAAGCCCGATTAAGTATTATAAATACGTTATTAAAAAATTTTAATAAAAGAGGCGCAAACTGCACGGGAGCCGGTGCTGTGTAATAACGCTTTACACCAACAGAATGATTTCGCATATAGCCCATATGTACACACGTAGTATTTCTAATATCACGCGATAATTTATTTACTTTTATGTCGGCAACGGTTAAAAATATTTTAAACTTTTTGCGTTTAAATACAATTTTTAATGCATCTACTAAACACTTATAAAGTCTAACAATTTTGAAATGTCGTTTTTGCGACGAAACCAATAATGTGCAACTGGTTTGCATGAGAAATATTTCTAGCAAATAGCAACATTTGAAAATATATTATGTGTGTGTGTGTAGGTGTGGGGGGCGGTGTATAGGTTTGGCATAGAATAAGTAGTCGAGATATACTCTATTGGAATTAAGTGGATTTATTACTGATGCTGTTCTTTTATAACAGTCTACTGAGCTTTTAATACAGTTTACAAAAAATAATTAATCTGTGTGTGTTGCCCTTTGTTACACAAATAAAATTTCTCTTTCTGTACAATGAAATAAACTGCTATTTAAAAGTTCTTTTTGTCTTATTTACCATAAAGTCTATACTGGTGTGATAGAGTTTTACTTTTAAATAATTTTCTTTGTTTTATTGTACATAAATTTACATAGGTTCACTTCCCTTTATTGTCGACAGTAGATCCTTCAGACGACGGGTTGATCCTGGAGATCCTGTACCTGGATGAATACATGCGTCGATATACTATGTCCGGCCTCAGGGTCGCTTTTGGACGTTCAGATGTTTCTCACGAGCATGGTTATATTTTCATCGAAAACAAAGGTTGCTAATACTGAATTAGTGTATTATGTGTACACCAATTTTATGCAGTGGGCTAAAAGTATTTTTACTCTAATCGGATATCTTGAACTTACTCAGAATAGCACTTATAATATTACTTGCAGTAATTCTAGGAAATTTTTAACTTGTGTTAGTCGCGATTAACAGACCGATCGTCATAAACCACGCGGCGCTTACACGTTATCGACTCCCAAGAGAAAGTAATCTATCCGTTTCCAAAAACAATTCTCGACTGAATTCCAGTAATCTGTAACCAGTAATTTTCTTCGGTAACCCCCTAATCATGATTTTTTTAAGACAACCAATATTGTTGTTCAAGAAGGCTTCCGAACGGAACAGTTCTTGTTGAAAACACCTGAAAATTTTTACCCGACTGAAATTATAGCCGTAAAACAATTTTACTTAAAATATGCATACATTTAGTTAATAATTTTTAAAATAACTATTGTCATGAGTTAGGCCTTTTTATTACGGACATTCTGATATGTCCATCTAAAAATTACCCATATCATTAAAGTTATTTAAACTAACGTGTTTTTTATGAATATCCCGTAAAATAAGTAGGTATCCTCGCATACGCTCACTCCACACACGACTACGCAGCGTTTCCCACCATTTCATTCCATTTTGCATATTGTTTCATAAGCCTAAAAATACTTATAACTAACATTTTTAACAATGTTCCTTATCAAATAATATGTAAGTTTCAAACCTGAAATCTCTAATTATTCATACAGTGCTTTATGTGCTATCATATGCTTTTACTCTCTACTACATTACATATGCAATTGGAATGATTAGAATGTTCATTGCAATATACATACCGTACATACATACACACACACACACACACACACACACACACGAGTGTGTACATATATATAAAGTATTTAAAATTTATATTTATATTACCTCAAGATGTTATTCTTCCTTATTTGGAACATGTTTCTTGTACCCATCTTCAGCCTTCCGGTTTTTGTGTCTGGTGAAGTACATACGTGTTGGTTGACTATTATTATTGTGGCTTCCTGTTGGCTTCTGGTACTTCAAATTGGTTTTATTGTGTGTGATTATGATGTGTGTGTTAGTTTTTTGTGTATTTTCGATGTTGAGTGCTTTGAATATTGTGTCATGTTTTGTATTGATTTGTATTTGTTCAGGTATTAGTTTGTTTTGTGTTTTATGTTTGTATATTTGTAAATTTTCCCAAATGTTCATTATGGTGCCTTTGTGTGGTATATGTTTTATTAGTGTCACATTGGTTATGTCTGGGAATTCATGTTCTGTGTTTATTGCATGTGTGGCTAAATTGGATTTATATATTTCTGGTTTTTTGTATGCATTTAGGTGTTCAAAATAACGTTTTTTCAGCTGTTTTGTGTTTGCCCTATGTAACATTTATTGCAATCTTGGTATTCAATTTTCTATATACCGTTAGTTGTTGTATTATCTTTGTTGTGTGGGCTATTTAGTTTTTGTAAATAATTTTTATTAGTTTTGTATGCTATTTTTATATCTGTGTTTTTAAATAGTTTTGTTAGCTTTGTCGTTTTATTATTTATGTATGTGAATGTGGCCCATTTTTTTTTGTTATTATTTATGTGTTGTTCATTTTGATTAATTCTTAATTGTTCAGATTTTATTTTATATTTGATTTTATTTTCTATTTTGTTTACAGTATTTTTATTGTATCCATTTTTATAACTAATTTGGTATATTATATTTCTTTCTTTGTCAATTTCTTGTTTGTTTAGGGGAATTTTGTACATTCTGTTAAATAGCGAATAGAATGCTGCCATTTTATGTTGTGGTGGGAGGTTAGAATGATTAGGTATAATGATGTTAGTAGAAGTTGGTTTTCTATGTATTGCATATTGTATGTGGTTGTTGTATCTTGTGATGGTTATTTCTAAATAGTTGATTTTGTTATGTTTTTCTTTTTCTTCTGTGAATTGTATTTTAGGATGTATGTTATTGATTTGTTTCAGTTGCAGAGAACATACTGAAACAAAAGTAGCATTATTGTGCCTTTGACTTGATCATGGGTTACGTTATGTTATGTTATGTTATTATCCTCTTTTTTAGGTTCTGTGGTCGGTATAATTTGCATTATTTAAATTGCATTATGTAGAATTTAATATAAATTGCATTACCAGTAGTTATTGATCAGTTCACACTCATTCCTAGGTAAAGTCTTAATCAACACTAAATAATCATCGCCCTATAACAATCGGTCTGATTTCTTTATATACTACCAGGCGATTTTCACAGTGCAAAGCCTAAGATGATGTCGAAATAATGTATTAACAAGCGTGTTACGGGTGGTCCAGACAAAATTGAAAGAGCCCTTTTCTTGATCACTTTACTGGTTTTTCGACTCATTCGCCTCCTTGTGCAAAAATAACAATTTAGAATATGATTTCAGCTAGAATCTTCTGCTGTTCATAAAAAGATGTCATTAATTTATCCATAACTCCTACTACTGGTGCATAAACTTTGATGACGTTGATACTAAGTGGATTTAATTTAATTTTCAGTGTCATAAAGCGATTTTTGATCGGCAGTTTAACACAGCTTTAGTTGCCGATATGAAGAGAAACAATGATACTCCATTGTACCTGTTACTGTTACGCCCTGAGGAACACATATACGTACCAATAATTGTAACCAAATAAGTTCAGTCAGGAGACAGTATTTTCAAATCATGTCGACCGTAAATAAGGAAGTGACTAATGAAGAAAATAGTGTTACGCTGACGAGGTGTGCAACATGTTAAATGGCACCCATTATGAAAGTAACAAGATGACGCACGAAGTTGGTTTTCTATATATTGCATATTGTAATAATAGAAAATAAAATAAAATAAAAAATAAAAACTGAACAATTAAGAATTAATCAAAATGAACAACACATAAATAATAACAACAACAACAAATGGCCACATTCACATACATAAATAATAAAATGACAAAGCTAACAAAACTATTTAAAAACACAGATATAAAAATAGCATACAAAACTAATAAAAATTATTTACAAAAACTAAGTAGCCCACACAACAAAGATAATACAACAACTAACGGTATATAGAAAATTGAATACCAAGATTGCAATAAATGTTACATAGGGCAAACACAAAACAGCTGAAAAACGTTATTTTGAACACCTAAATGCATACAAAAAACCAGAAATATATAAATCCAATTTAGCCACACATGCAATAAACACAGAACATGAATTCCCAGACATAACCAATGTGACACTAATAAAACATATACCACACAAAGGCACCATAATGAACATTTGGGAAAATTTACAAATATACAAACATAAAACACAAAACAAACTAATACCTGAACAAATACAAATCAATACAAAACATGACACAATATTCAAAGCACTCAACATCGAAAATACACAAAAAACTAACACATACACCACAATCACACACAAAAGTGTATAGTGAAAAAATAGTGAAGTGAATATCAAATTAAGTGAAATCAGCTACCAAATAACGGATAACAAATCATCTCTCACATAAATATACATTAACATGTACACAAACAACATAACCACAATTCCATATAACCACATTACCAAATTATTAAACAAATTTCAAACACGAAAAAAATCAACTAATGAACACAAACATGAACATATACTTCAATAGACAATGCCAAAAACATAAATTAACACCTAAATACATCAACATAAACACAAACAACAAAAATATGACTGCACAAAAAACTATAAAACAAGCACAAAGGCTATGGATACAAAACGAAATTAATCAATTATACAGTAAGAAAAATAGCATAACACTAGACATATACAAACTACACTTAGAGCTAACAAGTTTATTACATCCAATCACTTGGAATAATAAATACAATAACATAGAAAATAAAATAAGATTTGAAAAAAACAAAAAGACTTATACAATCAACAAAAAACTTAACACATTAAAACAACAAAACAAAAATCAAGAACAAAAAAACAAAAATAAACACACATTTTACCCTCGAACCATTAACCTTAGCAATACAGAATTTAACAAAAAAGAAACAGAATATTTAAACAATACGTCAAAAACTAACATAACCCAAAATGCAAACAAAAATCTAGAAAATTTAATAGTAGAAACAGAATTTGCCATTAACCTAATAAAAGACAATATACAAGAAGAAAAAAGAACAGAAGCAACACATATAATTAAAAAAATAATCACTAGCGAAATGAAAAACAAAGATAAACAAAAGAAAAACAATAAAAGAAATTAAAAATAAAGTAAAGAACAATAATTTAATAATAACTAAAGCAGACAAAAGTCAAGCAACAGTAATCATTGATAAAGCAGACTACATCAAAAAAACCGAAGACTTCATCAACAATAATAAATGCGTACAACTAGATAAAAACCCAACAGAAAACTATCTTAAACAAATAATAAAACTAATAAAAACAACTAAAAACGTTTTCAACAATAAAAACATAGACATATATATAAACAATAATCCAGAACCACCTAAAATGAATAGCCTAATAAAAATACACAAATTAAACAACCCAATACGTCCATTAATCAATTTCAAAAAAGCTCCTACATACAAAATAGCAAAAATAATAGCACAAAAACTAAAAAGTTACCATCTAACAAATAACGATCATAACTTAAAAAATACATACGAATTAATAGACAAACTAAAAATAATAAATATAAATGAAAATACATTTTTCACATCATATGACATAACAAACATATACACCAATATCCCAGTAGAAGAAACAATTGACATAATAATAAACAAACTTAAAGAACAAAATGAAAACAAACAATATATAACCGAAATAAAAAATAGTCTCCAACTAATACTAAAACAAAATTACTTTGAATTTAATAGCAAAATTTATCAACAGAAAGAAGGTTTAGCAATGGGATCACCATTATCAAGCATAATAGCAGAAATATTCCTACAACACATAGACACCAAAATACAAAATATCATAAAAACACATGACCCAAATGGCATATGGATAAGATATGTAGATGACGGACTATATGTATCAAATAACAAAAACACAAATGCAGAGAACATACTGAAACAAATCAATAACATACATCCCAAAATACAATTCACAGAAGAAAAAGAAAAACATAACAAAATCAACTATTTAGACATAACCATCACAAGATACAACAAACACATACAATATGCAATATATAGAAAACCAACTTCCACTAACATCATTATACCTAACCATTCTGACCACCCACCACAACATAAAATGGCAGCATTTAATTCGTTATTTAACAGAATGTACAAAATACCCCTAAACAAACAAGAAACTGACAAAGAAAGAAATATAATATACCAAATTGGTTATGAAAATGGATACAATAAAAATACTATGATCAAAATAGAAAATAGAATGAAATACAAAATAAAAACTGAACAATTAAGAATTAATCAAAATGAACAACACATAAATAATAACAACAACAAAAAGTGGGCCACATTCACATATATAAATAATAAAATGACAAAACTAACAAAACTATTTAAAAACACAGATATAAAAATAGCATACAAAACTAATAAAAATAAATTACAAAATCTAAATAGCTCACATAACAAAGATAATACAACAACTAACGGTATATACAAAATTGAATGCCAAGATTGCAATAAATGTTATATAGGACAAACACAAAACAGCTGAAAAAACGTTATTTTGAACACCTAAATGCATACAAAAAACCAGAAATATATAAATCCAATTTAGCCACACATGCAATAAACACAGGACATGAATTCCCAGACATAACCAATGTAACACTAATAAAACATATACCACACAAAGGCACCATAATGAACATATGGGAAAATTTACAAATATACAAACATAAAACTGAAAACAAACTAATACCTGAACAAATACAAATCAATACAAAACATGACACAATATTCAAAGCACTCAACATTGAAAATACACAAAAAACTAACACATACACCACAATCACACACAATAAAACCAACTTGAAATACCAGAAGCCAACAGGAAGCCACAATAATAATAGTCAACCAACACGTATGTACTTCACCAGACAAAAAAACCGGAAGGCTGAGGATGGGTACAAGATAGTACCCGAAACATGTTCCAAATAGAAAAATAACATCTTGAGGTAAATTTATGTATAAATATTAAATGTATTATATACATCAAGAAACGGACTGTAGCAGAAAGTGATTGAAATATATATATATGTGTGTATGTGTAAATATATATATGTATATATGTGTAGGCCTATATATATGTATACAGTTATTATTTTTTTTTATAGAGGCGAAAAATGCTTTATGCACCGTCAGATGAGGTTTGCGCTTCCTCTAGAGTGTGGGACTCTCGCTCACTAAAAAAACTCACCTCTAATTCAGGCATTCATATCCATCCTGGAACCACTTAGAGGATTACTTCAGGATGGAGCTTATTGTGTCCTTATCGGGCTCCTTCTAGATGTTCCTCATCTTCTACTGCCCGTTGGGTGCAAGTTGGGCCTGTCTTTTTTTTTAGTAGGACCCACTGAATAAATGCATTGATGCGGTTCCATTCCGCCTTACCACGAAGCATAAGCGCAACTACACTCTCGGGCGTGAAATCCCCGAGCTCCATTTTCAGTACCATCCTCTGTCTTGCAAATCTGCAGCACATGAAAAACGTGTGCGATGCATCTTCATGGGGAGAGTCTCCGTATTGGCATGCTGGGCTTTGCACCTTTCCCATTCTATGGAGGTAGGCATTAAAATTGCCGTGGCCACTGAGCAACTGAGTCAGATGGTAGTTGACCTCACCGTGTCGATTCATTCCTTCAAGTTTGGTATGAGCCATGCGGTACATCTTCCTCTATCCTCTCTATCCCAACGATCTTGCCAGTGCCGAAGAGTGAGTTCCCTGGCTTCATGGTTTTCGGCATCAGTTCCAATTTCCTCTCTTCTTCTGAATAAGTACTTCCACTCTAGAGCCAACAGGTTTATGGGAATTACTCCCGCTATCACCAGGACTACTAGCTCTGGCACTGTCTGGTAAGAGGATGCTACTCAGAGGGCTCCTCTTCTCTGCACCGGTGCCATACGTTTTCTGTACTTCTTCATCTTTAGTGCATCGGCCCAGATTTCGCAATCGTACAGAAGGATGTACCTTCTGTAACCGCCATCAACAATCGCCTTTTGCTTGCAGTGGGACCTCCTACGTTGGCCATAAGTCTGCTGAGCTTGGTTGTAACGTTAGCCGCCTTACCAGCTGCATACTTTACTTGCTGCCAATAGGAGAGCTCTGAGTCTAGTCTCACCCCTAGGTATTTCACATCATTCTTTGTAAATACTGTCTCAGCTATTTCTTTCCTTTGTATTTACGTTCTTTGTACATGTATACAGTTATTAGTACATTTTTATATGATAATAAATAATGATATGGATAATAATGTATTAAACAATCGTTTGTTTATTGTCCATACAATTAAATTAATTTTATGTACGTTTTGTTGATGGTTGTTCCCAGATACCGGCATAGTGACAGTACTCTGTTGTTTAGTGTTTAACACTGTGTATTTCTTAAGAGTTCGAAGTGTCCTCAATCAACGTTACAACTTGTATCCAACTCTGACACGCAGATCGACATAAATTGCGATCTAAATCAGTGTCCATAAATTCGTCTGTCATGAACTCTTTCATTGCGTCACTGCTTTCTGCCATAGACTTTATTTTCCACTACACCCCAAAATAAGGAGTCCATTGGCGTAAAGTCGAGTGAACGTGGCGGCCAGTCAATGCTGCCTCATCGTCCGGTCAAACGATCAAATGCTGTGAGAATAGGTTGTCAAGACATGTCAAACTGCGTTGAGATCCAATAGCCAAATGGGGATTTTCATCTTTCCAATAAACACAGTTATGCCTATGGACCTGGCCTGACAACTTGAAACAGGCCTCGACTAACCGGATGGTCTTATCAAGTAGGTCTCATTCGTCGGATATTTGGTTACACATGAGTTCATAGGATTGCAGCCGCCAGTGTGGGTCGTTCTCCAGAAGACCATGTAACTGTCTTAGGCGGTACGACTTTAAATTAAGTTTACGCATTAAGCATCGCAATGACGTTCTCGGCAAGGGTAGTTCCTGAGCCGCACGTCGTGTAGACTTTTCTTTTACTGTGTCAAAGCGACTCTCTTCTCATTTTTTTCTGTCATAGACGTCCTAAGACGTCCAGATTTTGGATGATCTAGCCACAGAACCCGTTCATCAACCTTGTTTCTGATGCGATAAATTATCAGCTTTGGTGGGAAAGTATTAAACGCTTCTACCCATGCTGTGCACACCCGTTCAGCATTTTCAGTTTTCCATTACTGTTTCAAACTCCACATTCTTTGTTACTTACTGAAGTTCCCTGCCATCAATTAAATACCTGGAAAGAAACTAAAATAATTACTGAATTACTGTATAGGCCTACCTAATTTTGGTCTACCTACCGTTTATATAGGCAGCATACATACATACATACATAAATACATACATACATTCATACATATATTATATATAATTAAGTCATTTGTGGGCGAAAGTCACACACAGTCACACATACACACTCTCCACGTAACCTAAAAGTTACATTATCTTTTGTGAGATAAAACAGCTAGAGAGGTTATTTTGTTATAAACAAAAACTGAATTTATAATATGGACTACAAAAAAAAGAAAAAAATTGCCAAGGTCAAAGTTTTCTGCATCTTCTCCTATCTCATAGGTGTTTTTTTATGCCGATCGTAAGTGCCCAATTCGTTTTCTATCACCAAAACACGGAACGGAGTACATATTTAAAATTTTCTAGAGTAAATAGTTTTTGTTTCTACCCTTGCACATGTATATTTTAGGAAGTGTTGATGCTGTCTGCTACTTTTTTAGATTCTATAAATTCAGTTAATATTCTTCATTACCATTTTATTTAACTGCTATATGGTAGGTATACATAATTGTTAGGTACTTGTGTGTCTGATATACGCGTATGTCATGTCTTCTCATAATGACGGAATCTTAAACTTATCCCGGCTGTATATAGGCCTATAAATGTCTTTCCGTTTGTTTCCTTAATGGCACCTTGTCATATGCTTCTTGTAGGTAAAAGAAGATCAAATGTATTTCGTTTTATACAAATAAAATTATAAGTAGACATGAGTTTGAAAATGGTACAAAACAAGAATACAATTAACAAATATACTGATACTATTCTTGATGCATACGTTTCACGCTAATACTCACACATGATATTTGTGCGTGTGACATCGTATTCTTATAGCTACAGCGACTGATTTATGTTTGAATTTAAAAAAATTGCAAGTAAGTTTTATTATGCTTTTAACTTTCCCCAAATTACCAACGACACCCGTCATTTATGTACAGCTTCTCGCTCATAGTTTCTCGCTCTTTAAAAACGAAAAGGCATGTGTTGCAACGCGTACTTGTGAACTACGAGGCGTAAGTATAGTGACTAATGACCTGTCAAGTTATGTGCCAACCGAAGTGTCGTCGTTTCAACAGTGGGAAAGGAAAAGTGCATAACATTCGTTCTCCAAACGCAGTTCCATTTTGAGTTGAGCATGTCTACACTTAACTTTCACATAGAGACAGCCAAACTTGAACACTACAACATTTTTAGGAAAATAATTATCTTGGCTTAACAGAAATTTTGCACGTCAATAAATAGGTTAAAATTAGATGTACGGATCCGAATCCACACTTAAACTAAATATCCCTCTACAACACACATGCTTTCATAAAGACGTATATCAGTTTAACTGTAAAGGTAATCATTTCGTAATATCAATATTTGAGTGCCAAAAGGGAAATAACAGAAAATCCTATATTTAACATGGTTTTTTGTGCACGCGTGTGTGTAATGTAGACGACTAGAGCATTATAATAGTTTCATATGTAACAGAAAATGTAATAGCTTTTTAAACTGAAAATTAATTTTCTCTTAAGCATAACATAACTGACATTTTATTTTGTAAAACCAAAATATAATGAAATTAAAGTCCTACACAATTCGAATATGTATGTTCGAGTATTGATTTGTAAAACTCATTCATTTATTCCAGTGTACGGTAATTACTTTGTATTATACATGATTGAATTAGTGAGACTGATCATAGAAAGAAGCTTTGGCTGAGGACAATGAAATCAGAATCATGGAACTCTGTGGAGGTTAATGACTTTGTCCAGCGTTAATGGTAATGGATCCAAACTAAGCTCCTCAATACATTGCAGCCCCAAAATGAACGATATGTTACGTTTTTTGGAGAGACTGGAGAAAGCCGTAGATTTTCGGTCTGACAACAATAGAGTGATTCATTAAAAGTCTAGTCATTTAAGGGTAACAGAAATGATACAACACGAAATGCTCTTTGAACCCCAGAGCAAACAGCTATTATTAAATTATCATGAAACATGAAATAACGATAATTTGCAAAATAAATTCGTAAAAATTAGACTGGCTACAGAGTTTGGCTAACAAGGAAAAGTATGTAATAGAGTATTCTGGATGTAAAATGTATTTTGTTAGTAAAATTCCAGTTTCATATGAGTTACCTCACATATGCCAACGAAGTAATGATCACTGTGAATCAAAGACCCTTTCATGCGCCAGAAAACTTCAGTTTCCTAGTCCCGCATGCCTATTGCCTGTATATTTACCACAACCAATTTAAAAATATACCATGATAGTACTGCTAACAGTGAAAGATGTGAGAATATACCACTCAACAAACAATAACATTTTCAGGAAAACATAAATTAGATTGTTGAAATACTGCTCCATTTCATTCACCTAGTATAGTGAAGTTAAATGCTCGAAAATTCTACACGATGTGTAAAACTATAACTCAGTGATTAAAGGATTGTGAATGACAAAATCATGTAAAGCGAGTCATGTGAAATACGTTGTAAGTACTGTAGTATTTCTACGTTTGTTCGAAGAGAATGGGGTGTGACTGGATGTGCGAGAGGTTGGGAGAGAGAGAGTGCGAGTGAGAGGGGGGAGAGTGTGTGTGTGAGAGAGAGAAAGAAAGAGAGGGAGGGAGAGACAGATTATCGGTCCGTAAAGTCGCGAAAAGAAAAGCTGTAGATTTCGTTGGAATATCACACACACACACACACACACACACACACACACACACACACACACACACACACACACACACACACACACACACACACACACACACACACACGAATATCCAACCAGCTGTGAGTGAGGGAATGCTGTCTGAACTGAGTGAACGGTTGTTAGAGGTTATGAGTTACAGACGTTAGTAATTCTCGTGATAGTATGGAATTACTGTGAAAATTTCATATTAGGTTATGTATCCGACATTTCACATAAATGATGTTGCGTTTTTGGACAAAGCTCTAACTGAAAAATAAAGTTAAAAATATGTATTAGTTGTGAAGAAAGTCTGTTACGTGTGTGTGGTCTAACTTGATATGCCTGATGATCACGTGTTTCAAGGATCATTAGGTATTTCAGCTTCTACAATAAATATTATTTGTTTTTAGTATTGGCTTAGAGTATTGTAACAATCGAGTCCGGTCAAGTAGCTTGGTTGATAAATATGTTCGTTACAGATACACTGTACGTCCTCACTTTACTCTGGCATTCTGATAACGTAAATCGCTTAAACCACTTTTTAATTTCGATCCGTTGCATAGACTTGCAAGAATAGTTTTGTAAAACTTAAAAAAACTCGATAGTATTCAATAAAATTAAATAGTGAATGGAGTAATTACAAAACTATACGTTTTCGCCATAAAGTGCTGTGTTTATCGTGGGAACTCCATGTACGGCTATTAATAAAATAAATACGGTAAAATTGTAACTGAGAGATAAATGGGTTTGATGAAGTCAATAATTCAAAATGTTATACCAAACGGTTTTAGGCTAGCAACAGAAAATTGGTATACATATAAGAATACATGCGAATTAAAAATTCAGCGTCATCTCAGACGGTCCTACAAATTTCAGTCGCCATTTTTCATTTTAGGGCGAAAATTAGATTTTTTAAACATGCTTTTAGGTTTTTTATAAGGAAAAGGTTCTATAAAATATATCAACATAAACTTTTGGAGCTTACAAAATGTTTTTTTATTTAATTTTTATTTGTATCTCTATACGATTATAATTGTTCAAAATGTATAACATGTTTATTTCTCTTTTAAAACTCCTAAGTGTTTGGTTTCGGATCTTTGTTAGTTAGGTGATTTATTAGATACTTCAACAGTGTCTTTCAACTACCACTGCCAGCTTCCTACGGCGATCTCAGGTTCTAGGGATTGAAACGTCAAGCAAGAAACATTTTACTGGAAGCAGTCCGAGTACAGAATTTACCACTACATTTATTTCTGTTTTCTCTATTTTTCACAGTACACTGAACTTTCAGCGATTTACTGAATAGCAAGTATGAACAAGTATGGTTTTTATAAAATTGAAAGCGTTTTAATTAACTAAAATTTAATTATTATTATTCTAATTGAATACAACAAAGCACATACTTCCCACGAATCAGCAATGTATAACAGTTAGGCATGACTGCTCTGAAACCAAAGTTAGTGGGCGAAGAAAAATAACGGTTCGATTACATGTTACTCAGCCGTTGTCATAAATGATGCTGTTTTAGATTGTTCTTTAATCAAAAAACTGCAGAAACATTTCCTGACTGCTGTAAAAAGGTGCTTTTAGCTGTCATAATTTCTTGTCTGTCGAGCTTTGATGAATTGATTTAAGTTTTCGGTATACACGCATTTATAAAACATAATTTACAATATTAGTTTCATTAGGATTACGCAATTTAAAAAATTCTAGAAATTACTTATCTAATTTATGTTATAAAATACTAGAATAAAGATTAAGTTAAATAAGCTTTAAATAAGATTTTATAAAAATTTGTTTTACTCAAAACCTTAATTGTTGACTAGATTGCAGAAATAATATCAAGCAAAATTAGACTAGTGAAAAGTAAAACAGCTAGTACTGAAAGTATTGTATCTTGGACAATTTAGGCATCGGGATGCATAAAAACAAATTAGATGAAAATTTAAAAACTTGAAACAGGTTACTCGAGAAAACCTTTCTATTTCTCCAAAAACTTTTCGGCTTATAAAATTGAAGTATAGGTATCCTGCTGGAGCCCCACTGAATTTTACAAGTACTGTTTTGTATATACGTATGTATATACACTGTGTTTTCCAATTTTATGTCAAATTTTATACCAAACTCTAAAAAGTTACACTTCTGGAGTACCCGATCATACTACATATTAAGTTTGGACTTAATATTGTAGTTTTCGTTTTCTTATATTCTTTAGGAAAGACAATGAAAGTACATACATACATTCACCGGAATAGATTTTCAGGTTCCCAATGAATCCTAAGTACAGTTTTGATAATAAGATTAGTACCCTGTATTCAGGTGGCTTCCGGTTACGTCATGTGTGTGTGGGTGTTTTGTGCTGGGGGGTGCGTTACATTCTTTCTTCGCGAGAACATATGAAAGAAATTATATAATATTATGTTGCTATTTCGTGGATCACGAATGGAAGGTTTAGTATAATTTATGGAATTATATAGAATTAAGCTGAGGCGTTTATAAATTTGTTCTTAAAAATGTTGTTTTGACGTTATCGAGTGGCTACCGTACTTGCCTTCTATACACGAGGAACCGGCTTCCAGTTCCCTGGAAGACTGTGGGTTGTCGATCTATGGCAAATAAGTTCAGAGTTTTAGATCATAACTCACTGGCTAAGTAGTTTACCTCACAGTAAAACATTTGATAAGCGGAGGTCCATACCGATCATGATTACGACTCAAATGTCTTAAAATACAATTAATTATTTGCTAGCAAAAGTATGTGGCGTAAATAAAGGTAATTTAAATAAGGCGTAATTTAAAGCGCATATACTTTAAATTGTAAACCATTTCATAAGAAAAACATTTGTAAAAATACCATTTAAAGTTTCTGAACTATTTTGTTAATGGCTTCCAAGTATCTCAAATATTAAATACGTGCCCCATTATCAGAAGAAGTGCACAGAACGACTAGAAGTTGTTCACAGTATACATTCATTGTAACCGTGACAACCATGTTACGCATTATGTTCGCATTAAGCATGCATTACGATTTGTACGTAAGGTTGACTAATGTGCATGTTACACAGAAATTGTACAACACTTATAATGTAACGATTCAACCGAATACAGCGATACACAAACTTTCTGTCAGACTGAGAAAGAACGTTTCAAGAAACAAAATTAGCAAAACGGTAAGAATATTTAAAAACATACGGTATGGAAATATTAAACATTGAATTAAGTTTATTTACTTGTATAAAACTTTGTAATCTTAAATATAAACAGCAATTAGTTTATAAGCCAGTAAAATAGCTTATAGAAATTAATGTAATTTCTGATTGCTGTTGTAAATAAATAATACAAGAATGTAAGCAAAATCTGGCAGATGTAAAGCAATTCTTGTAAACAAGATTTGTCCGATTGTTATTGACCATCTATAGGAAAGAATTTCAATTTGTGTAGGTGCGTGTTTTCTCACGAAACTTTAGTTAAGGAACAATAAATTAATTTAAACTAACATTTAATAAAAATTAGATAAATCAGCCTTAAATTTATTTAATTTAGTCAGCTATAGAGTAGTCAATTTCGTAGAAATTAAAAAATAAGATAATAATTTTTTTGACATTCCTTCCCATTCGTCACGCTGTTGCAATTTATAATGTAGTAATTTTCACTTGATTTGTACACAAAAATTTTGGAGAATGCTTAGTAACTATAAAAATAACTTTTAAAACAGTAGTTTTTGTTCGGACTGGAATACTACATACTGAATCGTATTACCATACCCTGGCCTTAATACCTAAAAGGAAACACTAGTCATTCCGGTGAAAACTATATAATTGGCTGTCTGAACCAATTAGCAGATTGGTTTTTAATTAATCACCACTTAACTTATGCCAACTAATCCCCAGTCCATACAAGTACACGTACACACTTGCCCACGGGAAAACATTTACAAAGGAGTTTACAATAGATTATACCTGACCGTACTTAGTAAAGTTAATCGGGTTTTAGTACGAACATTTGACTACCAAAAGAGGACTAATCTGTGTTATTGTAAATGTAACATATACTTTATTGTTCGTGACTAGGCTTGATATGTTACACTTAGACATATACTGAAATGAAAATATTCAGCACGTCACTCGTCTTCCGTAGTCTGAGGTATTTCACACATATGTTAAGGGACGATACGTAAAGCCTGGAACATGAACTACACACACATTCAGTGCCAGTAGTACGTCTTGCTGAACTGTGGCACAATTCCCTTAGCAAGATGTGGGAAACGCCGTCAGACAACGGGATGATACTGTCATGACACCAAGCGAGAAGCCTAATAAGTTGACATAGGCCTACAGAATTACAATGCTTATAAATTCAACAAATAATTTTAAATTAAATTAAAATTTATAATCAATTTTTGTTGAATTGTTGTAAAAGATTTTAGTATTAAAAAGAAATTCAAACACAAACACATTCATACCGTGACAGAATTCGCAAGCGTTTTCCACATGGAATTTCAGTAGTACAGAACTAATAGGCAGCCGTTTCAGGGCAAAAACGCCCCGAAGGAGGCTAGACGACTTCAGAAATCGATGTTGTGTGATAACCCATATAATTTTGTCTTGAAATTATAATGAAATGCTCAATGTTAAAAGAGCGTAGTTACGATTTTTTAAATCAATTTTTATGTAGAAACAAATAATTCATAAGTAGATAATGGAATAATTCATAAGATTGGACTTTCTGTGTAAAAACATTTCAGGAATTCAGTATGCATATACGACTGTATGATGTTAATATAATCAAGTAATAAAACGTTACACATTTTTTCCACTTTACCAAAAACTTTATGCAATGCAAACACGCCCTTTTAACCTCAAAGCAAAAATGTCTTACCCCCTCAAAAAATTATAGTAAATGTTTTCTAAGGAAGTGTATCTTTTTCGTAATATATCTTTCAAACGTAAAAAGACACATTCTGACTACGACCTTTTGTGACTTAACCTTATCTTGTTGGAGAAATTCACTTATCTCCCTAAAGAATTAAATATGAGTTAAAGGTTCTGGGATTTACTGAGTGCAGGGTAAAACATATGCATTAGTTATACGTAAATATGTAGGGTGTAAATTGGTAATTAGGTTGTGTTGGAGGTCAACAGTACGTGGGCGTTTAGTGATATATATATGACATGTGCAACGTGAGATACAACTATGGTAAGCAAGAGACGACACTATGGCCTGGAATTTCTCTGCTAAAACACACTTTATGGCACGACTAACACCCTTGGATTACCATGGAATTCTCCTAAAATCGTTAAGAGAGGTAAACGTGTTCTGAAGAAGAACAATTAATTAACCAATATTATTAATATTGGTGCAATAATAATAATAATAATAATAATAATAATAATAATAATAATTATTATTATTATTATTATTATTATTATTATTATTGTTATCCACAATTAAGTGAAAGCTCTCGTGCATCAGATTTGAAAGATAACAATAATATATATATGTAAATGTACATTGGCTTATAATTAATTACCTAGTACAACAGCCGCACACATTGCGATAGGCCGGTTGTGTCCAGCAGATGAAGACACATAGGCTATGTTTGTAGATAACAGCGGGCACGCAGTTTGGCAAAAAGTTAATTAATAAATTTTCCCAAAAAATGATCATTTACTGTTTAAAAATGAAAACCGTATTAACACGAGAACTATCTTCACATAAGTGTCGCAGATTGTCTGAAGACTACCACTACGCATATACAGTAACTAACATGTCACTGATGTGTTACTACTTCCTCCCTTTCTCAACGGGGACGTGACGTTTGATACATTCAACTCCTTTGCAACATTGAAACGTTTTCATAGATAAAACTTTTTTTTACCATTTCACCAAAGGTAACTTTAAAAGCTCTTCATTTAAGTTATCTGTTACTGCCACCGTTATATTTTGTATCTTATATAAATGAATCTTTCAGTTCTTTACAGTTAATTTGTCACTAATAGGGTATGTGCTGACAGAAACATGACCAGATATATTCCTACAGTCGGCAGTATTATACTCTGAACACGTGTATTCATTTTAATAATTACATACCACCTTGGTTAACAATAATATAATGTTAAGTTAGCGATAAGTAATATGAAATCCGCGAATCTTTATTAATCATTTAGTTTCCTAAAAATTTATTCGTTATCTTCAAATTATGGAAATCATAATTGTTACTCATGTATAGACAATTTTGTTAATTTGAAATCTCTGAACGTCACTAGTGACACCGGAGATCATAACAGAAATATAATTTCTTATTTTTAGACATAGGGATTTTTACACACACGTGCGGCAAACACACACAAATCCAACTACACCTTATCTTCTTGAAATAGTCTTGAAAATGTATGGGGTTCCAAGGTTTTATTTCACTCTCTGTGTTTGATTTTATCGTCCACAGTTCTTTAATCAGTAGTGGACTGTTTTACAAACTGTATCGTATTACGAGCACCGTATGTGAGTATATCAGATGACTGAAACAGCATTTCAGCAGTATGAAAGTTTGATGTGCGTGTTACACTGATAATAGTACAATCACGCTGTATTCCAAAATTAGCCGTGTCTGAATTTACAGACAATGGTGTTTGTTTCCTGGTAGTAAAATGTGATTGGATTTATAGAGTTTAAATCCTACACTATACAAAGGAAGAACGGCAATGTAACTCGGAAAACACACTTTACGATCAAACTGCCATAGTGATTTTCCTAAGATTGTTAGGAGACTCATCAGATTTCTGGAAAGAATAAGAACTGGATTGAAGATGGTCGAAATTTTTTGTTAAGTAAACCTTTGACAATATAAATGTAAACCAGTTTCTATTAAAATTGTGTAAGACTAACAATTGTAGTAATCTTCTATATATGAGGGTCAGTTGAAAAGTTTGCGGAGCGACATCTGTAGCTTAGCGGTAAAACTAAAATTTTTCGTGTGCTACAAGATTTGTATTTTATGTGTACTCCTTTTAATTTCCAAATCTATCTATCAATTTATTCAGTGTTTAGAAGCTGTTTAAGATTGACCTGTCATGCGTGTTTTAAAAACCGACAAAATCAAACATCATAGTGTGATTCTTTGTTAAAAATTGTTTAGCGCCAACGGAAATTCAGAACGAAATTGTAAATGTGTAGGCACTTGAGTTTAAACATGGTCGTACGAGTATTGACGGTGATCCTCCCCCCCCCCGCACTGGCCCCCAAAAAATGCAACAACTCCAGATGCTCCAGCCATCTTGCACAAGACTTTTTCACACCACGTTCTTGAGTTAAAGTATGATATACACGCTCATATGAGATGCCAATGATTTCAGCAACGTCATCCACTTTTCAATCTACGGTCTTCCAACACCCTGTGAAATTATTTCAATAATGTCATTTTTTGTTGCACTTTTTGGACGTCCACTGCTGGGACTACTTCAGTGCTTGTACGTCCACGTTTAAACTCGAGTGTGCCCCACTTACTGTTGTTTCTGAAGGCGCAGCATCTTCTAACACGTTTACAATTTCGTTTTGATTTTTCATTGGCGATAAAACGTTTTTAGCAGAGAATTCATCACAACACGATGTCTAATTTTGTGCATTTTAAAAACACGTGTGACAGGAAAATTTCAAATAGCTGGTAAAGAGTAAATAAATTGGTAGACATATCTGGAAATTAACAGGTGTTCACGCGAAATATACGTCTTGCAGCACACGAAAGAGTTTAGTTTTACCACTGAACTATAAACGTTGCTCCGGGAACTTTTCAACTTACTCTCTTTGTGCTGAACTGCGTTCAGCTTTTAAAACCCGCGCGTTCTCAACCGCATTTAAAACTCGCGCGACCGCCACTGCTTGGTGATCGCGCGTCAGTGAGCTAAGTAAGGCAGAGTCTATTTGTCAAGAGCGACGACGAAATCAGGTTGTTCGCGCCCAGCTGATTTTGGCTGCACAATGACTGGGTGAGTTTTGGTGGTTAGACTGCGCAATTTATTCACTCTCATTCCTCTTCTTACACTCGACTGAATCATTTCTGACTGGCGGCCGGATTTTTCTGTAGTCGTTTACTTCTACTAGCATGGAAGCCTAGTTATAAAGTGTCCCAGGGTTCTCGGACAAGCCGATGAAGGGGTGTTGGAGGATGACCGTCCATCTGTCATCCTCTCGTGTAGAGAAAAGGCTCTAGCTCCTCGACGCCGCCAGTCACGAACAGCCCACAGATGAGGATGCAGTTCCAGAAGTAACCCTACTGTCATCACCTGTGTATCTGAACCACATGCCCGGATAAAACTAAAGTTGGAAAACTCAGGTGGGATCTTTCTGTATATATCATTCCTTCTGACATCTACTACTTTCCTCCAGTTTAATCTGCAGAAACAATGTGAAAACAGACTTATAAATTGTAAAATCATGAAACACTAACCTGTAAAGTTTGGTGTGAACATGCATCAGGCATGTGTGAAACTGTAGTCTACTTTTATCTACTTTTATAAGATAGGATCCCATACTGAATTAATTGTGATTTTACATTATTTTAATATTTATATTACTCATGTAAAGGAGGAATATTTACACACACACACACGCACACACACACACACACACACACACACACACACACACACACACACACACACACACACACACACACACACACACACACACACACACACACACATTGTAGCACAACGAAGTTTTTACCTCTGTTGCGTGCTTAACGCTCTCGAAATTATCTTGAGTTAGTTTTGCAAGCTTAAGGAAGCTGGTAGGAAGTCAGAAAGTGTTTTGCATTAATTAGTGGACTGTAAATTATGATTAAGTAACGTTTATTGAAATCATTCAGAAGCGCAGGCCCACGCAATTACGTCTTAGTTCATAGCCAAAATATAAGATGTGGCGTAAGTTAGCAGGCTACGTAATGTGTAGCATTGAAATTAGATCAAATAGAAGAACATAGAAAATTTAGGTTGCCGCGGCTTGACGAGAAAGCAAGGATGCAAACGCACTGTTCAAAGATTGAGTGAGGACTGATTAGTCGCAGCGGCGTAGCCACGTGGAACACCGCTACGGTGACGTAAGTGCGCTAGGCAGATTGCGCGTGAGCAAGTACAATGTACAATGCATTAACATACTGCCCGCCTCAAAATCGGCGATTTTGACATAGTTGCAGTAAGAAAAAAGAACAAATTATTTAGCGCATACAAGTATACATGAATATTGGAAAAAATACAAATATAATATAAACGAGTACATCATTAATATAATTAAATACATCATTAATCAATGCTCCATAAGTAATATGTAACAATAATCCAAAAGCTTGAATATGCGATAAACCATAAACACTAATAACAATAATACATGGCAATAAGGACATCGTGGGTGGCCTTGCACAAACATTAAAGAAATACAACTAATTTAAAAATAACAGCGTGACACTTAGCGTGTAATAAGCAGTATTGCGCAACAATACAAGGTAATATACCTGGAAAATTTACTATGACAATATACAGTAGAAGTATGCCACAAATATTGATAATAATGTACAATAAAAATACCCAAAAAATTTAGTATAATAATACAATGAAAATACCCAAAAAATTTAGTATAATAATATACACTGCACCACACCATAATTGACATCACACTAAGAAAAAGAAAAACGTTTAAATGTTCACCAATGCACCGCTACATGGCGTCCATTAATGATACAATAAATACAAGTGCATAAATGGTATACCTTACATAAGTTACATAATATAAATTACATAGACAACATAGTAGTCAGTAAATGTGCATGGTAGAGCATGTGCTTGACCGGCAATGTCCCGGGCATGAAACACCGAGGCGCAATCAGTCTGATGCCACCGGAAGTGGGCACAGCTTATGAATGGGTCTACGCAGAATGCCGTTAGCAGTGCGGACGTCCGCGACACGTACCAACGAATCCTGCCCAAGATATGTCTGAGTGACAATACCGCGCTTCCAAAGCAATGGTGGAGCATTGTCATCCAGAATAAGGACCAATTGTCCTACCGATAAATTTTTAGACTGCTTTTTCCACTTGTTTCGCTGCTGCAACTGGTGCAGATAGTCTCTGGACCAACTCTTCCAAATGGAACGAGTAAACCCTTGCAAAAGCTGCCATCTCCCCAAGCGACTCATATTTGTATCCGAATAATCGGGTTCCGGAAGAGCGGTAAGGGGGGAGCCAACCAAAAAGTGAGCTGGAGTCAACGGCTCAGGATCCCCGGCGTCATTTGAAATGGAAAACAAGGGACGCGAATTCAAACAGGCTTCAACTTGGGTTAAGACAGTGGAGAACTCTTCGAAGTTCAGGATCGTATTGCCTATGACGCGCCGCAAATGGAACTTAACACTCTTGACGCCACTCTCCCACAGACCACCAAAATGGGGGCTGAGGGAGGTATGAACGACCACCTAATTCCGCGTGGACTGGCGAAGTCCTGAGCGGCCCTTTGAAATTCGTCCCGCTGGAAGAGCTTGTATAGCTGGTGTAATATAGTGCCAGCCCGTCGGATTAGTACCGTTATCGGAGAGTATTTGTTCGGGGATGCCCCTCCGGGATATGAAACGTTTCAAGGCGGCCAAAAAGGCGCCTGCCGACAAATCTGAAACCAATTCAAGGTGAATAGCCTTGGTGGACAAGCAGATGAACAGAGAAATATAGGCCTTAGTAAAGGATTTGGACCTCTGCCCGCCCTGGCGTAACAACATAGGACCGGCGTAGTCTACGGCACATTGTGAAAATGGCTTGGAGGGGGTGACCCTAGGCGCGGGTAATTGACCTAACAGTTGGTTAGAACCAGACGCGCGAAAGCGAAAACAAGTGATACATTTGTGAATGACCGAGCGTATGTACGACTTGTCGTTTATAATCCAATACTTTTGGCGCAGCGAATATTGCGGAAGTTGTACTCCACCGTGGAGTAATCGAATGTGTTCATATTCAATGATTAATCGAGTACGATGAGCCTGCGGATGTAGTATGATTTGATGCTTGTTATTGTAACTTAGCTGAGACTGCTGAAGGCGACCGCCAACACGTAATATACCAGCGTTATCAAGAAAAGGATTAAGTGAGAATGTTTTACTATCAGTAGGTACAGGGCGATGTGCCTGTAATTCTTTAATTTCAACATTGAAATGCGAAAACTGGGCTTGGCGAATAAAAACCAAGAGCGCGCTGTTTAACTCATGCGCAGATAAAAAGGAGGTGCTTCTACTGGAAGCGGGAGACTTAGCGTGAATAAAACGCAGGCATTAAGCAAAAACGCGTAGAAGCCTAGTGAGAGAAGAGTAATTTTCAACATAGTTTGGAAAGTGTGAAGCGGTAGCCAGCGCGAGCAGGGCCTGTTTACGTACTTCTTTGTCCAACTCCGGATGAGCGTAAGCGGAATTGGGATCGAAGGGACGGGTAGGCCAGTCCGAAGGCTTCTTTAGTAGCCAATAAGGACCATGCCACCATTGCTGGTGGTTGTGTAACAAACGGGGTAAACAACCGCGGGATAGAATGTCCGCGGATTATCATGAGACGAGACATGATACCAATTGCCCAGACTAGTGAGCTGCTGAATTTCAGAAACACGGTTCGCTACGAATACCTTCCACCTGGGCGGCGTTTGATGAATCCAGTGAAGGGCAATCGTCGAATCAGAGTAAAAATATAACTCGCTAAACTTGTAGGCCACGGCATGGACGACCTTAGAAACCAACTGCGATAATAACAAACAGGCGCACAGCTCGAGACGAGGTAAGGAAATTTGCCTTAAAGGGGCAACTCTTGATTTAGAGCACAATAAATGAGACGAAATGCTGTTATCGGAATATACCGTGCGTGCATAGATACAGCATGCGTAACCTTTTACAGACGCGTCGGCGAACCCGTATAGTTGGAATGAGATGATTGACGAACCACCTGAATCCTTTACAGCCCTCGGGATCCTAAAATGAGTGTCTGAAATTAATTGAGCGTAGAGCTCAGTCCATTTAATAGATAAGGAATCAGAAAGCGGGTCGTCCCAGTTTGTACCCGAAGACCAAAGTGTTTGCATAAAGTACTTGCACCAAAACGTGATAGGCCCAATTAAACCCAATGGGTCATAAATACCAGCGATGACAGATAACACCTTTCTTTTATTGAAATGGTCAATTTTAAAATTTCTTTGTATATTGTATACGAAGCTGTCCGCTAGAACGTCCCACTGAATGCCCAAAGTGCGGACTGTTTTGTCCTTGTTAAAGTCCAGGGACGAGTTAGTGTACGAAGATGTTATATTCCGGCCGTTAGATGACCACTTGTGAAGAGTGAAGCCGTAGCGGCTTAGCAACTCAGAAATGTCGGTATTCAATTGGATTAGAACGGGTGAGCTATCGGAACCGGTAAGGAGGTCATCGACGTAAAAGTCGTTAGCAATGACTGAACAGGCCCGGGGGTACTGAGTACTATTTTCCTGGGCGATTTGTTTTAAACATCTCGTTGCAAGAAATGATGCACTGGCAGTCCCGTAAGTGACTGTTCTTAAAGCATAATGTTTGAGTTCCTTGTGGGGAGAGTCACGCCAAACAATTCTTTGTAAATTAGAATCACGCGGGGAGACCAAAATTTGGCGATACATTTTTTCTATATCCGCAATGAAAGCGTAACGATGGGTTCTAAATCTGGTCATAATGGCGAAAAGATCCTGCTGGATCGTGGGGCCGACCATAAGGGTGTCGTTTAACGACAAATCGTTGGACGCCTTGGCCGAACCATCAAAAACAACGCGAAGTTTAGTGGTGGTGCTCGTAGTCTTAAAGACGGCATGGTGAGGTAGATAAAAAATGTTTGATTTGTCAACTGACAAGTCATATGAATCAAGCGGAGACATATGGCCGAGATTTAAATATTCTTGCATAAAGTCAATATAATCCTTGTGTAAAGACTGGTTTTGCCTAAACTTGAGTTCAAGGGTTTGAAACCTACGAACCGCTCCGGTGAGGGAATCTCCGAGGCATTCTGTAGTGCGGGGTAGCGACACAACGAACCTACCACTATCATTACGATAGGTGTTTGCGATGAAGTGATTTTCACACTCCGAGTCCGCATCTGAAGGAGTATGGCGCGAAACATCCTCCAACTGCCAGAAGGGCTTGAGTTGCGATGAGATAGCATTATTATCGTCGAGGGCAATGAATGAAGAGACGGGTTTGGTCATGTCCATGTTGAAGGGTAGATTCCCGGCGAGTATAAACCCTAGTGTAGTTTCTTGGATTGTCGGAAAATGTGGACTTCGAACGAATTTAGTCGGCTCAATTAACTGCAAAAAGTATTGTGCCCCAAGTAATATGTCAATTTGTGACGAATTATTAAATTGCGGGTCAGCTAAAAATATCCCTCTAAGAAATTTTCAAGGAAGCGATGTCAAAGGATTCGGTTGGAAGATTGTTTGTGATTCGGGGCAGAACAGCGCAGTGGACATTTAAGGTGAAGTCCTTATAACGTGAGTTTAAGCGCACGCGCGTGCTAAAATTGGCCTGACATGATGAGTTATTTATACCCGCGATAGGCAGCTCGGATTTGTTTAGTTTTAGGCCCATGCGGCGGGCGAAACCCATAGTACAAAAATTAGCCTGCGACCCTGAATCCAGCAGGATTCTCACCGGGCGCCTTTTACCATGATGATCGATAGTAGTGCATACGGCGGTGGACAACAAAATTGATTTATTCGTCTGTAGCTTCAGGGAACATTGCTTATTGTTCCTGTTGTAGACTGATTTATCGAAGCATGGAGCATAGTGTGGTGCCTTTTCGCGCATGCCTTGCATGAAAATTTGGAAGGATAACACGAGCTGTTATGGCCCGAGCGAGTACAATTCAGGCATAGTTTATTATGTATTAACACTTCTTTACGTTGTATAGGCTGTAGGGCGATAAATTGCGGGCATTCAAGTAGTTTGTGACTACCACGACACAGCTGACAAGATTTATTGTTTGGAGGAGTGTGCACTAGTGACCCAGTGAACTCCGCGCGCTTAGTTGATTTGCGATAAGAAGCATTATCGCTAACCTGTCTAAAGCCAGACGAACCGGTCGGTGCATTTATGTTTTGTAACAGCTGACGTCTTGAATTTAAAAACTTAATGAAATTATCATAAATAGGAAGTTGTTTTTCGCCTAAGGTTTCCTTCCACAACCTGCACGTATGCTCGTCAAGTTTTTGGGATAGAAAATGCACAAAAATAAGCTCGAACGTATTTACAGAAAGTTTTAATGAGTTCAGCGCATTTATGTTGGCGGTGAGCTCATCTATAAATTTAGAAATGCTGAGCACGGACTCACGTTGAATGTGTCTCATGCCCAGGACGTTTGCTGCGTGATAAGTGGTTACAATAAATTTATTGTCATAGCGCGCCCTTAACAACTCAATGGCCATAGTGTAATTTTCGTGCGTGATAGGTAGAGATTTTATGACATTCAGCGCCTCGTCTTTTAATGATAAGTGCAAATAGTGAAGCTTCTGGATGCCAGTCAGGTCCGTTCGGACATGCACTAGCTCCAAAAACATGTGGTAAAAGTGTTGCCACTCGATTATATCACCTGAGAAGCAGGGTAGCTTAATAGGTTGCAATTGAATGGGAGGCGTGCTAAATGTAACTACCTCAGATGGACTTGCTGCCTTCCTGGTCATTTCCTCGGCATGGTCTATTAAATTTTACAGCTTGCATTCTATGCTGCATAAGTCGTCTTCTGTTTGAACCCTATCGCTAGCAGAAGCAAAATCGGAGTCCTCAGACTCGATTTGTGTTTGGATCTCATCATATTTAGCCGATAGTTCCATAAGGTGGCGAAGCTTTATTTTTAATGCATGATTGTCATGCGTATCATGATCGAAATTGTCGGCATAAGTGTTTATGCGCGATATAGAGGCCTTGATCGTGCCACGTTTCTTGATCAGCGCCTTCATATCCGCCATGATTGGGTATGAACAAATAAAAAAGAACAAGAATTTAAATGATGCTACAAAGGCCAAGTTAATGCAACGAGATGAGCCAGACCAGGCAGGAAGTCCAAATCATAAAGTCACGCAACGACACGGTAATACTTACTAACATATCTTAACTAAATTTATGTGACAATAAAATCCTGAATTAGGCATTACAAACAATATAGCAGTAATCATTAATGACATGAGTGCTGTTTGAAAGATATGACTTACAAATAAAGAGAATATTAATTGAGTTCGCAAAAATTATAAGTTCATATCCAAATTATTGAAAAATATTTTAAATTATTAGATCATATTATTATTTCTATACGGCTTTGATTAATTTAATGGTATTGAGAAAAAATATGCGAATTATGCAAGTTGAAACTAATGTAAAACATGAGTTCAGTCAGTTGAAATGGTACTTATCGGCATGTTCTAGAATGCATCGCAAGCCTGTCGGAACCCTCGTAGTCGTGTCAGGTACTCAAGCATGGATAATGTAGACATGGTCGTTGCCTGTCCGGTGATGTCCAATGCGGTGGAATCCTGTTTAGATAGGCTGCTCTGGATTTTCCCAATGCTGCATGCCACGTGCTAGATATGCTGCAATGATGATTCCAATGTTCCGCTTGGCGAAATATGACGTCCCCAGTGTCGTGTGATACGATTCCCAGAAGTAGGTGCTAATTGACGAGTTGTTGAATTTAAATTGAAGAAAAAGAAATGCTGATAGGCCTGCTTAATGCACTAAACCATGAGACGAATTGTCCATGGATTTAGTCACGTCCGTGAAATACAAATCCGGGGTCGGAGGACCATATGTTGTCGCTGGACGAAAATGTTGTCGCTTGTGGACAGAGAATGGCGGTCGCTTGTGGACCAAGAAATGCGGTCGCGTTGGACCAAAAATGTTGCCTGTAAGGCTGAAATAAAATCCGGCCCGGAGGACCATATGTTGCGTGCTTAACGCTCTCGAAATTATCTTGAGTTAGTTTTGCAAGCTTAAGGAAGCTGGTAGGAAGTCAGAAAGTGTTTTGCATTAATTAGTGGACTGTAAATTATGATTAAGTAACGTTTATTGAAATCATTCAGAAGCGCAGGCCCACGCAATTACGTCTTAGTTCATAGCCAAAATATAAGATGTGGCGTAAGTTAGCAGGCTACGTAATGTGTAGCATTGAAATTAGATCAAATAGAAGAACATAGAAAATTTAGGTTGCCGCGGCTTGACGAGAAAGCAAGGATGCAAACGCACTGTTCAAAGATTGAGTGAGGATTGATTAGTCGCAGCGGCGTAGCCACGTGGAACACCGCTACGGTGACGTAAGTGCGCTAGGCAGATTGCGCGTGAGCAAGTACAATGTACAATGCATTAACAACCTCATTAAACAAAATAAGATCATATAGGATAAAAAAAGGGAAGAAGTCATCTGGAAGGAGTAATATCAACTTAAATAAAAGTAGCAGAGAAAAGTAATTACAATCATCAATAAAAGAACTTAACAGAACTAAACAAATCGATTCAAAGAATTTATATATAGTCAATTTATAGTCAAAAGGTGTTAAAAAACAAATAGTATGAATATCATGTCAATAAAATAATTAGTAGACCCAGTAAGATACGGAGTTGTGAGGATTAACAGCCCAGAATAAATGAATTAAAATGACAGTCTTCAAGATATGAAGTAGTAAGGAGTAACAACCCATAACCAATGAATTGAAATGGAATAATAGCAAAATACCTAAAAAACCTTTTGTAAAGATAGAAACCTCTATAGCAGCAAACCACATAAATGGAAGAACTTAAACCATATTAGCTATACCAATTTAGAACCAAAACTAATAAAATAAGAGACTCCAATACAAATAATAAGAATAATGTAAACTTGATTATAATTATAATAAATGTGATTAAGGGGAACACCCCAAACCAGTTAAAAAAAAAGACAACAAAAAGACAATTCTCAATATAAAGTTTTAATGTGTTTATTTATATAATTATTTTGTGTTATTATTTTTGTGTATACTAGGAAATACTAGATGTTAGTATATAAGAATTTATTGTGTTTGAACCATATTAATTAATGTTATATTTTGTAAAGTAAGGAAAGGCAAAATAGTAATTCAAACGACCCATAAATAGTACCTCAAAAAATATAAAACTAATGAGATGAATTCATAATAACATTGCTAGTAAAATTGAAAATTGATGACAAGACAAATTCAACTTTGACCATACAAACTAAATCAGAGAATATAAATTTATAGAACCTAGATTAAATTGATATAAATTATCATCTCCAGAATACAAATATTTTATCCTAATGATAACAACGACATATAATAGTGATTAAAGGAATTAACAAGTAAAATTGACTTAAATGGTGATTGCACAAGAGAAGGCCTAACAGCAGTAAGTCAGCACTAGTAAAATGTATATAACTTGTTAAATATTTAAAATAATAGCCAGACATAAAAGGTAAATTACCAGGGTTTAATTAGTAATCAAGTGTGAGTAAAATTGTAACATAAAACCTATTGGAAACCATTTACTAGGTATTTATGTGAATCAAAATAAGGCCTATAGATACATTTCAAAGAATGTAATTCTGAAACTTAATTCAAACCAAACCAGATCAAATTTAGTATTAACTTGTGTAAAATAAAAACAGGAATATTGTTCTATAATTAGAATAACATAAAGGTACTAAACAAATAATTTATAGCCAATTAAATGTAAAATATGACAGTTTTTTCAATAACATTGAATTATTTGATAGGAACAGCTGATTCATAAACAATGAGAAATGATACCAAAATCTTATGGAATTTTATATATGAAGGAACAAATATCAGTTAGTTGATTGTTAAAAGCCAAACGAAACAGACGTGTCAGAAGTCTTCTTAGAGAATTGTGAACGGAAATGTTTGACTAACACAACCAAGATATATGATGAGTTTACAACAGTTATAAAAGAATATAAAATAAAGTGACTAATAATATAATAACGATCATTGAAACCTTAACTAAATCAAATAATACTAAATTAAACTGCCACTACATATAGACACGACTAAAGAACCAAATTGAACTCACATAACCAGACACCGAGTGAAGGGAACCTTTTTGACATAACACTACTATTACCGAACAAAATCCAATGGGTGAATACAACTACACTCTACCACTTGGGGATATTCCAAGAACAACATCACTGAAGAGGAATTAACCAACGGAGACATTTATTTGAACGAAATCTTGGAGCTGAATTTACATAGCAGATCAACTCAGCAAGGCGGCCATTTTGTCATTCCATTCGAAGAGGCTGATGGGAGCGTGACGAGTGACGTCGGAGAAACCATCTGAATAGTAATATTAAAATTTTATATACCTTGTACTTTATTATTTTGTCTGTTAATGAATAAGTTTTTAATAATTTGTAAGTATTGAATTCTCTTGCCTTTCCTGACTATTTCTACAGTTAAAAGATCCCTTATACTATTGAATATTTATTTATATGTACTAATCGATCTGGAACTTAATCTCGAATCAGACTCGAGCCAGTCGCGGCAATTCAAACCATTACTTTGAAACTAATAAACTTAATTATTGTTTAAACGTTGTTTTATTGATGATTATTTGAGTCATAAATTAAATTACATTAATTATTAAATATTAACGTGAACTTCTGAAGGAAAGGAACGAGCAGAAGAAGAAGTACAGGTACTGAATCGGCCGCTACATGCAATCGGTTTGGCCACGATAATCCATTTAACGTGAAGAAGCAAAAAATATTCTTCATCAGAGCTAACACAGTTATTAAACAGTATTTTTTATTAATTGAACATAAACAATTAAAAACAATTACACCAATTAAAATTAATTAAATACATAATCAAATATAATAGAAAAATTAAACTACATAACAAAATTTTTATTTTTATTAATTATTTGTAATTAACATTTTGTTTTATTACATTTACATTGTTTTATTATATATATCTGAGAGAGTAACTTAAATTCAGTCACATGTACACTGTTTAAATATAGCTGGGTATGAGTGGGTGATACGGGTCCCCTTATATAGCGTTCAAACTTACATGATCTAGTGGGACAGATGATTAACCCACACATTTTGGGGAATATGAATCTTAAAACGGGTTTAATGAATTCTTAATTCTGCCTTGATGATTTCTTCCTGAGCACACCGACACTGGAGCTGAGTTCATTATGAATTACTGTTATCACAGTACGTACAAGGGGGCATTGGGTTAATTTTGGATGAATTGATGTTACACCTTGTGGTGATATTGATGTGGTGTTACCAGTAAGGGGGTTTCACCCAAGACGTTACTTGAATTAATTGTGGGTAGTATGTGTATGTTACTGTGTTGTGGTATATGTATGTATGTGTATATTTTTCTCAAGGGGGTTAATAATGTATGACTGTATAGTAGCACATGTGTGAATTGTTAAATGAGCTGGCTGATCCAATGCATTGGTACTTAAGAGATCTCAATGAGATAATTCTCTAATATCTTATTATAATTGGTGTATAAATAATGATATCTTATAAATAATTGGTGTATAAATAATAATATCTTATAAATAATTGGTGTCACGTTAAATTTGCATATCTCTAAGCATGTTAGTCAACTTAAATGTCTGTATGAGTTGCAACCTCAGAGTATTCAACAATCAGATTCAAGTGTACTCAATTACTGTATAGATATACATTGCTGTATGCAGATTTGTGTATGTAAGAGAAAAATTTAAGCCATTTACTATCAGCAACTGTTCTGTATTCATGAGATTTTAATAACTGAATTCCATTCAATGGATTAACTATTTGTATGTTTTGCAACTCAAGAGGAATCAATAACAGCTTTAAAGAGCATAATGGTTATACAATGTCATGCAAATGTTATAAATTTATAGAAGAAACAGAAACACCAATAAATAAGAAAATTGTTATTGTTATATGAGTATTTCATTCAGCAAGTCCTGTCACCTTTGCCAGTAGACATGTTTCAAATGGTAGCGTGGGTTCCGGCACATTTTATGCTTCCTCTAGGTTGAGTGCCTAGTCTTAAATATTAAGTTACCACCCCCTCAAAAAAAAAAAAAAACTGACACAAATAAGGGGGAGGTTTCATCTTATAGTTATTATAAGTTGTCAGACGTCGTAACGTGACAGTGTGTGCGTTGTTCAGTATTTGTGTTGTATAATATTGTAAGTATTTACGATTAAATTAAAAAAATGTAACTGTTATGGATGGATTAAGTCTGGTGTGTATTATGACGATTCTCCTGAAAATGAATTAGACCTAATACAATAAAACACTTTCCGTTTCGTGGGGTATCATTCTGATATCTGGGGTATCAGACATATGACTGGGATATCAATTCCTGACACATCTCCACAGTGCCAGACGCCACTTTTACAACTTCCTTTGTGCATCCTAACTTGTGTTCATGAGCAACCGGTCTAATATCAGAAGTAATGATTGCAGCTATCGAAGCGACCACACTCCTTTCCTGAAATGCTGTTGTCAGATGCCGACAGTTTATGTCGCCAACACAATCTACTACTGTACCAGTTCAGTGATATAAAACAATCCAATAAGTTTGAATCCTCAAGATCAGTACATTGTGCCTCTTTGTTGGTCCGCTCCTCTTATGTCTGTTTCGTTATTTAATGTTTTTATTTTCTTCACTTGTTTAACGCAGACATGAAGAAGTAGCTTATAAGCTATTTTCTGTCAACAAAATATCCAAAGAGAGCAACTTAAGGAAGTAGTTATAACTTTCTAATATAAACTGAAAGTCAGTTTACACTGTGTTCAGGCTATGATTAAGAACAGTGGATTTCATCTATCAAGATATTAATACAATCTAGTTGACAGTATTTGCATTATAATTTTAGTTCAACGAGTGTATGGCAAAAATGGCAATATGTAGAGTCTTATAAAACCCAATAATCATAAAAAGATAATTATTTTACATTGCAAGAATTAAAACTATAACGCAAAAATTCAAATTTACGTCTCTTAACATAGAGGACAAGCTCTTGTGAAACGACCACTACAAGTTATTAATATTTTAACAGAAAAGGATCACTTCCGTAATTTCGTTGTGTCAGATTACTTTTCTTTTTTGACGATACGTCAATGGTTAATTGACTGACGCATTTTTGTGTGAAAAGTTTTGTGTTGTGTCGTTTTTATTGTCTTTTTATTTTTTGAATATTAAAGTATTATAATATACTTGTATTCCTGCAGAAATCAGAAATGTTTTCCTTTTGCTCGACATAAAGAATAAATCGGTATAAAGATACCAAATATTTGTTGTAAGAATAGAATGTGCTACACACACACACACACACACACACACACACACACACACACACACACACACACACACACACACACACACACACACACACACACACACACACACACACACACACACACACACACACACACACACACACACACACACACACACACACACACACACACACACACACACACACACACACACACACACACACACACACACACACACACACCCACACACACACACACACACACACACACACACACACACAATTTGCCTGTGTTAGGAAGCAGTCGCACAGTGTCTATATAGTAATTTCGCAGGCCAACACTGTGAAGCAAATATTGTAGAGATTTTTTTTTGGAGTAAACGGCACTGTAGCGGGCGTCAACTGTCCAAGAGTGATGCATGTTATAGGCAACCGGCCGC
Organism: Magicicada septendecula; assembly: GCA_034769895.1. Taxonomy (NCBI): domain Eukaryota; kingdom Metazoa; phylum Arthropoda; class Insecta; order Hemiptera; family Cicadidae; genus Magicicada; species Magicicada septendecula. The sequence goes on along the minus strand of CM068367.1, from coordinate 1,100,502,738 downwards.
CGTTAGACAATAACACGTGCGCTACACTAGCGACGAAAGGGGCTCTGTTAAGAAAGACAATGCTTTAGACACAGCAGATGTTAGACGTAAATGAACGACACAGGCGCAAAGCTACAATAACAAAGAAACAAAAGACTACGTCTTTTCGTCACAATTACCGAGAAAACGTATACGAAGGCGACGCAAGTATTTGTCGACCTACACGTGGGAGTTAGCGACTGCACATGGATATGACATATTCCACAAAGGCAGTATACGAACGGATGCAATTAGGAACAAAATACCACGCATAGCCACACAGCGGGTAACTTGTTTACTGGCACAAAGTACGGAGCATCTAGGAGAGCTGCAGAGCAGATGTTCATTCCTGGAAGATGACCACCATCAGCGTGTGAACGTAACGGAGGAAGTCGAGGACAATACGACGATTCGACACACCCGAGTTAGGGAACACACATGTGCTGGACGGAAACTGCTTGGGAAGGAACAAAAGGAAACGTAAGACAATCGAGTGACAGACAGCCGTGTAATTAGGTCCGTCGTCATACGTGGAGGTGGTGCGAACAGCAAGACTGTTAGAGAGGGGTCTAGATTGACCTATCAGGAACAAGGAGTTCAGTAAAGGCGGGTGTTAAGAAGATATCACCATGGAGACGAGGGTGAAGAGCAAATAATGAAGGAGACCAGAGATCCAGACCGAGTATCTAGGAGGAGTCTTCACAGAATCGGTGGCAAGAAGCCAATCAGGACGAAGTTGGTAGTAAGGGTATGCGAGCCGTGGAGAGGGTCGAGATAGAGAAGACATAAAATTAGATGTTCGCAGGGAACGAGAGCTCAGTCTTACTTCAAATTTCAAGTCAGTATATTTTAAGTCTTAGTTCAGTTGATTTTCAATTTTCAAACGGTCAATTTCAGTTCAGTTGAGTTCTTATTTTGGACAGTCTTATTTCAAATTTCAAGTCAGTCTATTTTAAATCTTAGTTCAGTCGATTATCAATTTTCAAACGTTCAGTTTACTTTCAATTTTCGGTCAGTCGGAGTCTTTCAGAAGAACTGTTATAAAGTTTATTCACACAAGCAGATAGATCGTTCGGGAGTGAGTCAGAAACTATGTAAAACTGTTAGTACGCCGAAATTAAGTAGTGGAATGATGAAGTAGTAAATTAACTGTAGAACTTACCCGTGCGTTAAGAGAATTCATTAGATCGTGGGAGTTAAATATTTAGACAATGTCGAGTTAACTTCAATCAGACTTTGTTATATATATATATATATATATATATATATATATATATTCAATCTTATGAATCGAACGCGTGTGATTAAGTATTAACAATATATCACATTACCGTGACGTAAGTGACATGAGACAAATATAGTGAAATTACGCCACGAATTAACTTACTGAGGTGCAAAATAAAAAATTTTTATTCGCATAATAAAATGCATCATAAATTGCACAATCGCTCTAATTGAACGCGGCATAAACTATTAACGCATGTACACCGAAAGTGACAGAAAAACCCGCACGCGAAAGTGTCCTACGACAATTAAGTGTTATTCGAATGACCGCAGTTAGTCATTTCCGTTAATGAGCGTATCCGAATCAAATGTGGAACAAATAGTGTCGTCGACGGAGTGTCCAGTGAAGTGAAGTTGGAGTGTCACAATTCAAATGACGTGGAGCGGATTAATCTTGTTATCAACAGCCAGGACCTCGCCGCAGAATGGGGAACTACGCAGTTAGTCACCGCTGAATTAGATACATACGCCAAGTAAATTATTACAATTAACGTACTATTAGATTAGGTAGCCACTGTCCTGCCACTCGAAAAGAACTCGCCACTGAGTAGACTAAACATTGATTTAATTGCTCTGAGTAAAGCCAAATGAGAATATGAATCTATAGAGTAGGGTATATTGAAATTTGTAAAATAATTAATTAATATTTATCGATTCGTAGATGAGAATTCAGAGATGTTAGAGACAATATAGCAGCATTGTGTATCTTAATGTATTGTATAGTAACGCTAACTTTATTTTCAGAATTTAAAATGACTTTGAATATATAAAATAAATTAGTATTGTTCACAAATGTTTATGGTGTCCGAGTCATATTATTGCTATTGACCTAATTAATTCAAATTTAATTAAATAATGCATAATTAAGCGATGCAACCATACCAGTATACTGGTGCTCAAATCAAAGGGCGTGATAAAGTAGAAAACCAACTATAAGGGTATGTAAATCACACTTACATACTAACTGCACAATTAGTTCATAAATGTATTTAGAATTACAAGGAATAATACACGTAAGCATAGACATATTTACATATTAACGCATTCACGCATGACACAATCAACACGTGGCAAATGTAAATCATTGTATGATCAAAACACCTGTTTACATATGGTGCTCCAGAACGCGGGACGTATTTAAATTCAATGATATCCAAGTGTATCATTATATATGGTATGCCCAACCTGCAGTAAGCACGATCAGTAATGAAAACACACAGTTATAGAAGGCTCCTAAGTATGGAACACTATTAACTATAATTACTTACATGGTTTTATATGTCAATTAAGCAATGCAAACATAACATTGTAACGACACGCCAATGTGTAGTTCGAATCAAATGAATTACGTGAGTAGTAGACATAACTTAATATATTAAACCTAAAGCAATTAATCTATACACGTAATGAAGTTTCTATGAATATATATATATACATATATATATCAACAATGGTAAACACTTTATTAAAACAGATATAAAACATTGTCAATCATTGTAATCAAGATAATTTAATTAATTGAATAATTAAAAATATGCAATAAAATTTGCATAAACATAATAATGTTGTAACATGTAACGTGGACATTGATCCAGTCTTGTTAGACATGCTGGACTGAAAACATTAGTTCCGTCTTCACTGCTGGCATTTTAAATCCAACTGTTGAGTCTCATTGAGAATACTAACCAGACTCGGCTACAGTTTATGGGCTTTAAGGATCTGAACGTTTTTAAAAGTCTTTGTCTTGAGGTACAAAAGTTGCTAGTGTAATATTTTCTTTCACGTGTCTGCTGTTATATTATGAGAACGTAATTTAATTTAATTACTTAATTTATAATATATTATTCTGGCTTTACGGTTTAAAAAATAATTAAATTGACAAGTGAACAATAATATTTTATATGAAAGACGTATTAGATTTAAACATAATATAATATTACATTATAAACATAATGTAATAGACTCACATAATTATATGTATTACCTGTAGTACTTAGCTTTCATGTAATGTACGTAATTACTGTTTACACGTAATATACGTATAACATCCGCTGTTAAGTACAAACGTAGCAAGCAGGTAAGGGCAGTTCTACTACTTCTTTAGTTGATTCCTTTTCCAAAACTTCAGTTTAACACGTAAATTTTATAGATTGACTCTTAGTGGCAAGAAAATGTGAGAGAAATCTTGAATACGTCATAGTGATCTACATGCAATATTCTGGTTCTAATGACTGTTGTGATCCAGTTTACTGAATAAACTTTCTTACATACAAACATATTAATTTTGGGAGAAGTGCAATACATTTACATTATTTTCCCAAGGCTAAACCGAGCCGTCATAAATATATCAGCGAAAGAAATAAGTTTTAACTCAACTTTGTATCGTATATTATCCACAACCTTGCACTAGGTTGGGGAGCATTTACACACACACACACACACACACACGTGTGTGTGTGTGTGTGTGTATAGATAGATTTTTTGGTGTAGTGACGTGTAGACAAAGTTGTAAGAAGAGACGTGTAAATGCGGAGAAATTTAGTTAAATTTCTCCTGTTAATGTCTTCATTGAATAATGTTTAATTTCATACAATTGATACGAACGACGACGTTCAATTACACGAAAAATTATATTCGGCTTCTCTCTTCACAAATTTCTTCCGTCTCTGCCAACAATAGATTGTTTACTTTCATATTGAGATTAAATATAAAACTAATATGTTTTATCTCCTTAAAAAATTGCTGTATTATCACATACTTGGGTAAAAAACCTTCAGAATATATAAGATATATGTGTGTTTGTGTGTGTGTGTGTGTGCGTAAAATCCATAATTACATCTGCAAGTAGAATGATCAACGTTACTTCTGAAATTGTTCTATTTCAACGCACGTTTCGCAGAATATATCAGAATCATCAGATGTTACTATCTAAATAAATAAATGAATACACGAATCCTGCAAGAGACTTGACGACTTGCAAAGAAACACATACACACACACTGTAATATAATAATATTACAAATATAAATAAATAAAATAAATATATATGTGTATGTATTGTTTATCACTGGATCAGTCTCCTTAAAGATAGCAAGAATTATGTTGTCTGAATAAATATTGTCTGAATCTCGGTGTTGAACTCGCCGATGATACAGCTCCACCTTGGATTCACCAATTACCAAGAATAAATTAAATATAAATATGTTTTATAATTAAGTGTGATTGATTGATAAAAAAAAATAAAATTTTGTAAGTTGTGAAATTTTTACTGATATTGAGTTTTGGTTTAATTGGTTAATTTAATTATTTAATAATTAATTAATTAATTAATTGTGTGTGTGCTTTTCTCAGGTATTTATTCTAGCACTGTAAATTATTTTTTGTTTAGAAAAAAAAATAGTTAACATTAATTATAGAAATAAAGACAACTCTTGTAACTGAGTAATGATGTTCATTTATTAACATTCAAAATTATGCGCCATTCAAACTGCGCATGGCCAAGGCATTGGCTAATATGTGCTCCAGTCGGTAGCGAACAAGATCAACAAAATATATTTTTTACAAGGTTAGTAATTATGGTTCTTTTAACGAGTCGAAATGGTCAGAGGGCAAGGAACAAGATACATTCTTACAGGTATTCTTAAACTAAATTATTATGGCTGAAATAAAACAAGATTATTATTTAAATTATCAATTAGGAAAATGAATATCGAACCAATTCGACGAAATGACGTCACTCCCTTCAAGTTGGCCGTGTACTCGTGTTGGTTTGTAAATCAAGTATGGCCGACGTCGCCTCGATTTTAGCTGCGATGAACTGGCTGATCTTCTCCCGCAGAAATAAAATGATATTCCCTTCTCTGCGAAGTAGTGTTGGTCCAGGAATATAGTGTAGAGTGTCCTCTCTTCTCCTGCGATGTCGTTTTCGTGATGGGTTTCTTGTGAAGTGTCCGGTGTTCAAATATGTGTATTTGTGTTCTGCGAATATGGTCCAAAATTGTCTCAAAATGGCTGTTGATTTCTTGTGTTTGAGTTTGATGGTGTTATTACTGTTGTTTGGAATTAGTGAGGTGTTAAAAATTAATAGTTAATGTTATTTTCACTTTTAGATAACCTCTGTTACACGCCGCATAACCACACTCGGTTTTACACAAAATTATTCTTTTTTCGGTATTCTGCTAATACATTTCCAACTAGTCGTCTTCACGATTAACAATAGACTAATAGACTGAACGTCGTCGTTTTAGGGTAATTTGTGCTATGTCTTTTTCCTCTTTATATTGTTCAATTATAAAAATATCTGTCTAAGACTTGGTTCACCACCTAAATATACATAATAAGTTTTCTTATTTTTTACTGTAATTCAAATATTTCTTAATTTTACATAAATCTAACTACTCAGTAATATTGATTAATTAATTTTACATCTTTGGATATATAGCTGGGTTTGTTTCAAGCTCATTTAAGTCCAAAAATTACAATTTTTTATAATGATTGTATGCCTCATATTTTGTACAAATTTATTGTTTAAATGGTTTTTAATTGTTTTTTTCTGATAATATTTCCATGGAATATTCTTAATAACTCCGTGATTATCTTTGTTGTTAATAATTTCGTTGTTAAAACACTTCAATATTGATTAATTTACTGTTTAGTCTGATTTGATTACCATTATAGGCCTAGTATTATTTGTTTCCAAAAGAAGTTAATTTTCTTTCCTTTGTCATTCTATTCGCTATTAATTGTATCTGTATTAATTATATTTTCAATTTCTGTATTGTATGTATTGAATTCTATTCCTATTATATAGCTTGATTCTCTGATAGATAGTTTTGGTCCACTTACTAGTCTGTGTTTTCTAAAATGGTGTCTTAGCTAGTCTGCTTGTACATTATATATGGTTTACTGTTTTGAATAAAATTATTACATTTCTATATCCTACTTGCCTCTCTGCCTTACACACTGGAAAATTAAATAACATGATTTTAAAATACAATGGAATATCTTATATCTACTAAACTTTTTTTTTATATTATCATTTAAACATAACAAAAACATCTTATGCCTAATAACACTTTTCAGTTATCCACTGTCTCTTGATTAGTTCTCTTGATCTATGATTAGTTCAGATCATACTCTTAGTATGGATGAAATAATTACTACTAATTCTGTTGTTTTTACCATATTTTCTTCGTGATTACATGTTTTCACTTTATATACCTTCTTTTTCCACCGTTGCTTCCTCTCAGATGATGTGTATCTCCTTCATCAGTTTCTTTCTTCATTAATAAGTGATCTTCAATCTTGTGTATAACATTATCATTTTATATTCATTCTTATTTGGTGCTTCCTCACCAGTATGTTTACTCCCTAACATTCCCTAACAAATTAATTGGAACAGTTCAGAGTGGCACTTTTGGCTTCAATCCCTGCTGTCCAACACTTCAATTAATTGAGTCCAGAGGCATTATCATCTCTGCTCAAAATATAAGACTGATGGCATTTTCTACATCCAGTCATAAAAATAAATAAACAGTAAAAGTAGTCATTTTTGACTAAAATAAACATCTTTAGATTCTTCACTTCATAATACGTTATATTAATTAATACTTTTATACACTTGACTCTTCTTCTCTCTTAAAGCTTATTCCATATTATGTGGTTTAGGTATGTGGTATAATATACATTTCATCATTTCATCATGTTTACATAGTAATTAGCATTTATATTTATTCTTTCTACCATCTGGTATCCAATGAGTTATTTTTATTGCTCATGGCATAACATGGATTAATTCTTTATCACTTTCACTATAACAGTGATTATTGCAACAACATTATCATTAATAGTATCAGGGTTTTTGGTTTCTGGTCTCACTATTTGGTCTTTACTGAGTTGGTCCTTGTTCATTGTTCCATTTTTATTAAATTATTTTCTTTGTGAGTTTGGTTAAGCTGTTTCGATTAGGTCATATGATATTCTGGTTTCCTTTCTCCTTTAGAATTTTGTATCTCTTTCTTACAAAATCCTTTTTCCATATTTATGAGTTATTTCTCATCATTCGTATGAGTAATGATATGAGCTTACTATTTTTTAATTTTAGATATTTTTATTCAAGTACATTCTTTCTTATTCATAGTTGTTTTTCAAATATTTTGGTGTATTTTTTCATCATTCATAATAGTCTTCGAATGATCAGTGTAAGTTGTACTTACTAATATTTTGAATTTTGGAAGTTTTTATGTTCATCCAAATTCTTTTCTCATTCATAATAGTCTTCGAATGATCAGTGTAAGTTGTACTTACTGATTTTTGGAATTTGGAAAATTATTATTCCTCAAATTCTTTTCTCATTCATAATAGTCTTCGAATGTTTGGTGTAAGTTGTCCTTACTGATTTTTGAATTTTGAAAATTATTATTCCATCAAAATTCTTTTTATTTATTCATAATTCTTCGAATATTTGGTGTATGTTGTACTTACTAAGTTTTTGAATTTTGAAATTTATTATTCCATCAAAATTCTTTTTATTTATTCATAATTCTTCGAATATTTTGTGTAAGTTGTCCTTACTAATTTTTGAATTTGGAAATTATTATTCCATCAAAATTCTTTTTATTTATTCATAATTCTTCGAATATTTGGTGTAAGTTGTACTTATTAAGTTTTTGTGGCATTCCTGCTGTATCCGGTCCAACTCATTACGATTTATTATAGAGACAATGGCTCCAGTGTCTATCATTATAGGAACAGAAATACCCTCAATTTCTGCAATTATATATATTATTTCATTATCATTATTATCAATGTTAAATTTCGCTTTCCTCTAGCAGGTCCTTACGGATATCTTTCAAATAATTACTGTATATTATTGTAAAATTTTTTCTGTCTTTCTTCAAATTTATTCCTTGGTTAAACCCAGCAGATTGGAGCAGTAAAGGGTTATTGGGGTTTATTACTGCCTCCGTTCGTTTAAATGTTCCGCATCATTACGGATTAGGCCGTTGGAAGCATCAGCTTGGAGTCCTGAGACTGCTTCGTTTGGTTCAGCACGATCGTCCTGTTGGGCTTCTGTTACAGGTAGTCTTCGCTGATTGTCCAGGCTGGAACTACGTCTGGGCTCGTACTCTCTGTAACGATTACTTCCCTGACTTCCTTGGAAGGTCTCGTACTCGTAATATCCGCTCCTTCGTTGAGGCTGGTACCTCCTCTGTCCACTGCCTTCCGCTCTGATGTAGTTAATATTGGGTCGATATGTCCTGTAATTATTGTTATTACCTCCATTCGGGTAATTCCGGTTATAATTACCATGATAATTGTTATTAGAGAGGTTGGGGTTCCTCTGACCATTTGGAACATAATTACGATTATTATTATAATAACCGTTGTTGTTTTGTGGACGGTTATTATTATTATTGTTGTTGTTGTTGTCATTATTATTAATGCGAGGAACATGATTATTATTATTATTGTTGTTAAATCTAGGTAAATTATTGTTATTTTGGGTGTTATAATTGTATTCGGCATTATTCCGATTTGCGGAATTATAATTATTGTTGTTGCCCACATTCTGCCGATTATTATTATTCGAATTATTGGTGTTACTTCTTGGTTCCGGCTTCTCATATCTCCTGCGACTTTGGCGGTAATAGTCTTCATGCTCATACATTTCTAAGAGCTCGGTCATTGCTTGTACAGTCTTTATTTGACTGTTTCTTCTAGCTCTTATTATATCCTCCTCATAATGGTATGAGAGCTTGCTGACCAGGCATTCTTCCGGTATTCTAGGCTCTAGATGTTTGGCCACGCACACCTTTCCCAAGAAGTACGCCGTTAAAGTCTGGTTTCCATACGGGTTGTATTTTCCATGACAGATCCCGTCTCTGGCGATGTTTTGTGTCGATTCAGACCAATATTTGGCTTTGAATAGCCTTTTGAATTGTTGGTAGTCGGTCACTTCGTCTCTTATCGCCATCCACCAATTATCTGCTATCTCCTTGAACGATTCGTCAAGCACTTCTTTATTCTCCCTCCAGCGATTGCCTCTGTGTTTGGTGAAGTACTCTTCGATTCTGGCTAGGAACTCCATTGGTTTGTTTTTATAAAATCTGAAGTTAATTCCTTCACGATTCTCGTTGTTAGGACAACTGGTAATGTTTATCGGTCGACTGTGGAACAGGTCTATATCTGTTTGGTTCTGTCGCACCTGACTGTTGATACTGGTCACAGTAGCTTCGATGCCGTCACATTTTTCTGTGAATCGGTCCTGCACTCGCTCCCAGTCTTCACGTGTTTCTTTTAGTCTTTCCTCCAACGTCTTCCTAGTCGTTTCTTCGATGTTGTTAACTTTAGTGTTTATTTCTGTCTTGATACTCTGTACTTCTCGTTCGGTTTGACTCCATCTTTCGTCAGCTCTTGTAACCTTTTGTTCGATTACCGTTAATTCCTCTTCTACCTTCTTGCTGATTGTTTCATTATTTTCAGCTATCTTTTGCCCCAGTTCTTCCTTCAATGCTTCCATCTTTCCATCTAATCGGTTCATATTCTCTTGGTTCGCCTCTCTTAATTCTTCTCTTAATTGTTGACTATTATTCTCCATCTTTTTATTGGTTTCTTCCAGTTTTTGGCTTATCTGGGTCAATTCCTCCTTCGATTGTTTATTGTCAGTTTTTATTTCCTCCATTTTCTCCTCAATCTTCTGAATATTTTCCTCCATCTTCTCCTCGATCTTCTTAATATTTTCCTCCATTAATAATTTATTTCCTTTTTTTATTTCGTCCACTTTCTCCTCCATCTTCTTACTATTTTCTTCCATTTTCTCCTCCATCTTCTTACCATTTTCTTCCATTTTCTCCTCCATCTTCTTACTGTTTTCTCTTAATTCCTCCTTCAATCGTTGGTTATCACTTTTCATTTCCTTACTATTTTCTTCGATTTTCTTGTTGGTATCTCCGATTTTATTACCCAATTCTTCCTTCAATCGTTGGTTATCATTCTCCATCTTCTTACTATTTTCTCTTAATTCTTCTTTCAATTGTTGGTTATCGTTTTCCAGCTTTTTACTATTTTCTTCGATTTTCTCCTTCGTCGTTTTGAATTCTCTGATTAACATCTCCATCATTTTATCCAATTTTGTATCTTCCTTCGTGGTGGATTTCTCTGGCTGTTCCTTTTGTGGTGCAGGCTTGTTTGGTTCTGCTGGCGGTAACATCGACTCCACATCTTCCACTGGTGTCGCCTCTTTATCCTCCATGTCTACCTCCTGCTCGGCCTCCATAGCCCTTTTCCTTGATGTAGCTCTCCTGTGCATCTCGCTCCTTCTTCCGACCAATTGACCGCTGCCGAGCTAAAAATAGGAAATTGGACAATCGTCCTTATTTTATAACTCTATTACCTCCTATTTAAAGCCCTTTAGTTGGACGCCAATTTGTAATATAATAATATTACAAATATAAATAAATAAAATAAATAAATATGTGTATGTATTGTTTATCACTGGATCAGTCTCCTTAAAGATAGCAAGAATTATGTTGTCTGAATAAATATTGTCTGAATCTCGGTGTTGAACTCGCCGATGATACAGCTCCACCTTGGATTCACCAATTACCAAGAATAAATTAAATATAAATATGTTTTATAATTAAGTGTGATTGATTGATAAAAAAAAATAAAATTTTGTAAGTTGTGAAATTTTTACTGATATTGAGTTTTGGTTTAATTGGTTAATTTAATTAATAATTAATTAATTAATTAATTGTGTGTGTGCTTTTCTCAGGTATTTATTCTAGCACTGTAAATTATTTTTTGTTTAGAAAAAAAAATAGTTAACATTAATTATAGAAATAAAGACAACTCTTGTAACTGAGTAATGATGTTCATTTATTAACATTCAAAATTATGCGCCATTCAAACTGCGCATGGCCAAGGCATTGGCTAATATGTGCTCCAGTCGGTAGCGAACAAGATCAACAAAATATATTTTTTACAAGGTTAGTAATTATGGTTCTTTTAACGAGTCGAAATGGTCAGAGGGCAAGGAACAAGATACATTCTTACAGGTATTCTTAAACTAAATTATTATGGCTGAAATAAAACAAGATTATTATTTAAATTGTCAATTAGGAAAATGAATATCGAACCAATTCGACGAAATGACGTCACTCCCTTCAAGTTGGCCGTGTACTCGTGTTGGTTTGTAAATCAAGTATGGCCGACGTCGCCTCGATTTTAGCTGCGATGAACTGGCTGATCTTGTCCCGCAGAAATAAAATGATATTCCCTTCTCTGCGAAGTAGTGTTGGTCCAGGAATATAGTGTAGAGTGTCCTCTCTTCTCCTGCGATGTCGTTTTCGTGATGGGTTTCTTGTGAAGTGTCCGGTGTTCAAATATGTGTATTTGTGTTCTGCGAATATGGTCCAAAATTGTCTCAAAATGGCTGTTGATTTCTTGTGTTTGAGTTTGATGGTGTTATTACTGTTGTTTGGAATTAGTGAGGTGTTAAAAATTAATAGTTAATGTTATTTTCACTTTTAGATAACCTCTGTTACACGCCGCATAACCACACTCGGTTTTACACAAAATTATTCTTTTTTCGGTATTCTGCTAATACATTTCCAACTAGTCGTCTTCACGATTAACAATAGACTAATAGACTGAACGTCGTCGTTTTAGGGTAATTTGTGCTATGTCTTTTTCCTCTTTGTATTGTTCAATTATAAAAATATCTGTCTAAGACTTGGTTCACCACCTAAATATACATAATAAGTTTTCTTATTTTTTACTGTAATTCAAATATTTCTTAATTTTACATAAATCTAACCACTCAGTAATATTGATTAATTAATTTTACATCTTTGGATATATAGCTGGGTTTGTTTCAAGCTCATTTAAGCCCAAAAACTACAATTTTTTATAATGATTGTATGCCTCATATTTTGTACAAATTTATTGTTTAAATGGTTTTTAATTGTTTTTTTCTGATAATATTTCCATGGAATATTCTTAATAACTCCGTGATTATCTTTGTTGTTAATAATTTCGTTGTTAAAACACTTCAATATTGATTAATTTACTGTTTAGTCTGATTTGATTACCATTATAGGCCTAGTATTATTTGTTTCCAAAAGAAGTTAATTTTCTTTCCTTTGTCATTCTATTCGCTATTAATTGTATCTGTATCAATTATATTTTCAATTTCTGTATTGTATGTATTGAATTCTATTCCTATTATATAGCTTGATTCTCTGATAGATAGTTTTGGTCCACTTACTAGTCTGTGTTTTCTAAAATGGTGTCTTAGCTAGTCTGCTTGTACATTATATATGGTTTACTGTTTTGAATAAAATTATTACATTTCTATATCCTACTTGCCTCTCTGCCTTACACACTGGAAAATTAAATAACATGATTTTAAAATACAATGGAATATCTTATATCTACTAAACGTTTTTTTTATATTATCATTTAAACATAACAAAAACATCTTATGCCTAATAACACTTTTCAGTTATCCACTGTCTCTTGTGTTTATTATACCCATTTTAGTAATATAAAAAAAAAATAAAAACATCTTATAATTACTGACACCTTCAGTTATCAACTGTCTCTAATGTTCATTATGAAAAAAAAAATAAAAACATCTTATACCTATTGTTTTCTTATACTACTTAATTTTTGAAAACACTTTTATTATCAAAATTGCACTCAGTCATTAGACTGTCTCTTTAGTTTTTATATAGTATTTCCCTACACTGATGGTAGTCCTTTTTATAATAATTTTTTCACATATTATACTTACAACTAGTATACAATTTGGTTTTCTTTGGGATTGTATCTTGTAACTTGTTACTGCGTCTAAATATATTAGTTTTAATTTTGTTTAATGGTATGTATTCCATGATTAACATTTTTTGGAATAACTCTTCTTGGTTCTAGTTTCTTTGTGGGAATCTTGACATATTTTGTCCCTTTTTCATTATTATATTAGTAATTTCTGGTCTTGTGGTTTCTCTGCATCTTGACCTTATACATTTCCCTTATTAATATGGTTTCATCCTTTTATTTCCTTTTTCTTGTCCTTCCCTTTTTACTGCTTCCCCAATCTACTGGGTATACTGCTGGTTTATTGGGTTTTTACATAGTAAGTTATTTTGATCAATGGTTTTCTTTGTTATTTTTCATTCTTATTAACATTTTATTGACTTAATATACAGTTTCTAGTGTAATCCTTAAAACAATTCATTCTTCTCACTCACTATGGAACTTTTCTTCTTTATTTATGTTGCATTAAGTTAAATGTTTAGCGTGATAATTTTGTTATGCTACATATGCTCTCCTGTAAAAGTGATTAGTTCAGATCATACTCTTAGTATGGATGAAATAATTACTACTAATTCTGTTGTTTTTACCATATTTTCTTTGTGATTACATGTTTTCACTTTATATACCTTCTTTTTCCACCGTTGCTTCCTCTCAGATGATGTGTATCTCCTTCATCAGTTTCTTTCTTCATTAATAAGTGATCTTCAATCTTGTGTATAACATTATCATTTTATATTCATTCTTATTTGGTGCTTCCTCACCAGTATGTTTACTCCCTAACATTCCCTAACAAATTAATTGGAACAGTTCAGAGTGGCACTTTTGGCTTCAATCCCTGCTGTCCAACACTTCAATTAATTGAGTCCAGAGGCATTATCATCTCTGCTCAAAATATAAGACTGATGGCATTTTCTACATCCAGTCATAAAAATAAATAAACAGTAAAAGTAGTCATTTTTGACTAAAATAAACATCTTTAGATTCTTCACTTCATAATACGTTATATTAATTAATACTTTTATACACTTGACTCTTCTTCTCTCTTAAAGCTTATTCCATATTATGTGGTTTAGGTATGTGGTATAATATACATTTCATCATTTCATCATGTTTACATAGTAATTAGCATTTATATTTATTCTTTCTACCATCTGGTATCCAATGAGTTATTTTTATTGCTCATGGCATAACATGGATTAATTCTTTATCACTTTCACTATAACAGTGATTATTGCAACAACATTATCATTAATAGTATCAGGGTTTTTGGTTTCTGGTCTCACTATTTGGTCTTTACTGAGTTGGTCCTTGTTCATTGTTCCATTTTTATTAAATTATTTTCTTTGTGAGTTTGGTTAAGCTGTTTCGATTAGGTCATATGATATTCTGGTTTCCTTTCTCCTTTAGAATTTTGTATCTCTTTCTTACAAAATCCTTTTTCCATATTTATGAGTTATTTCTCATCATTCGTATGAGTAATGATATGAGCTTACTATTTTTTAATTTTAGATATTTTTATTCAAGTACATTCTTTCTTATTCATAGTTGTTTTTCAAATATTTTGGTGTATTTTTTCATCATTCATAATAGTCTTCGAATGATCAGTGTAAGTTGTACTTACTAATGTTTTGAATTTTGGAAGTTTTTATGTTCATCCAAATTCTTTTCTCATTCATAATAGTCTTCGAATGATCAGTGTAAGTTGTACTTACTGATTTTTGGAATTTGGAAAATTATTATTCCTCAAATTCTTTTCTCATTCATAATAGTCTTCGAATGTTTGGTGTAAGTTGTCCTTACTGATTTTTGAATTTTGAAAATTATTATTCCATCAAAATTCTTTTTATTTATTCATAATTCTTCGAATATTTGGTGTAAGTTGTACTTACTAAGTTTTTGAATTTTGAAATTTATTATTCCATCAAAATTCTTTTTATTTATTCATAATTCTTCGAATATTTTGTGTAAGTTGTCCTTACTAATTTTTGAATTTGGAAATTATTATTCCATCAAAATTCTTTTTATTTATTCATAATTCTTCGAATATTTGGTGTAAGTTGTACTTACTAAGTTTTTGTGGCATTCCTGCTGTATCCGGTCCAACTCATTACGATTTATTATAGAGACATTGGCTCCAGTGTCTATCATTATAGGAACAGAAATACCCTCAATTTCTGCAATTATATATATTATTCCATTATCATTATTATCAATGTTAAATTTCGCTTTCCTCTAGCAGGTCCTTACGGATATCTTTCAAATAATTACTGTATATTATTGTAAAATTTTTTCTGTCTTTCTTCAAATTTATTCCTTGGTTAAACCCAGCAGATTGGAGCAGTAAAGGGTTATTGGGGTTTATTACTGCCTCCGTTCGTTTAAATGTTCCGCATCATTACGGATTAGGCCGTTGGAAGCATCAGCTTGGAGTCCTGAGACTGCTTCGTTTGGTTCAGCACGATCGTCCTGTTGGGCTTCTGTTACAGGTAGTCTTCGCTGATTGTCCAGGCTGGAACTACGTCTGGGCTCGTACTCTCTGTAACGATTACTTCCCTGACTTCCTTGGAAGGTCTCGTACTCGTAATATCCGCTCCTTCGTTGAGGCTGGTACCTCCTCTGTCCACTGCCTTCCGCTCTGATGTAGTTAATATTGGGTCGATATGTCCTGTAATTATTGTTATTACCTCCATTCGGGTAATTCCGGTTATAATTACCATGATAATTGTTATTAGAGAGGTTGGGGTTCCTCTGACCATTTGGAACATAATTACGATTATTATTATAATAACCGTTGTTGTTTTGTGGACGGTTATTATTATTATTGTTGTTGTTGTTGTCATTATTATTAATGCGAGGAACATGATTATTATTATTATTGTTGTTAAATCTAGGTAAATTATTGTTATTTTGGGTGTTATAATTGTATTCGGCATTATTCCGATTTGCGGAATTATAATTATTGTTGTTGCCCACATTCTGCCGATTATTATTATTCGAATTATTGGTGTTACTTCTTGGTTCCGGCTTCTCATATCTCCTGCGACTTTGGCGGTAATAGTCTTCATGCTCATACATTTCTAAGAGCTCGGTCATTGCTTGTACAGTCTTTATTTGACTGTTTCTTCTAGCTCTTATTATATCCTCCTCATAATGGTATGAGAGCTTGCTGACCAGGCATTCTTCCGGTATTCTAGGCTCTAGATGTTTGGCCACGCACACCTTTCCCAAGAAGTACGCCGTTAAAGTCTGGTTTCCATACGGGTTGTATTTTCCATGACAGATCCCGTCTCTGGCGATGTTTTGTGTCGATTCAGACCAATATTTGGCTTTGAATAGCCTTTTGAATTGTTGGTAGTCGGTCACTTCGTCTCTTATCGCCATCCACCAATTATCTGCTATCTCCTTGAACGATTCGTCAAGCACTTCTTTATTCTCCCTCCAGCGATTGCCTCTGTGTTTGGTGAAGTACTCTTCGATTCTGGCTAGGAACTCCATTGGTTTGTTTTTATAAAATCTGAAGTTAATTCCTTCACGATTCTCGTTGTTAGGACAACTGGTAATGTTTATCGGTCGACTGTGGAACAGGTCTATATCTGTTTGGTTCTGTCGCACCTGACTGTTGATACTGGTCACAGTAGCTTCGATGCCGTCACATTTTTCTGTGAATCGGTCCTGCACTCGCTCCCAGTCTTCACGTGTTTCTTTTAGTCTTTCCTCCAACGTCTTCCTAGTCGTTTCTTCGATGTTGTTAACTTTAGTGTTTATTTCTGTCTTGATACTCTGTACTTCTCGTTCGGTTTGACTCCATCTTTCGTTAGCTCTTGTAACCTTTTGTTCGATTACCGTTAATTCCTCTTCTACCTTCTTGCTGATTGTTTCATTATTTTCAGCTATCTTTTGCCCCAGTTCTTCCTTCAATGCTTCCATCTTTCCATCTAATCGGTTCATATTCTCTTGGTTCGCCTCTCTTAATTCTTCTCTTAATTGTTGACTATTATTCTCCATCTTTTTATTGGTTTCTTCCAGTTTTTGGCTTATCTGGGTCAATTCCTCCTTCGATTGTTTATTGTCAGTTTTTATTTCCTCCATTTTCTCCTCAATCTTCTGAATATTTTCCTCCATCTTCTCCTCGATCTTCTTAATATTTTCCTCCATTAATAATTTATTTCCTTTTTTTATTTCGTCCACTTTCTCCTCCATCTTCTTACTATTTTCTTCCATTTTCTCCTCCATCTTCTTACCATTTTCTTCCATTTTCTCCTCCATCTTCTTACTGTTTTCTCTTAATTCCTCCTTCAATCGTTGGTTATCACTTTTCATTTCCTTACTATTTTCTTCGATTTTCTTGTTGGTATCTCCGATTTTATTACCCAATTCTTCCTTCAATCGTTGGTTATCATTCTCCATCTTCTTACTATTTTCTCTTAATTCTTCTTTCAATTGTTGGTTATCGTTTTCCAGCTTTTTACTATTTTCTTCGATTTTCTCCTTCGTCGTTTTGAATTCTCTGATTAACATCTCCATCATTTTATCCAATTTTGTATCTTCCTTCGTGGTGGATTTCTCTGGCTGTTCCTTTTGTGGTGCAGGCTTGTTTGGTTCTGCTGGCGGTAACATCGACTCCACATCTTCCACTGGTGTCGCCTCTTTATCCTCCATGTCTACCTCCTGCTCGGCCTCCATAGCCCTTTTCCTTGATGTAGCTCTCCTGTGCATCTCGCTCCCTCTTCCGACCAATTGACCGCTGCCGAGCTAAAAATAGGAAATTGGACAATCGTCCTTATTTTATAACTCTATTACCTCCTATTTAAAGCCCTTTAGTTGGACGCCAATTTGTAATATAATAATATTACAAATATAAATAAATAAAATAAATAAATATGTGTATGTATTGTTTATCACTGGATCAGTCTCCTTAAAGATAGCAAGAATTATGTTGTCTGAATAAATATTGTCTGAATCTCGGTGTTGAACTCGCCGATGATACAGCTCCACCTTGGATTCACCAATTACCAAGAATAAATTAAATATAAATATGTTTTATAATTTAGTGTGATTGATTGATAAAAAAAAATAAAATTTTGTAAGTTGTGAAATTTTTACTGATATTGAGTTTTGGTTTAATTGGTTAATTTAATTAATAATTAATTAATTAATTAATTGTGTGTGTGCTTTTCTCAGGTATTTATTCTAGCACTGTAAACTATTTTTTGTTTAGAAAAAAAAATAGTTAACATTAATTATAGAAATAAAGACAACTCTTGTAACTGAGTAATGATGTTCATTTATTAACATTCAAAATTATGCGCCATTCAAACTGCGCATGGCCAAGGCATTGGCTAATATGTGCTCCAGTCGGTAGCGAACAAGATCAACAAAATATATTTTTTACAAGGTTAGTAATTATGGTTCTTTTAACGAGTCGAAATGGTCAGAGGGCAAGGAACAAGATACATTCTTACAGGTATTCTTAAACTAAATTATTATGGCTGAAATAAAACAAGATTATTATTTAAATTGTCAATTAGGAAAATGAATATCGAACCAATTCGACGAAATGACGTCACTCCCTTCAAGTTGGCCGTGTACTCGTGTTGGTTTGTAAATCAAGTATGGCCGACGTCGCCTCGATTTTAGCTGCGATGAACTGGCTGATCTTGTCCCGCAGAAATAAAATGATATTCCCTTCTCTGCGAAGTAGTGTTGGTCCAGGAATATAGTGTAGAGTGTCCTCTCTTCTCCTGCGATGTCGTTTTCGTGATGGGTTTCTTGTGAAGTGTCCGGTGTTCAAATATGTGTATTTGTGTTCTGCGAATATGGTCCAAAATTGTCTCAAAATGGCTGTTGATTTCTTGTGTTTGAGTTTGATGGTGTTATTACTGTTGTTTGGAATTAGTGAGGTGTTAAAAATTAATAGTTAATGTTATTTTCACTTTTAGATAACCTCTGTTACACGCCGCATAACCACACTCGGTTTTACACAAAATTATTCTTTTTTCGGTATTCTGCTAATACATTTCCAACTAGTCGTCTTCACGATTAACAATAGACTAATAGACTGAACGTCGTCGTTTTAGGGTAATTTGTGCTATGTCTTTTTCCTCTTTGTATTGTTCAATTATAAAAATATCTGTCTAAGACTTGGTTCACCACCTAAATATACATAATAAGTTTTCTTATTTTTTACTGTAATTCAAATATTTCTTAATTTTACATAAATCTAACTACTCAGTAATATTGATTAATTAATTTTACATCTTTGGATATATAGCTGGGTTTGTTTCAAGCTCATTTAAGCCCAAAAACTACAATTTATTGTTTAAATGGTTTTTAATTGTTTTTTTCTGATAATATTTCCATGGAATATTCTTAATAACTCCGTGATTATCTTTGTTGTTAATAATTTCGTTGTTAAAACACTTCAATATTGATTAATTTACTGTTTAGTCTGATTTGATTACCATTATAGTCCTAGTATTATTTGTTTCCAAAAGAAGTTAATTTTCTTTCCTTTGTCATCCTATTCGCTATTAATTGTATCTGTATCAATTATATTTTCAATTTCTGTATTGTATGTATTGAATTCTATTCCTATTATATAGCTTGATTCTCTGATAGATAGTTTTGGTCCACTTACTAGTCTGTGTTTTCTAAAATGGTGTCTTAGCTAGTCTGCTTGTACATTATATATGGTTTACTGTTTTGAATAAAATTATTACATTTCTATATCCTACTTGCCTCTCTGCCTTACACACTGGAAAATTAAATAACATGATTTTAAAATACAATGGAATATCTTATATCTACTAAACGTTTTTTTTATATTATCATTTAAACATAACAAAAACATCTTATGCCTAATAACACTTTTCAGTTATCCACTGTCTCTTGTGTTTATTATACCCATTTTAGTAATATAAAAAAAAAATAAAAACATCTTATAATTACTGACACCTTCAGTTATCAACTGTCTCTAATGTTCATTATGAAAAAAAAAATAAAAACATCTTATACCTATTATTTTCTTATACTACTTAATTTTTGAAAACACTTTTATTATCAAAATTGCACTCAGTCATTAGACTGTCTCTTTAGTTTTTATATAGTATTTCCCTACACTGATGGTAGTCCTTTTTATAATAATTTTTTCACATATTATACTTACAACTAGTATACAATTTGGTTTTCTTTGGGATTGTATCTTGTAACTTGTTACTGCGTCTAAATATATTAGTTTTAATTTTGTTTAATGGTATGTATTCCATGATTAACATTTTTTGGAATAACTCTTCTTGGTTCTAGTTTCTTTGTGGGAATCTTGACATATTTTGTCCCTTTTTCATTATTATATTAGTAATTTCTGGTCTTGTGGTTTCTCTGCATCTTGACCTTATACATTTCCCTTATTAATATGGTTTCATCCTTTTATTTCCTTTTTCTTGTCCTTCCCTTTTTACTGCTTCCCCAATCTACTGGGTATACTGCTGGTTTATTGGGTTTTTACATAGTAAGTTATTTTGATCAATGGTTTTCTTTGTTATTTTTCATTCTTATTAACATTTTATTGACTTAATATACAGTTTCTAGTGTAATCCTTAAAACAATTCATTCTTCTCACTCACTATGGAACTTTTCTTCTTTATTTATGTTGCATTAAGTTAAATGTTTAGCGTGATAATTTTGTTATGCTACATATGCTCTCCTGTAAAAGTGATTAGTTCAGATCATACTCTTAGTATGGATGAAATAATTACTACTAATTCTGTTGTTTTTACCATATTTTCTTTGTGATTACATGTTTTCACTTTATATACCTTCTTTTTCCACCGTTGCTTCCTCTCAGATGATGTGTATCTCCTTCATCAGTTTCTTTCTTCATTAATAAGTGATCTTCAATCTTGTGTATAACATTATCATTTTATATTCATTCTTATTTGGTGCTTCCTCACCAGTATGTTTACTCCCTAACATTCCCTAACAAATTAATTGGAACAGTTCAGAGTGGCACTTTTGGCTTCAATCCCTGCTGTCCAACACTTCAATTAATTGAGTCCAGAGGCATTATCATCTCTGCTCAAAATATAAGACTGATGGCATTTTCTACATCCAGTCATAAAAATAAATAAACAGTAAAAGTAGTCATTTTTGACTAAAATAAACATCTTTAGATTCTTCACTTCATAATACGTTATATTAATTAATACTTTTATACACTTGACTCTTCTTCTCTCTTAAAGCTTATTCCATATTATGTGGTTTAGGTATGTGGTATAATATACATTTCATCATTTCATCATGTTTACATAGTAATTAGCATTTATATTTATTCTTTCTACCATCTGGTATCCAATGAGTTATTTTTATTGCTCATGGCATAACATGGATTAATTCTTTATCACTTTCACTATAACAGTGATTATTGCAACAACATTATCATTAATAGTATCAGGGTTTTTGGTTTCTGGTCTCACTATTTGGTCTTTACTGAGTTGGTCCTTGTTCATTGTTCCATTTTTATTAAATTATTTTCTTTGTGAGTTTGGTTAAGCTGTTTCGATTAGGTCATATGATATTCTGGTTTCCTTTCTCCTTTAGAATTTTGTATCTCTTTCTTACAAAATCCTTTTTCCATATTTATGAGTTATTTCTCATCATTCGTATGAGTAATGATATGAGCTTACTATTTTTTAATTTTAGATATTTTTATTCAAGTACATTCTTTCTTATTCATAGTTGTTTTTCAAATATTTTGGTGTATTTTTTCATCATTCATAATAGTCTTCGAATGATCAGTGTAAGTTGTACTTACTAATGTTTTGAATTTTGGAAGTTTTTATGTTCATCCAAATTCTTTTCTCATTCATAATAGTCTTCGAATGATCAGTGTAAGTTGTACTTACTGATTTTTGGAATTTGGAAAATTATTATTCCTCAAATTCTTTTCTCATTCATAATAGTCTTCGAATGTTTGGTGTAAGTTGTCCTTACTGATTTTTGAATTTTGAAAATTATTATTCCATCAAAATTCTTTTTATTTATTCATAATTCTTCGAATATTTGGTGTAAGTTGTACTTACTAAGTTTTTGAATTTTGAAATTTATTATTCCATCAAAATTCTTTTTATTTATTCATAATTCTTCGAATATTTTGTGTAAGTTGTCCTTACTAATTTTTGAATTTGGAAATTATTATTCCATCAAAATTCTTTTTATTTATTCATAATTCTTCGAATATTTGGTGTAAGTTGTACTTACTAAGTTTTTGTGGCATTCCTGCTGTATCCGGTCCAACTCATTACGATTTATTATAGAGACATTGGCTCCAGTGTCTATCATTATAGGAACAGAAATACCCTCAATTTCTGCAATTATATATATTATTTCATTATCATTATTATCAATGTTAAATTTCGCTTTCCTCTAGCAGGTCCTTACGGATATCTTTCAAATAATTACTGTATATTATTGTAAAATTTTTTCTGTCTTTCTTCAAATTTATTCCTTGGTTAAACCCAGCAGATTGGAGCAGTAAAGGGTTATTGGGGTTTATTACTGCCTCCGTTCGTTTAAATGTTCCGCATCATTACGGATTAGGCCGTTGGAAGCATCAGCTTGGAGTCCTGAGACTGCTTCGTTTGGTTCAGCACGATCGTCCTGCTGGGCTTCTGTTACAGGTAGTCTTCGCTGATTGTCCAGGCTGGAACTACGTCTGGGCTCGTACTCTCTGTAACGATTACTTCCCTGACTTCCTTGAAAGGTCTCGTACTCGTAATATCCGCTCCTTCGTTGAGGCTGGTACCTCCTCTGTCCACTGCCTTCCGCTCTGATGTAGTTAATATTGGGTCGATATGTCCTGTAATTATTGTTATTACCTCCATTCGGGTAATTCCGGTTATAATTACCATGATAATTGTTATTAGAGAGGTTGGGGTTCCTCTGACCATTTGGAACATAATTACGATTATTATTATAATAACCGTTGTTGTTTTGTGGACGGTTATTATTATTATTGTTGTTGTTGTTGTCATTATTATTAATGCGAGGAACATGATTATTATTATTATTGTTGTTAAATCTAGGTAAATTATTGTTATTTTGGGTGTTATAATTGTATTCGGCATTATTCCGATTTGCGGAATTATAATTATTGTTGTTGCCCACATTCTGCCGATTATTATTATTCGAATTATTGGTGTTACTTCTTGGTTCCGGCTTCTCATATCTCCTGCGACTTTGGCGGTAATAGTCTTCATGCTCATACATTTCTAAGAGCTCGGTCATTGCTTGTACAGTCTTTATTTGACTGTTTCTTCTAGCTCTTATTATATCCTCCTCATAATGGTATGAGAGCTTGCTGACCAGGCATTCTTCCGGTATTCTAGGCTCTAGATGTTTGGCCACGCACACCTTTCCCAAGAAGTACGCCGTTAAAGTCTGGTTTCCATACGGGTTGTATTTTCCATGACAGATCCCGTCTCTGGCGATGTTTTGTGTCGATTCAGACCAATATTTGGCTTTGAATAGCCTTTTGAATTGTTGGTAGTCGGTCACTTCGTCTCTTATCGCCATCCACCAATTATCTGCTATCTCCTTGAACGATTCGTCAAGCTCTTCTTTATTCTCCCTCCAGCGATTGCCTCTGTGTTTGGTGAAGTACTCTTCGATTCTGGCTAGGAACTCCATTGGTTTGTTTTTATAAAATCTGAAGTTAATTCCTTCACGATTCTCGTTGTTAGGACAACTGGTAATGTTTATCGGTCGACTGTGGAACAGGTCTATATCTGTTTGGTTCTGTCGCACCTGACTGTTGATACTGGTCACAGTAGCTTCGATGCCGTCACATTTTTCTGTGAATCGGTCCTGCACTCGCTCCCAGTCTTCACGTGTTTCTTTTAGTCTTTCCTCCAACGTCTTCCTAGTCGTTTCTTCGATGTTGTTAACTTTAGTGTTTATTTCTGTCTTGATACTCTGTACTTCTCGTTCGGTTTGACTCCATCTTTCGTCAGCTCTTGTAACCTTTTGTTCGATTACCGTTAATTCCTCTTCTACCTTCTTGCTGATTGTTTCATTATTTTCAGCTATCTTTTGCCCCAGTTCTTCCTTCAATGCTTCCATCTTTCCATCTAATCGGTTCATATTCTCTTGGTTCGCCTCTCTTAATTCTTCTCTTAATTGTTGACTATTATTCTCCATCATTTTATTGGTTTCTTCCAGTTTTTGGCTTATTTGGGTCAATTCCTCCTTCGATAGTTTATTGTCAGTTTTTATTTCCTCCATTTTCTCCTCAATCTTCTGAATATTTTCCTCCATCTTCTCCTCGATCTTCTTAATATTTTCCTCCATTAATAATTTATTTCCTTTTTTTATTTCGTCCACTTTCTCCTCCATCTTCTTACTATTTTCTTCCATTTTCTCCTCCATCTTCTTACCATTTTCTTCCATTTTCTCCTCCATCTTCTTACTGTTTTCTCTTAATTCCTCCTTCAATCGTTGGTTATCACTTTTCATTTCCTTACTATTTTCTTCGATTTTCTTGTTGGTATCTCCGATTTTATTACCCAATTCTTCCTTCAATCGTTGGTTATCATTCTCCATCTTCTTACTATTTTCTCTTAATTCTTCTTTCAATTGTTGGTTATCGTTTTCCAGCTTTTTACTATTTTCTTCGATTTTCTCCTTCGTCGTTTTGAATTCTCTGATTAACATCTCCATCATTTTATCCAATTTTGTATCTTCCTTCGTGGTGGATTTCTCTGGCTGTTCCTTTTGTGGTGCAGGCTTGTTTGGTTCTGCTGGCGGTAACATCGACTCCACATCTTCCACTGGTGTCGCCTCTTTATCCTCCATGTCTACCTCCTGCTCGGCCTCCATAGCCCTTTTCCTTGATGTAGCTCTCCTGTGCATCTCGCTCCCTCTTCCGACCAATTGACCGCTGCCGAGCTAAAAATAGGAAATTGGACAATCGTCCTTATTTTATAACTCTATTACCTCCTATTTAAAGCCCTTTAGTTGGACGCCAATTTGTAATATAATAATATTACAAATATAAATAAATAAAATAAATAAATATGTGTATGTATTGTTTATCACTGGATCAGTCTCCTTAAAGATAGCAAGAATTATGTTGTCTGAATAAATATTGTCTGAATCTCGGTGTTGAACTCGCCGATGATACAGCTCCACCTTGGATTCACCAATTACCAAGAATAAATTAAATATAAATATGTTTTATAATTAAGTGTGATTGATTGATAAAAAAAAATAAAATTTTGTAAGTTGTGAAATTTTTACTGATATTGAGTTTTGGTTTAATTGGTTAATTTAATTAATAATTAATTAATTAATTAATTGTGTGTGTGCTTTTCTCAGGTATTTATTCTAGCACTGTAAACTATTTTTTGTTTAGAAAAAAAAATAGTTAACATTAATTATAGAAATAAAGACAACTCTTGTAACTGAGTAATGATGTTCATTTATTAACATTCAAAATTATGCGCCATTCAAACTGCGCATGGCCAAGGCATTGGCTAATATGTGCTCCAGTCGGTAGCGAACAAGATCAACAAAATATATTTTTTACAAGGTTAGTAATTATGGTTCTTTTAACGAGTCGAAATGGTCAGAGGGCAAGGAACAAGATACATTCTTACAGGTATTCTTAAACTAAATTATTATGGCTGAAATAAAACAAGATTATTATTTAAATTGTCAATTAGGAAAATGAATATCGAACCAATTCGACGAAATGACGTCACTCCCTTCAAGTTGGCCGTGTACTCGTGTTGGTTTGTAAATCAAGTATGGCCGACGTCGCCTCGATTTTAGCTGCGATGAACTGGCTGATCTTGTCCCGCAGAAATAAAATGATATTCCCTTCTCTGCGAAGTAGTGTTGGTCCAGGAATATAGTGTAGAGTGTCCTCTCTTCTCCTGCGATGTCGTTTTCGTGATGGGTTTCTTGTGAAGTGTCCGGTGTTCAAATATGTGTATTTGTGTTCTGCGAATATGGTCCAAAATTGTCTCAAAATGGCTGTTGATTTCTTGTGTTTGAGTTTGATGGTGTTATTACTGTTGTTTGGAATTAGTGAGGTGTTAAAAATTAATAGTTAATGTTATTTTCACTTTTAGATAACCTCTGTTACACGCCGCATAACCACACTCGGTTTTACACAAAATTATTCTTTTTTCGGTATTCTGCTAATACATTTCCAACTAGTCGTCTTCACGATTAACAATAGACTAATAGACTGAACGTCGTCGTTTTAGGGTAATTTGTGCTATGTCTTTTTCCTCTTTGTATTGTTCAATTATAAAAATATCTGTCTAAGACTTGGTTCACCACCTAAATATACATAATAAGTTTTCTTATTTTTTACTGTAATTCAAATATTTCTTAATTTTACATAAATCTAACTACTCAGTAATATTGATTAATTAATTTTACATCTTTGGATATATAGCTGGGTTTGTTTCAAGCTCATTTAAGCCCAAAAACTACAATTTTTTATAATGATTGTATGCCTCATATTTTGTACAAATTTATTGTTTAAATGGTTTTTAATTGTTTTTTTCTGATAATATTTCCATGGAATATTCTTAATAACTCCGTGATTATCTTTGTTGTTAATAATTTCGTTGTTAAAACACTTCAATATTGATTAATTTACTGTTTAGTCTGATTTGATTACCATTATAGGCCTAGTATTATTTGTTTCCAAAAGAAGTTAATTTTCTTTCCTTTGTCATTCTATTCGCTATTAATTGTATCTGTATCAATTATATTTTCAATTTCTGTATTGTATGTATTGAATTCTATTCCTATTATATAGCTTGATTCTCTGATAGATAGTTTTGGTCCACTTACTAGTCTGTGTTTTCTAAAATGGTGTCTTAGCTAGTCTGCTTGTACATTATATATGGTTTACTGTTTTGAATAAAATTATTACATTTCTATATCCTACTTGCCTCTCTGCCTTACACACTGGAAAATTAAATAACATGATTTTAAAATACAATGGAATATCTTATATCTACTAAACGTTTTTTTTATATTATCATTTAAACATAACAAAAACATCTTATGCCTAATAACACTTTTCAGTTATCCACTGTCTCTTGTGTTTAT
Source organism: Magicicada septendecula (assembly GCA_034769895.1). Classification (NCBI taxonomy): domain Eukaryota; kingdom Metazoa; phylum Arthropoda; class Insecta; order Hemiptera; family Cicadidae; genus Magicicada; species Magicicada septendecula. Next base: position 1,100,475,492 of record CM068367.1, on the reverse strand, counting down.
TATACCCATTTTAGTAATATAAAAAAAAAATAAAAACATCTTATAATTACTGACACCTTCAGTTATCAACTGTCTCTAATGTTCATTATGAAAAAAAAAATAAAAACATCTTATACCTATTATTTTCTTATACTACTTAATTTTTGAAAACACTTTTATTATCAAAATTGCACTCAGTCATTAGACTGTCTCTTTAGTTTTTATATAGTATTTCCCTACACTGATGGTAGTCCTTTTTATAATAATTTTTTCACATATTATACTTACAACTAGTATACAATTTGGTTTTCTTTGGGATTGTATCTTGTAACTTGTTACTGCGTCTAAATATATTAGTTTTAATTTTGTTTAATGGTATGTATTCCATGATTAACATTTTTTGGAATAACTCTTCTTGGTTCTAGTTTCTTTGTGGGAATCTTGACATATTTTGTCCCTTTTTCATTATTATATTAGTAATTTCTGGTCTTGTGGTTTCTCTGCATCTTGACCTTATACATTTCCCTTATTAATATGGTTTCATCCTTTTATTTCCTTTTTCTTGTCCTTCCCTTTTTACTGCTTCCCCAATCTACTGGGTATACTGCTGGTTTATTGGGTTTTTACATAGTAAGTTATTTTGATCAATGGTTTTCTTTGTTATTTTTCATTCTTATTAACATTTTATTGACTTAATATACAGTTTCTAGTGTAATCCTTAAAACAATTCATTCTTCTCACTCACTATGGAACTTTTCTTCTTTATTTATGTTGCATTAAGTTAAATGTTTAGCGTGATAATTTTGTTATGCTACATATGCTCTCCTGTAAAAGTGATTAGTTCAGATCATACTCTTAGTATGGATGAAATAATTACTACTAATTCTGTTGTTTTTACCATATTTTCTTTGTGATTACATGTTTTCACTTTATATACCTTCTTTTTCCACCGTTGCTTCCTCTCAGATGATGTGTATCTCCTTCATCAGTTTCTTTCTTCATTAATAAGTGATCTTCAATCTTGTGTATAACATTATCATTTTATATTCATTCTTATTTGGTGCTTCCTCACCAGTATGTTTACTCCCTAACATTCCCTAACAAATTAATTGGAACAGTTCAGAGTGGCACTTTTGGCTTCAATCCCTGCTGTCCAACACTTCAATTAATTGAGTCCAGAGGCATTATCATCTCTGCTCAAAATATAAGACTGATGGCATTTTCTACATCCAGTCATAAAAATAAATAAACAGTAAAAGTAGTCATTTTTGACTAAAATAAACATCTTTAGATTCTTCACTTCATAATACGTTATATTAGTTAATACTTTTATACACTTGACTCTTCTTCTCTCTTAAAGCTTATTCCATATTATGTGGTTTAGGTATGTGGTATAATATACATTTCATCATTTCATCATGTTTACATAGTAATTAGCATTTATATTTATTCTTTCTACCATCTGGTATCCAATGAGTTATTTTTATTGCTCATGGCATAACATGGATTAATTCTTTATCACTTTCACTATAACAGTGATTATTGCAACAACATTATCATTAATAGTATCAGGGTTTTTGGTTTCTGGTCTCACTATTTGGTCTTTACTGAGTTGGTCCTTGTTCATTGTTCCATTTTTATTAAATTATTTTCTTTGTGAGTTTGGTTAAGCTGTTTCGATTAGGTCATATGATATTCTGGTTTCCTTTCTCCTTTAGAATTTTGTATCTCTTTCTTACAAAATCCTTTTTCCATATTTATGAGTTATTTCTCATCATTCGTATGAGTAATGATATGAGCTTACTATTTTTTAATTTTAGATATTTTTATTCAAGTACATTCTTTCTTATTCATAGTTGTTTTTCAAATATTTTGGTGTATTTTTTCATCATTCATAATAGTCTTCGAATGATCAGTGTAAGTTGTACTTACTAATGTTTTGAATTTTGGAAGTTTTTATGTTCATCCAAATTCTTTTCTCATTCATAATAGTCTTCGAATGATCAGTGTAAGTTGTACTTACTGATTTTTGGAATTTGGAAAATTATTATTCCTCAAATTCTTTTCTCATTCATAATAGTCTTCGAATGTTTGGTGTAAGTTGTCCTTACTGATTTTTGAATTTTGAAAATTATTATTCCATCAAAATTCTTTTTATTTATTCATAATTCTTCGAATATTTGGTGTAAGTTGTACTTACTAAGTTTTTGAATTTTGAAATTTATTATTCCATCAAAATTCTTTTTATTTATTCATAATTCTTCGAATATTTTGTGTAAGTTGTCCTTACTAATTTTTGAATTTGGAAATTATTATTCCATCAAAATTCTTTTTATTTATTCATAATTCTTCGAATATTTGGTGTAAGTTGTACTTACTAAGTTTTTGTGGCATTCCTGCTGTATCCGGTCCAACTCATTACGATTTATTATAGAGACATTGGCTCCAGTGTCTATCATTATAGGAACAGAAATACCCTCAATTTCTGCAATTATATATATTATTTCATTATCATTATTATCAATGTTAAATTTCGCTTTCCTCTAGCAGGTCCTTACGGATATCTTTCAAATAATTACTGTATATTATTGTAAAATTTTTTCTGTCTTTCTTCAAATTTATTCCTTGGTTAAACCCAGCAGATTGGAGCAGTAAAGGGTTATTGGGGTTTATTACTGCCTCCGTTCGTTTAAATGTTCCGCATCATTACGGATTAGGCCGTTGGAAGCATCAGCTTGGAGTCCTGAGACTGCTTCGTTTGGTTCAGCACGATCGTCCTGTTGGGCTTCTGTTACAGGTAGTCTTCGCTGATTGTCCAGGCTGGAACTACGTCTGGGCTCGTACTCTCTGTAACGATTACTTCCCTGACTTCCTTGAAAGGTCTCGTACTCGTAATATCCGCTCCTTCGTTGAGGCTGGTACCTCCTCTGTCCACTGCCTTCCGCTCTGATGTAGTTAATATTGGGTCGATATGTCCTGTAATTATTGTTATTACCTCCATTCGGGTAATTCCGGTTATAATTACCATGATAATTGTTATTAGAGAGGTTGGGGTTCCTCTGACCATTTGGAACATAATTACGATTATTATTATAATAACCGTTGTTGTTTTGTGGACGGTTATTATTATTATTGTTGTTGTTGTTGTCATTATTATTAATGCGAGGAACATGATTATTATTATTATTGTTGTTAAATCTAGGTAAATTATTGTTATTTTGGGTGTTATAATTGTATTCGGCATTATTCCGATTTGCGGAATTATAATTATTGTTGTTGCCCACATTCTGCCGATTATTATTATTCGAATTATTGGTGTTACTTCTTGGTTCCGGCTTCTCATATCTCCTGCGACTTTGGCGGTAATAGTCTTCATGCTCATACATTTCTAAGAGCTCGGTCATTGCTTGTACAGTCTTTATTTGACTGTTTCTTCTAGCTCTTATTATATCCTCCTCATAATGGTATGAGAGCTTGCTGACCAGGCATTCTTCCGGTATTCTAGGCTCTAGATGTTTGGCCACGCACACCTTTCCCAAGAAGTACGCCGTTAAAGTCTGGTTTCCATACGGGTTGTATTTTCCATGACAGATCCCGTCTCTGGCGATGTTTTGTGTCGATTCAGACCAATATTTGGCTTTGAATAGCCTTTTGAATTGTTGGTAGTCGGTCACTTCGTCTCTTATCGCCATCCACCAATTATCTGCTATCTCCTTGAACGATTCGTCAAGCACTTCTTTATTCTCCCTCCAGCGATTGCCTCTGTGTTTGGTGAAGTACTCTTCGATTCTGGCTAGGAACTCCATTGGTTTGTTTTTATAAAATCTGAAGTTAATTCCTTCACGATTCTCGTTGTTAGGACAACTGGTAATGTTTATCGGTCGACTGTGGAACAGGTCTATATCTTAGTACGTAGGCTTTCACGGCCGGTGTCAATATGATTGGATAAAACTTCCGGGCTGAAAGGCCGTGGTCGATTGCTTGATGCATTGAATCGACTCAATGCATCAAGCAATCGACCACGGCCTTTCAGCCCGGAAGTTTTATCCAATCATAGGTCTATATCTGTTTGGTTCTGTCGCACCTGACTGTTGATACTGGTCACAGTAGCTTCGATGCCGTCACATTTTTCTGTGAATCGGTCCTGCACTCGCTCCCAGTCTTCACGTGTTTCTTTTAGTCTTTCCTCCAACGTCTTCCTAGTCGTTTCTTCGATGTTGTTAACTTTAGTGTTTATTTCTGTCTTGATACTCTGTACTTCTCGTTCGGTTTGACTCCATTTTTCGTCAGCTCTTGTAACCTTTTGTTCGATTACCGTTAATTCCTCTTCTACCTTCTTGCTGATTGTTTCATTATTTTCAGCTATCTTTTGCCCCAGTTCTTCCTTCAATGCTTACATCTTTCCATCTAATCGGTTCATATTCTCTTGGTTCGCCTCTCTTAATTCTTCTCTTAATTGTTGACTATTATTCTCCATCTTTTTATTGGTTTCTTCCAGTTTTTGGCTTATCTGGGTCAATTCCTCCTTCGATTGTTTATTGTCAGTTTTTATTTCCTCCATTTTCTCCTCAATCTTCTGAATATTTTCCTCCATCTTCTCCTCGATCTTCTTAATATTTTCCTCCATTAATAATTTATTTCCTTTTTTTATTTCGTCCACTTTCTCCTCCATCTTCTTACTATTTTCTTCCATTTTCACCTCCATCTTCTTACCATTTTCTTCCATTTTCTCCTCCATCTTCTTACTGTTTTCTCTTAATTCCTCCTTCAATCGTTGGTTATCACTTTTCATTTCCTTACTATTTTCTTCGATTTTCTTGTTGGTATCTCCGATTTTATTACCCAATTCTTCCTTCAATCGTTGGTTATCATTCTCCATCTTCTTACTATTTTCTCTTAATTCTTCTTTCAATTGTTGGTTATCGTTTTCCAGCTTTTTACTATTTTCTTCGATTTTCTCCTTCGTCGTTTTGAATTCTCTGATTAACATCTCCATCATTTTATCCAATTTTGTATCTTCCTTCGTGGTGGATTTCTCTGGCTGTTCCTTTTGTGGTGCAGGCTTGTTTGGTTCTGCTGGCGGTAACATCGACTCCACATCTTCCACTGGTGTCGCCTCTTTATCCTCCATGTCTACCTCCTGCTCGGCCTCCATAGCCCTTTTCCTTGATGTAGCTCTCCTGTGCATCTCGCTCCCTCTTCCGACCTATTGACCGCTGCCGAGCTAAAAATAGGAAATTGGACAATCGTCCTTATTTTATAACTCTATTACCTCCTATTTAAAGCCCTTTAGTTGGACGCCAATTTGTAATATAATAATATTACAAATATAAACAAATAAAATAAATATATATGTGTATGTATTGTTTATCACTGGATCAGTCTCCTTAAAGATAGCAAGAATTATGTTGTCTGAATCTCGGTGTTGAACTCGCCGATGATACAGCTCCACCTTGGATTCACCAATTACCAAGAATAAATTAAATATAAATATGTTTTATAATTAAGTGTGATTGATTGATAAAAAAAAATAAAATTTTGTAAGTTGTGAAATTTTTACTGATATTGAGTTTTGGTTTAATTGGTTAATTTAATTAATAATTAATTAATTAATTAATTGTGTGTGTGCTTTTCTCAGGTATTTATTCTAGCACTGTAAATTATTTTTTGTTTAGAAAAAAAAATAGTTAACATTAATTATAGAAATAAAGACAACTCTTGTAACTGAGTAATGATGTTCATTTATTAACATTCAAAATTATGCGCCATTCAAACTGCGCATGGCCAAGGCATTGGCTAATATGTGCTCCAGTCGGTAGCGAACAAGATCAACAAAATATATTTTTTACAAGGTTAGTAATTATGGTTCTTTTAACGAGTCGAAATGGTCAGAGGGCAAGGAACAAGATACATTCTTACAGGTATTCTTAAACTAAATTATTATGGCTGAAATAAAACAAGATTATTATTTAAATTGTCAATTAGGAAAATGAATATCGAACCAATTCGACGAAATGACGTCACTCCCTTCAAGTTGGCCGTGAACTCGTGTTGGTTTGTAAATCAAGTATGGCCGACGTCGCCTCGATTTTAGCTGCGATGAACTGGCTGACCTTCTCCCGCAGAAATAAAATGATATTCCCTTCTCTGCGAAGTAGTGTTGGTCCAGGAATATAGTGTAGAGTGTCCTCTCTTCTCCTGCGATGTCGTTTTCGTGATGGGTTTCTTGTGAAGTGTCCGGTGTTCAAATATGTGTATTTGTGTTCTGCGAATATTGTCCAAAATTGTCTCAAAATGGCTGTTGATTTCTTGTGTTTGAGTTTGATGGTGTTATTACTGTTGTTTGGAATTAGTGAGGTGTTAAAAATTAATAGTTAATGTTATTTTCACTTTTAGATAACCTCTGTTACACGCCGCATAACCACACTCGGTTTTACACAAAATTATTCTTTTTTCGGTATTCTGCTAATACATTTCCAACTAGTCGTCTTCACGATTAACAATAGACTAATAGACTCAACGTCGTCGTTTTAGGGTAATTTGTGCTATGTCTTTTTCCTTTTTATATTGTTCAATTTTAAAATATCTGTCTAAGACTTGGTTCACCATCTAAATATACATAATAAGTTTTCTTATTTTTTACTGTAATTCAAATATTTCTTAATTTTACATAAATCTAACTACTCAGTAATATTGATTAATTAATTTTACATCTTTGGATATATAGCTGGGTTTGTTTCAAGCTCATTTAAGCCCAAAAATTACAATTTTTTATAATGATTGTATGCCTCATATTTTGTACAAATTTATTGTTTAAATGGTTTTTAATTGTTTTTTCTGATAACATTTCCATGGAATATTCTTAATAACTCCGTGATTATCTTTGTTGTTAATAATTTTGTTGTTAAAACACTTCAATATTGATTAATTTACTGTTTAGTCTGATTTGATTACCATTATAGGCCTAGTATTATTTGTTTCCAAAAGAAGTTAATTTTCTTTCCTTTGTCATTCTATTCGCTATTAATTGTATCTGTATCAATTATATTTTCAATTTCTGTATTGTATGTATTGAATTCTATTCCTATTATATAGCTTGATTCTCTGATAGATAGTTTTGGTCCACTTACTAGTCTGTGTTTTCTAAAATGGTGTCTTAGCTAGTCTGCTTGTACATTATATATGGTTTACTGTTTTGAATAAAATTATTACATTTCTATATCATACTTGCCTCTCTGCCTTACACACTGGAAAATTAAATAACATGATTTTAAAATACAATGGAATATCTTATATCTACTAAACGTTTTTTTTATATTATCATTTAAACATAACAAAAACTTCTTATGCCTAATAACACTTTTCAGTTATCCACTGTCTCTTGTGTTTATTATACCCATTTTAGTAATATAAAAAAAAAATAAAAACATCTTATAATTACCGACACCTTCAGTTATTAACTGTCTCTAGTGTTCATTATGAAAAAAATAAATAAAAACATCTTATACCTATTATTTTCTTATACTACTTAATTTTCGAAAACACTTTTATTATCAAAATTGCACTCAGTCATTAGACTGTCTCTTTAGTTTTTATATAGTATTTCCCTACACTGATGGTAGTCCTTTTTAATAGATTTCTTATACTACACTTCATTATAGTGTGTCACTTATTTTGGCTACACTAATGGTAGTCCTTTTAATAATTTTTTCACATATTATACTTACAACTGGTATACAATTCGGTTTTCTTTGGGATTGTATCTTGTAACTTGTTACTGGGTCTAAATATATTAGTTTTAATGTTGTTTAATGGTACGTATTCCATGATTAACATTTTTTGGAATAACTCTTCTTGGTTCTAGTTTCTTTGTGGGAATCTTGACATATTTTGTCCCTTCTTCATTATTATATTAGTAATTTCTGGTCTTGTGGTTTCTCTGCATCTTGACCTTATACATTTCCCTTATTAATATGGTTTCATCCTTTTATTTCCTTTTTCTTGTCCTTCCCTTTTTACTGCTTCCCCAATCTACTGGGTATACTGCTGGTTTATTGGGTTTTTACATAGTAAGTTATTTTGATCAATGGTTTTCTTTGTTATTTTTCATTCTTATTAACATTTTATTGACTTAATATACAGTTTCTAGTGTAATCCTTAAAACAATTCATTCTTCTCACTCACTATGGAACTTTTCTTCTTTATTTATGTTGCATTAAGTTAAATGTTTAGCGTGATAATTTTGTTATGCTACATATGCTCTCCTGTAAAAGTGATTAGTTCAGATCATACTCTTAGTATGGATGAAATAATTACTACTAATTCTGTTGTTTTTACCATATTTTCTTCGTGATTACATGTTTTTACTTTATATACCTTCTTTTTCCACCGTTGCTTCCTCTCAGATGATGTGTATCTCCTTCATCAGTTTCTTTCTTCATTAATAAGTGATCTTCAATCTTGTGTATAACATTATCATTTTATATTCTTTCTTATTTGGTGCTCCCTCACCAGTATGTTTACTCCCTAACATTCCCTAACAAATTAATTGGAACTGTTCAGAGTGGCACTTTTGGCTTCAATCCCTGCTGTCCAACACTTCAATTAATTGAGTCCAGAGGCATTATCATCTCTGCTCAAAATATAAGACTGTTGGCATTTTCTACATCCAGTCATAAAAATAAATAAACAGTAAAAGTAGTCATTGTTGACTAAAATAAACATCTTTAGATTCTTCACTTCATAATACGTTATATTAATTAATACTTTTATACACTTGACTCTTCTTCTCTCTTAAAGCTTATTCCATATTATGTGGTTTAGGTATGTGGTATAATATACATTTCATCGTTTCATCATGTTTACATAGTAATTAGCATTTATATTTATTCTTTCTACCATCTGGTATCCAATGAGTTATTTTTATTGCTCATGGCATAACATGGATTAATTCTTTATCACTTTCACTATAACAGTGATTATTGCAACAACATTATCATTAATAGTATCAGGGTTTTTGGTTTCTGGTCCCACTATTTGGTCTTTACTGAGTTGGTCCTTGTTCATTGTTCCATTTTTATTAAATTATTTTCTTTGTGAGTTTGGTTAAGCTGTTTCGATTAAGTCATATGATATTCTGGTTTCCTTTCTCCTTTAGAATTTTGTATCTCTTTCTTACAAAATCCTTTTTCCATATTTATGAGATATTTCTCATCATTCGTATGAGTAATGATATGAGCTTACTATTTTTTAATTTTAGATATTTTTATTCAAGTACATTCTTTCTTATTCATAGTTGTTTTTCAAATATTTTGGTGTATTTTTTCATCATTCACAATAGTCTTCGAATGATCAGTGTAAGTTGTACTTACTAATGTTTTGAATTTTGGAAGTTTTTATGTTCATCCAAATTCTTTTCTCATTCATAATAGTCTTCGAATGATCAGTGTAAGTTGTACTTACTGATTTTTGGAATTTGGAAAATTATTATTCCTCAAATTCTTTTCTCATTCATAATAGTCTTCGAATGTTTGGTGTAAGTTGTCCTTACTGATTTTTGAATTTTGAAAATTATTATTCCATCAAAATTCTTTTTATTTATTCATAATTCTTCGAATATTTGGTGTAAGTTGTACTTACTAAGTTTTTGAATTTTGAAATTTATTATTCCATCAAAATTCTTTTTATTTATTCATAATTCTTCGAATATTTTGTGTAAGTTGTCCTTACTAATTTTTGAATTTGGAAATTATTATTCCATCAAAATTCTTTTTATTTATTCATAATTCTTCGAATATTTGGTGTAAGTTGTACTTACTAAGTTTTTGTGGCATTCCTGCTGTATCCGGTCCAACTCATTACGATTTATTATAGAGACATTGGCTCCAGTGTCTATCATTATAGGAACAGAAATACCCTCAATTTCTGCAATTATATATATTATTTCATTATCATTATTATCAATGTTAAATTTCGCTTTCCTCTAGCAGGTCCTTACGGATATCTTTCAAATAATTACTGTATATTATTGTAAAATTTTTTCTGTCTTTCTTCAAATTTATTCCTTGGTTAAACCCAGCAGATTGGAGCAGTAAAGGGTTATTGGGGTTTATTACTGCCTCCGTTCGTTTAAATGTTCCGCATCATTACGGATTAGGCCGTTGGAAGCATCAGCTTGGAGTCCTGAGACTGCTTCGTTTGGTTCAGCACGATCGTCCTGTTGGGCTTCTGTTACAGGTAGTCTTCGCTGATTGTCCAGGCTGGAACTACGTCTGGGCTCGTACTCTCTGTAACGATTACTTCCCTGACTTCCTTGAAAGGTCTCGTACTCGTAATATCCGCTCCTTCGTTGAGGCTGGTACCTCCTCTGTCCACTGCCTTCCGCTCTGATGTAGTTAATATTGGGTCGATATGTCCTGTAATTATTGTTATTACCTCCATTCGGGTAATTCTGGTTATAATTACCATGATAATTGTTATTAGAGAGGTTGGGGTTCCTCTGACCATTTGGAACATAATTACGATTATTATTATAATAACCGTTGTTGTTTTGTGGACGGTTATTATTATTATTGTTGTTGTTGTTGTCATTATTATTAATGCGAGGAACATGATTATTATTATTATTGTTGTTAAATCTAGGTAAATTATTGTTATTTTGGGTGTTATAATTGTATTCGGCATTATTCCGATTTGCGGAATTATAATTATTGTTGTTGCCCACATTCTGCCGATTATTATTATTCGAATTATTGGTGTTACTTCTTGGTTCCGGCTTCTCATATCTCCTGCGACTTTGGCGGTAATAGTCTTCATGCTCATACATTTCTAAGAGCTCGGTCATTGCTTGTACAATCTTTATTTGACTGTTTCTTCTAGCTCTTATTATATCCTCCTCATAATGGTATGAGAGCTTGCTGACCAGGCATTCTTCCGGTATTCTAGGCTCTAGATGTTTGGCCACGCACACCTTTCCCAAGAAGTACGCCGTTAAAGTCTGGTTTCCATACGGGTTGTATTTTCCATGACAGATCCCGTCTCTGGCGATGTTTTGTGTCGATTCAGACCAATATTTGGCTTTGAATAGCCTTTTGAATTGTTGGTAGTCGGTCACTTCGTCTCTTATCGCCATCCACCAATTATCTGCTATCTCCTTGAACGATTCGTCAAGCACTTCTTTATTCTCCCTCCAGCGATTGCCTCTGTGTTTGGTGAAGTACTCTTCGATTCTGGCTAGGAACTCCATTGGTTTGTTTTTATAAAATCTGAAGTTAATTCCTTCACGATTCTCGTTGTTAGGACAACTGGTAATGTTTATCGGTCGACTGTGGAACAGGTCTATATCTGTTTGGTTCTGTCGCACCTGACTGTTGATACTGGTCACAGTAGCTTCGATGCCGTCACATTTTTCTGTGAATCGGTCCTGCACTCGCTCCCAGTCTTCACGTGTTTCTTTTAGTCTTTCCTCCAACGTCTTCCTAGTCGTTTCTTCGATGTTGTTAACTTTAGTGTTTATTTCTGTCTTGATACTCTGTACTTCTCGTTCGGTTTGACTCCATCTTTCGTCAGCTCTTGTAACCTTTTGTTCGATTACCGTTAATTCCTCTTCTACCTTCTTGCTGATTGTTTCATTATTTTCAGCTATCTTTTGCCCCAGTTCTTCCTTCAATGCTTCCATCTTTCCATCTAATCGGTTCATATTCTCTTGGTTCGCCTCTCTTAATTCTTCTCTTAATTGTTGACTATTATTCTCCATCTTTTTATTGGTTTCTTCCAGTTTTTGGCTTATCTGGGTCAATTCCTCCTTCGATTGTTTATTGTCAGTTTTTATTTCCTCCATTTTCTCCTCAATCTTCTGAATATTTTCCTCCATCTTCTCCTCGATCTTCTTAATATTTTCCTCCATTAATAATTTATTTCCTTTTTTTATTTCGTCCACTTTCTCCTCCATCTTCTTACTATTTTCTTCCATTTTCTCCTCCATCTTCTTACCATTTTCTTCCATTTTCTCCTCCATCTTCTTACTGTTTTCTCTTAATTCCTCCTTCAATCGTTGGTTATCACTTTTCATTTCCTTACTATTTTCTTCGATTTTCTTGTTGGTATCTCCGATTTTATTACCCAATTCTTCCTTCAATCGTTGGTTATCATTCTCCATCTTCTTACTATTTTCTCTTAATTCTTCTTTCAATTGTTGGTTATCGTTTTCCAGCTTTTTACATTTTCTTCGATTTTCTCCTTCGTCGTTTTGAATTCTCTGATTAACATCTCCATCATTTTATCCAATTTTGTATCTTCCTTCGTGGTGGATTTCTCTGGCTGTTCCTTTTGTGGTGCAGGCTTGTTTGGTTCTGCTGGCGGTAACATCGACTCCACATCTTCCACTGGTGTCGCCTCTTTATCCTCCATGTCTACCTCCTGCTCGGCCTCCATAGCCCTTTTCCTTGATGTAGCTCTCCTGTGCATCTCGCTCCCTCTTCCGACCTATTGACCGCTGCCGAGCTAAAAATAGGAAATTGGACAATCGTCCTTATTTTATAACTCTATTACCTCCTATTTAAAGCCCTTTAGTTGGACGCCAATTTGTAATATAATAATATTACAAATATAAATAAATAAAATAAATAAATATGTGTATGTATTGTTTATCACTGGATCAGTCTCCTTAAAGATAGCAAGAATTATGTTGTCTGAATAAATATTGTCTGAATCTCGGTGTTGAACTCGCCGATGATACAGCTCCACCTTGGATTCACCAATTACCAAGAATAAATTAAATATAAATATGTTTTATAATTAAGTGTGATTGATTGATAAAAAAAAATAAAATTTTGTAAGTTGTGAAATTTTTACTGATATTGAGTTTTGGTTTAATTGGTTAATTTAATTAATAATTAATTAATTAATTAATTGTGTGTGTGCTTTTCTCAGGTATTTATTCTAGCACTGTAAATTATTTTTTGTTTAGAAAAAAAAATAGTTAACATTAATTATAGAAATAAAGACAACTCTTGTAACTGAGTAATGATGTTCATTTATTAACATTCAAAATTATGCGCCATTCAAACTGCGCATGGCCAAGGCATTGGCTAATATGTGCTCCAGTCGGTAGCGAACAAGATCAACAAAATATATTTTTTACAAGGTTAGTAATTATGGTTCTTTTAACGAGTCGAAATGGTCAGAGGGCAAGGAACAAGATACATTCTTACAGGTATTCTTAAACTAAATTATTATGGCTGAAATAAAACAAGATTATTATTTAAATTGTCAATTAGGAAAATGAATATCGAACCAATTCGACGAAATGACGTCACTCCCTTCAAGTTGGCCGTGTACTCGTGTTGGTTTGTAAATCAAGTATGGCCGACGTCGCCTCGATTTTAGCTGCGATGAACTGGCTGATCTTGTCCCGCAGAAATAAAATGATATTCCCTTCTCTGCGAAGTAGTGTTGGTCCAGGAATATAGTGTAGAGTGTCCTCTCTTCTCCTGCGATGTCGTTTTCGTGATGGGTTTCTTGTGAAGTGTCCGGTGTTCAAATATGTGTATTTGTGTTCTGCGAATATGGTCCAAAATTGTCTCAAAATGGCTGTTGATTTCTTGTGTTTGAGTTTGATGGTGTTATTACTGTTGTTTGGAATTAGTGAGGTGTTAAAAATTAATAGTTAATGTTATTTTCACTTTTAGATAACCTCTGTTACACGCCGCATAACCACACTCGGTTTTACACAAAATTATTCTTTTTTCGGTATTCTGCTAATACATTTCCAACTAGTCGTCTTCACGATTAACAATAGACTAATAGACTGAACGTCGTCGTTTTAGGGTAATTTGTGCTATGTCTTTTTCCTCTTTGTATTGTTCAATTATAAAAATATCTGTCTAAGACTTGGTTCACCACCTAAATATACATAATAAGTTTTCTTATTTTTTACTGTAATTCAAATATTTCTTAATTTTACATAAATCTAACTACTCAGTAATATTGATTAATTAATTTTACATCTTTGGATATATAGCTGGGTTTGTTTCAAGCTCATTTAAGCCCAAAAATTACAATTTTTTATAATGATTGTATGCCTCATATTTTGTACAAATTTATTGTTTAAATGGTTTTTAATTGTTTTTTTCTGATAATATTTCCATGGAATATTCTTAATAACTCCGTGATTATCTTTGTTGTTAATAATTTTGTTGTTAAAACACTTCAATATTGATTAATTTACTGTTTAGTCTGATTTGATTACCATTATAGGCCTAGTATTATTTGTTTCCAAAAGAAGTTAATTTTCTTTCCTTTGTCATTCTATTCGCTATTAATTGTATCTGTATCAATTATATTTTCAATTTCTGTATTGTATGTATTGAATTCTATTCCTATTATATAGCTTGATTCTCTGATAGATAGTTTTGGTCCACTTACTAGTCTGTGTTTTCTAAAATGGTGTCTTAGCTAGTCTGCTTGTACATTATATATGGTTTACTGTTTTGAATAAAATTATTACATTTCTATATCCTACTTGCCTCTCTGCCTTACACACTGGAAAATTAAATAACATGATTTTAAAATACAATGGAATATCTTATATCTACTAAACGTTTTTTTTATATTATCATTTAAACATAACAAAAACATCTTATGCCTAATAACACTTTTCAGTTATCCACTGTCTCTTGTGTTTATTATACCCATTTTAGTAATATAAAAAAAAAATAAAAACATCTTATAATTACTGACACCTTCAGTTATCAACTGTCTCTAATGTTCATTATGAAAAAAAAAATAAAAACATCTTATACCTATTATTTTCTTATACTACTTAATTTTTGAAAACACTTTTATTATCAAAATTGCACTCAGTCATTAGACTGTCTCTTTAGTTTTTATATAGTATTTCCCTACACTGATGGTAGTCCTTTTTATAATAATTTTTTCACATATTATACTTACAACTAGTATACAATTCGGTTTTCTTTGGGATTGTATCTTGTAACTTGTTACTGCGTCTAAATATATTAGTTTTAATTTTGTTTAATGGTATGTATTCCATGATTAACATTTTTTGGAATAACTCTTCTTGGTTCTAGTTTCTTTGTGGGAATCTTGACATATTTTGTCCCTTTTTCATTATTATATTAGTAATTTCTGGTCTTGTGGTTTCTCTGCATCTTGACCTTATACATTTCCCTTATTAATATGGTTTCATCCTTTTATTTCCTTTTTCTTGTCCTTCCCTTTTTACTGCTTCCCCAATCTACTGGGTATACTGCTGGTTTATTGGGTTTTTACATAGTAAGTTATTTTGATCAATGGTTTTCTTTGTTATTTTTCATTCTTATTAACATTTTATTGACTTAATATACAGTTTCTAGTGTAATCCTTAAAACAATTCATTCTTCTCACTCACTATGGAACTTTTCTTCTTTATTTATGTTGCATTAAGTTAAATGTTTAGCGTGATAATTTTGTTATGCTACATATGCTCTCCTGTAAAAGTGATTAGTTCAGATCATACTCTTAGTATGGATGAAATAATTACTACTAATTCTGTTGTTTTTACCATATTTTCTTCGTGATTACATGTTTTCACTTTATATACCTTCTTTTTCCACCGTTGCTTCCTCTCAGATGATGTGTATCTCCTTCATCAGTTTCTTTCTTCATTAATAAGTGATCTTCAATCTTGTGTATAACATTATCATTTTATATTCATTCTTATTTGGTGCATCCTCACCAGTATGTTTACTCCCTAACATTCCCTAACAAATTAATTGGAACAGTTCAGAGTGGCACTTTTGGCTTCAATCCCTGCTGTCCAACACTTCAATTAATTGAGTCCAGAGGCATTATCATCTCTGCTCAAAATATAAGACTGATGGCATTTTCTACATCCAGTCATAAAAATAAATAAACAGTAAAAGTAGTCATTGTTGACTAAAATAAACATCTTTAGATTCTTCACTTCATAATACGTTATATTAATTAATACTTTTATACACTTGACTCTTCTTCTCTCTTAAAGCTTATTCCATATTATGTGGTTTAGGTATGTGGTATAATATACATTTCATCGTTTCATCATGTTTACATAGTAATTAGCATTTATATTTATTCTTTCTACCATCTGGTATCCAATGAGTTATTTTTATTGCTCATGGCATAACATGGATTAATTCTTTATCACTTTCACTATAACAGTGATTATTGCAACAACATTATCATTAATAGTATCAGGGTTTTTGGTTTCTGGTCCCACTATTTGGTCTTTACTGAGTTGGTCCTTGTTCATTGTTCCATTTTTATTAAATTATTTTCTTTGTGAGTTTGGTTAAGCTGTTTCGATTAAGTCATATGATATTCTGGTTTCCTTTCTCCTTTAGAATTTTGTATCTCTTTCTTACAAAATCCTTTTTCCATATTTATGAGATATTTCTCATCATTCGTATGAGTAATGATATGAGCTTACTATTTTTTAATTTTAGATATTTTTATTCAAGTACATTCTTTCTTATTCATAGTTGTTTTTCAAATATTTTGGTGTATTTTTTCATCATTCACAATAGTCTTCGAATGATCAGTGTAAGTTGTACTTACTAATGTTTTGAATTTTGGAAGTTTTTATGTTCATCCAAATTCTTTTCTCATTCATAATAGTCTTCGAATGATCAGTGTAAGTTGTACTTACTGATTTTTGGAATTTGGAAAATTATTATTCCTCAAATTCTTTTCTCATTCATAATAGTCTTCGAATGTTTGGTGTAAGTTGTCCTTACTGATTTTTGAATTTTGAAAATTATTATTCCATCAAAATTCTTTTTATTTATTCATAATTCTTCGAATATTTGGTGTAAGTTGTACTTACTAAGTTTTTGAATTTTGAAATTTATTATTCCATCAAAATTCTTTTTATTTATTCATAATTCTTCGAATATTTTGTGTAAGTTGTCCTTACTAATTTTTGAATTTGGAAATTATTATTCCATCAAAATTCTTTTTATTTATTCATAATTCTTCGAATATTTGGTGTAAGTTGTACTTACTAAGTTTTTGTGGCATTCCTGCTGTATCCGGTCCAACTCATTACGATTTATTATAGAGACATTGGCTCCAGTGTCTATCATTATAGGAACAGAAATACCCTCAATTTCTGCAATTATATATATTATTTCATTATCATTATTATCAATGTTAAATTTCGCTTTCCTCTAGCAGGTCCTTACGGATATCTTTCAAATAATTACTGTATATTATTGTAAAATTTTTTCTGTCTTTCTTCAAATTTATTCCTTGGTTAAACCCAGCAGATTGGAGCAGTAAAGGGTTATTGGGGTTTATTACTGCCTCCGTTCGTTTAAATGTTCCGCATCATTACGGATTAGGCCGTTGGAAGCATCAGCTTGGAGTCCTGAGACTGCTTCGTTTGGTTCAGCACGATCGTCCTGTTGGGCTTCTGTTACAGGTAGTCTTCGCTGATTGTCCAGGCTGGAACTACGTCTGGGCTCGTACTCTCTGTAACGATTACTTCCCTGACTTCCTTGAAAGGTCTCGTACTCGTAATATCCGCTCCTTCGTTGAGGCTGGTACCTCCTCTGTCCACTGCCTTCCGCTCTGATGTAGTTAATATTGGGTCGATATGTCCTGTAATTATTGTTATTACCTCCATTCGGGTAATTCTGGTTATAATTACCATGATAATTGTTATTAGAGAGGTTGGGGTTCCTCTGACCATTTGGAACATAATTACGATTATTATTATAATAACCGTTGTTGTTTTGTGGACGGTTATTATTATTATTGTTGTTGTTGTTGTCATTATTATTAATGCGAGGAACATGATTATTATTATTATTGTTGTTAAATCTAGGTAAATTATTGTTATTTTGGGTGTTATAATTGTATTCGGCATTATTCCGATTTGCGGAATTATAATTATTGTTGTTGCCCACATTCTGCCGATTATTATTATTCGAATTATTGGTGTTACTTCTTGGTTCCGGCTTCTCATATCTCCTGCGACTTTGGCGGTAATAGTCTTCATGCTCATACATTTCTAAGAGCTCGGTCATTGCTTGTACAATCTTTATTAGACTGTTTCTTCTAGCTCTTATTATATCCTCCTCATAATGGTATGAGAGCTTGCTGACCAGGCATTCTTCCGGTATTCTAGGCTCTAGATGTTTGGCCACGCACACCTTTCCCAAGAAGTACGCCGTTAAAGTCTGGTTTCCATACGGGTTGTATTTTCCATGACAGATCCCGTCTCTGGCGATGTTTTGTGTCGATTCAGACCAATATTTGGCTTTGAATAGCCTTTTGAATTGTTGGTAGTCGGTCACTTCGTCTCTTATCGCCATCCACCAATTATCTGCTATCTCCTTGAACGATTCGTCAAGCACTTCTTTATTCTCCCTCCAGCGATTGCCTCTGTGTTTGGTGAAGTACTCTTCGATTCTGGCTAGGAACTCCATTGGTTTGTTTTTATAAAATCTGAAGTTAATTCCTTCACGATTCTCGTTGTTAGGACAACTGGTAATGTTTATCGGTCGACTGTGGAACAGGTCTATATCTGTTTGGTTCTGTCGCACCTGACTGTTGATACTGGTCACAGTAGCTTCGATGCCGTCACATTTTTCTGTGAATCGGTCCTGCACTCGCTCCCAGTCTTCACGTGTTTCTTTTAGTCTTTCCTCCAACGTCTTCCTAGTCGTTTCTTCGATGTTGTTAACTTTAGTGTTTATTTCTGTCTTGATACTCTGTACTTCTCGTTCGGTTTGACTCCATCTTTCGTCAGCTCTTGTAACCTTTTGTTCGATTACCGTTAATTCCTCTTCTACCTTCTTGCTGATTGTTTCATTATTTTCAGCTATCTTTTGCCCCAGTTCTTCCTTCAATGCTTCCATCTTTCCATCTAATCGGTTCATATTCTCTTGGTTCGCCTCTCTTAATTCTTCTCTTAATTGTTGACTATTATTCTCCATCTTTTTATTGGTTTCTTCCAGTTTTTGGCTTATCTGGGTCAATTCCTCCTTCGATTGTTTATTGTCAGTTTTTATTTCCTCCATTTTCTCCTCAATCTTCTGAATATTTTCCTCCATCTTCTCCTCGATCTTCTTAATATTTTCCTCCATTAATAATTTATTTCCTTTTTTTATTTCGTCCACTTTCTCCTCCATCTTCTTACTATTTTCTTCCATTTTCTCCTCCATCTTCTTACCATTTTCTTCCATTTTCTCCTCCATCTTCTTACTGTTTTCTCTTAATTCCTCCTTCAATCGTTGGTTATCACTTTTCATTTCCTTACTATTTTCTTCGATTTTCTTGTTGGTATCTCCGATTTTATTACCCAATTCTTCCTTCAATCGTTGGTTATCATTCTCCATCTTCTTACTATTTTCTCTTAATTCTTCTTTCAATTGTTGGTTATCGTTTTCCAGCTTTTTACATTTTCTTCGATTTTCTCCTTCGTCGTTTTGAATTCTCTGATTAACATCTCCATCATTTTATCCAATTTTGTATCTTCCTTCGTGGTGGATTTCTCTGGCTGTTCCTTTTGTGGTGCAGGCTTGTTTGGTTCTGCTGGCGGTAACATCGACTCCACATCTTCCACTGGTGTCGCCTCTTTATCCTCCATGTCTACCTCCTGCTCGGCCTCCATAGCCCTTTTCCTTGATGTAGCTCTCCTGTGCATCTCGCTCCCTCTTCCGACCTATTGACCGCTGCCGAGCTAAAAATAGGAAATTGGACAATCGTCCTTATTTTATAACTCTATTACCTCCTATTTAAAGCCCTTTAGTTGGACGCCAATTTGTAATATAATAATATTACAAATATAAATAAATAAAATAAATAAATATGTGTATGTATTGTTTATCACTGGATCAGTCTCCTTAAAGATAGCAAGAATTATGTTGTCTGAATAAATATTGTCTGAATCTCGGTGTTGAACTCGCCGATGATACAGCTCCACCTTGGATTCACCAATTACCAAGAATAAATTAAATATAAATATGTTTTATAATTAAGTGTGATTGATTGATAAAAAAAAATAAAATTTTGTAAGTTGTGAAATTTTTACTGATATTGAGTTTTGGTTTAATTGGTTAATTTAATTAATAATTAATTAATTAATTAATTGTGTGTGTGCTTTTCTCAGGTATTTATTCTAGCACTGTAAATTATTTTTTGTTTAGAAAAAAAAATAGTTAACATTAATTATAGAAATAAAGACAACTCTTGTAACTGAGTAATGATGTTCATTTATTAACATTCAAAATTATGCGCCATTCAAACTGCGCATGGCCAAGGCATTGGCTAATATGTGCTCCAGTCGGTAGCGAACAAGATCAACAAAATATATTTTTTACAAGGTTAGTAATTATGGTTCTTTTAACGAGTCGAAATGGTCAGAGGGCAAGGAACAAGATACATTCTTACAGGTATTCTTAAACTAAATTATTATGGCTGAAATAAAACAAGATTATTATTTAAATTGTCAATTAGGAAAATGAATATCGAACCAATTCGACGAAATGACGTCACTCCCTTCAAGTTGGCCGTGTACTCGTGTTGGTTTGTAAATCAAGTATGGCCGACGTCGCCTCGATTTTAGCTGCGATGAACTGGCTGATCTTCTCCCGCAGAAATAAAATGATATTCCCTTCTCTGCGAAGTAGTGTTGGTCCAGGAATATAGTGTAGAGTGTCCTCTCTTCTCCTGCGATGTCGTTTTCGTGATGGGTTTCTTGTGAAGTGTCCGGTGTTCAAATATGTGTATTTGTGTTCTGCGATTATGGTCCAAAATTGTCTCAAAATGGCTGTTGATTTCTTGTGTTTGAGTTTGATGGTGTTATTACTGTTGTTTGGAATTAGTGAGGTGTTAAAAATTAATAGTTAATGTTATTTTCACTTTTAGATAACCTCTGTTACACGCCGCATAACCACACTCGGTTTTACACAAAATTATTCTTTTTTCGGTATTCTGCTAATACATTTCCAACTAGTCGTCTTCACGATTAACAATAGACTAATAGACTGAACGTCGTCGTTTTAGGGTAATTTGTGCTATGTCTTTTTCCTCTTTGTATTGTTCAATTATAAAAATATCTGTCTAAGACTTGGTTCACCACCTAAATATACATAATAAGTTTTCTTATTTTTTACTGTAATTCAAATATTTCTTAATTTTACATAAATCTAACTACTCAGTAATATTGATTAATTAATTTTACATCTTTGGATATATAGCTGGGTTTGTTTCAAGCTCATTTAAGCCCAAAAATTACAATTTTTTATAATGATTGTATGCCTCATATTTTGTACAAATTTATTGTTTAAATGGTTTTTAATTGTTTTTTTCTGATAATATTTCCATGGAATATTCTTAATAACTCCGTGATTATCTTTGTTGTTAATAATTTTGTTGTTAAAACACTTCAATATTGATTAATTTACTGTTTAGTCTGATTTGATTACCATTATAGGCCTAGT
This sequence comes from Magicicada septendecula, assembly GCA_034769895.1. Classification (NCBI taxonomy): domain Eukaryota; kingdom Metazoa; phylum Arthropoda; class Insecta; order Hemiptera; family Cicadidae; genus Magicicada; species Magicicada septendecula. The sequence continues at coordinate 1,100,454,025 of CM068367.1, read as the reverse complement.
ATTATTTGTTTCCAAAAGAAGTTAATTTTCTTTCCTTTGTCATTCTATTCGCTATTAATTGTATCTGTATCAATTATATTTTCAATTTCTGTATTGTATGTATTGAATTCTATTCCTATTATATAGCTTGATTCTCTGATAGATAGTTTTGGTCCACTTACTAGTCTGTGTTTTCTAAAATGGTGTCTTAGCTAGTCTGCTTGTACATTATATATGGTTTACTGTTTTGAATAAAATTATTACATTTCTATATCCTACTTGCCTCTCTGCCTTACACACTGGAAAATTAAATAACATGATTTTAAAATACAATGGAATATCTTATATCTACTAAACGTTTTTTTTATATTATCATTTAAACATAACAAAAACATCTTATGCCTAATAACACTTTTCAGTTATCCACTGTCTCTTGTGTTTATTATACCCATTTTAGTAATATAAAAAAAAAATAAAAACATCTTATAATTACTGACACCTTCAGTTATCAACTGTCTCTAATGTTCATTATGAAAAAAAAAATAAAAACATCTTATACCTATTATTTTCTTATACTACTTAATTTTTGAAAACACTTTTATTATCAAAATTGCACTCAGTCATTAGACTGTCTCTTTAGTTTTTATATAGTATTTCCCTACACTGATGGTAGTCCTTTTTATAATAATTTTTTCACATATTATACTTACAACTAGTATACAATTCGGTTTTCTTTGGGATTGTATCTTGTAACTTGTTACTGCGTCTAAATATATTAGTTTTAATTTTGTTTAATGGTATGTATTCCATGATTAACATTTTTTGGAATAACTCTTCTTGGTTCTAGTTTCTTTGTGGGAATCTTGACATATTTTGTCCCTTTTTCATTATTATATTAGTAATTTCTGGTCTTGTGGTTTCTCTGCATCTTGACCTTATACATTTCCCTTATTAATATGGTTTCATCCTTTTATTTCCTTTTTCTTGTCCTTCCCTTTTTACTGCTTCCCCAATCTACTGGGTATACTGCTGGTTTATTGGGTTTTTACATAGTAAGTTATTTTGATCAATGGTTTTCTTTGTTATTTTTCATTCTTATTAACATTTTATTGACTTAATATACAGTTTCTAGTGTAATCCTTAAAACAATTCATTCTTCTCACTCACTATGGAACTTTTCTTCTTTATTTATGTTGCATTAAGTTAAATGTTTAGCGTGATAATTTTGTTATGCTACATATGCTCTCCTGTAAAAGTGATTAGTTCAGATCATACTCTTAGTATGGATGAAATAATTACTACTAATTCTGTTGTTTTTACCATATTTTCTTCGTGATTACATGTTTTCACTTTATATACCTTCTTTTTCCACCGTTGCTTCCTCTCAGATGATGTGTATCTCCTTCATCAGTTTCTTTCTTCATTAATAAGTGATCTTCAATCTTGTGTATAACATTATCATTTTATATTCATTCTTATTTGGTGCATCCTCACCAGTATGTTTACTCCCTAACATTCCCTAACAAATTAATTGGAACAGTTCAGAGTGGCACTTTTGGCTTCAATCCCTGCTGTCCAACACTTCAATTAATTGAGTCCAGAGGCATTATCATCTCTGCTCAAAATATAAGACTGATGGCATTTTCTACATCCAGTCATAAAAATAAATAAACAGTAAAAGTAGTCATTTTTGACTAAAATAAACATCTTTAGATTCTTCACTTCATAATACGTTATATTAATTAATACTTTTATACACTTGACTCTTCTTCTCTCTTAAAGCTTATTCCATATTATGTGGTTTAGGTATGTGGTATAATATACATTTCATCATTTCATCATGTTTACATAGTAATTAGCATTTATATTTATTCTTTCTACCATCTGGTATCCAATGAGTTATTTTTATTGCTCATGGCATAACATGGATTAATTCTTTATCACTTTCACTATAACAGTGATTATTGCAACAACATTATCATTAATAGTATCAGGGTTTTTGGTTTCTGGTCTCACTATTTGGTCTTTACTGAGTTGGTCCTTGTTCATTGTTCCATTTTTATTAAATTATTTTCTTTGTGAGTTTGGTTAAGCTGTTTCGATTAGGTCATATGATATTCTGGTTTCCTTTCTCCTTTAGAATTTTGTATCTCTTTCTTACAAAATCCTTTTTCCATATTTATGAGTTATTTCTCATCATTCGTATGAGTAATGATATGAGCTTACTATTTTTTAATTTTAGATATTTTTATTCAAGTACATTCTTTCTTATTCATAGTTGTTTTTCAAATATTTTGGTGTATTTTTTCATCATTCATAATAGTCTTCGAATGATCAGTGTAAGTTGTACTTACTAATATTTTGAATTTTGGAAGTTTTTATGTTCATCCAAATTCTTTTCTCATTCATAATAGTCTTCGAATGATCAGTGTAAGTTGTACTTACTGATTTTTGGAATTTGGAAAATTATTATTCCTCAAATTCTTTTCTCATTCATAATAGTCTTCGAATGTTTGGTGTAAGTTGTCCTTACTGATTTTTGAATTTTGAAAATTATTATTCCATCAAAATTCTTTTTATTTATTCATAATTCTTCGAATATTTGGTGTAAGTTGTACTTACTAAGTTTTTGAATTTTGAAATTTATTATTCCATCAAAATTCTTTTTATTTATTCATAATTCTTCGAATATTTTGTGTAAGTTGTCCTTACTAATTTTTGAATTTGGAAATTATTATTCCATCAAAATTCTTTTTATTTATTCATAATTCTTCGAATATTTGGTGTAAGTTGTACTTACTAAGTTTTTGTGGCATTCCTGCTGTATCCGGTCCAACTCATTACGATTTATTATAGAGACATTGGCTCCAGTGTCTATCATTATAGGAACAGAAATACCCTCAATTTCTGCAATTATATATATTATTTCATTATCATTATTATCAATGTTAAATTTCGCTTTCCTCTAGCAGGTCCTTACGGATATCTTTCAAATAATTACTGTATATTATTGTAAAATTTTTTCTGTCTTTCTTCAAATTTATTCCTTGGTTAAACCCAGCAGATTGGAGCAGTAAAGGGTTATTGGGGTTTATTACTGCCTCCGTTCGTTTAAATGTTCCGCATCATTACGGATTAGGCCGTTGGAAGCATCAGCTTGGAGTCCTGAGACTGCTTCGTTTGGTTCAGCACGATCGTCCTGTTGGGCTTCTGTTACAGGTAGTCTTCGCTGATTGTCCAGGCTGGAACTACGTCTGGGCTCGTACTCTCTGTAACGATTACTTCCCTGACTTCCTTGAAAGGTCTCGTACTCGTAATATCCGCTCCTTCGTTGAGGCTGGTACCTCCTCTGTCCACTGCCTTCCGCTCTGATGTAGTTAATATTGGGTCGATATGTCCTGTAATTATTGTTATTACCTCCATTCGGGTAATTCCGGTTATAATTACCATGATAATTGTTATTAGAGAGGTTGGGGTTCCTCTGACCATTTGGAACATAATTACGATTATTATTATAATAACCGTTGTTGTTTTGTGGACGGTTATTATTATTATTGTTGTTGTTGTTGTCATTATTATTAATGCGAGGAACATGATTATTATTATTATTGTTGTTAAATCTAGGTAAATTATTGTTATTTTGGGTGTTATAATTGTATTCGGCATTATTCCGATTTGCGGAATTATAATTATTGTTGTTGCCCACATTCTGCCGATTATTATTATTCGAATTATTGGTGTTACTTCTTGGTTCCGGCTTCTCATATCTCCTGCGACTTTGGCGGTAATAGTCTTCATGCTCATACATTTCTAAGAGCTCGGTCATTGCTTGTACAGTCTTTATTTGACTGTTTCTTCTAGCTCTTATTATATCCTCCTCATAATGGTATGAGAGCTTGCTGACCAGGCATTCTTCCGGTATTCTAGGCTCTAGATGTTTGGCCACGCACACCTTTCCCAAGAAGTACGCCGTTAAAGTCTGGTTTCCATACGGGTTGTATTTTCCATGACAGATCCCGTCTCTGGCGATGTTTTGTGTCGATTCAGACCAATATTTGGCTTTGAATAGCCTTTTGAATTGTTGGTAGTCGGTCACTTCGTCTCTTATCGCCATCCACCAATTATCTGCTATCTCCTTGAACGATTCGTCAAGCACTTCTTTATTCTCCCTCCAGCGATTGCCTCTGTGTTTGGTGAAGTACTCTTCGATTCTGGCTAGGAACTCCATTGGTTTGTTTTTATAAAATCTGAAGTTAATTCCTTCACGATTCTCGTTGTTAGGACAACTGGTAATGTTTATCGGTCGACTGTGGAACAGGTCTATATCTGTTTGGTTCTGTCGCACCTGACTGTTGATACTGGTCACAGTAGCTTCGATGCCGTCACATTTTTCTGTGAATCGGTCCTGCACTCGCTCCCAGTCTTCACGTGTTTCTTTTAGTCTTTCCTCCAACGTCTTCCTAGTCGTTTCTTCGATGTTGTTAACTTTAGTGTTTATTTCTGTCTTGATACTCTGTACTTCTCGTTCGGTTTGACTCCATCTTTCGTCAGCTCTTGTAACCTTTTGTTCGATTACCGTTAATTCCTCTTCTACCTTCTTGCTGATTGTTTCATTATTTTCAGCTATCTTTTGCCCCAGTTCTTCCTTCAATGCTTCCATCTTTCCATCTAATCGGTTCATATTCTCTTGGTTCGCCTCTCTTAATTCTTCTCTTAATTGTTGACTATTATTCTCCATCTTTTTATTGGTTTCTTCCAGTTTTTGGCTTATCTGGGTCAATTCCTCCTTCGATTGTTTATTGTCAGTTTTTATTTCCTCCATTTTCTCCTCAATCTTCTGAATATTTTCCTCCATCTTCTCCTCGATCTTCTTAATATTTTCCTCCATTAATAATTTATTTCCTTTTTTTATTTCGTCCACTTTCTCCTCCATCTTCTTACTATTTTCTTCCATTTTCTCCTCCATCTTCTTACCATTTTCTTCCATTTTCTCCTCCATCTTCTTACTGTTTTCTCTTAATTCCTCCTTCAATCGTTGGTTATCACTTTTCATTTCCTTACTATTTTCTTCGATTTTCTTGTTGGTATCTCCGATTTTATTACCCAATTCTTCCTTCAATCGTTGGTTATCATTCTCCATCTTCTTACTATTTTCTCTTAATTCTTCTTTCAATTGTTGGTTATCGTTTTCCAGCTTTTTACTATTTTCTTCGATTTTCTCCTTCGTCGTTTTGAATTCTCTGATTAACATCTCCATCATTTTATCCAATTTTGTATCTTCCTTCGTGGTGGATTTCTCTGGCTGTTCCTTTTGTGGTGCAGGCTTGTTTGGTTCTGCTGGCGGTAACATCGACTCCACATCTTCCACTGGTGTCGCCTCTTTATCCTCCATGTCTACCTCCTGCTCGGCCTCCATAGCCCTTTTCCTTGATGTAGCTCTCCTGTGCATCTCGCTCCCTCTTCCGACCTATTGACCGCTGCCGAGCTAAAAATAGGAAATTGGACAATCGTCCTTATTTTATAACTCTATTACCTCCTATTTAAAGCCCTTTAGTTGGACGCCAATTTGTAATATAATAATATTACAAATATAAATAAATAAAATAAATAAATATGTGTATGTATTGTTTATCACTGGATCAGTCTCCTTAAAGATAGCAAGAATTATGTTGTCTGAATAAATATTGTCTGAATCTCGGTGTTGAACTCGCCGATGATACAGCTCCACCTTGGATTCACCAATTACCAAGAATAAATTAAATATAAATATGTTTTATAATTAAGTGTGATTGATTGATAAAAAAAAATAAAATTTTGTAAGTTGTGAAATTTTTACTGATATTGAGTTTTGGTTTAATTGGTTAATTTAATTAATAATTAATTAATTAATTAATTGTGTGTGTGCTTTTCTCAGGTATTTATTCTAGCACTGTAAATTATTTTTTGTTTAGAAAAAAAAATAGTTAACATTAATTATAGAAATAAAGACAACTCTTGTAACTGAGTAATGATGTTCATTTATTAACATTCAAAATTATGCGCCATTCAAACTGCGCATGGCCAAGGCATTGGCTAATATGTGCTCCAGTCGGTAGCGAACAAGATCAACAAAATATATTTTTTACACGGTTAGTAATTATGGTTCTTTTAACGAGTCGAAATGGTCAGAGGGCAAGGAACAAGATACATTCTTACAGGTATTCTTAAACTAAATTATTATGGCTGAAATAAAACAAGATTATTATTTAAATTGTCAATTAGGAAAATGAATATCGAACCAATTCGACGAAATGACGTCACTCCCTTCAAGTTGGCCGTGTACTCGTGTTGGTTTGTAAATCAAGTATGGCCGACGTCGCCTCGATTTTAGCTGCGATGAACTGGCTGATCTTGTCCCGCAGAAATAAAATGATATTCCCTTCTCTGCGAAGTAGTGTTGGTCCAGGAATATAGTGTAGAGTGTCCTCTCTTCTCCTGCGATGTCGTTTTCGTGATGGGTTTCTTGTGAAGTGTCCGGTGTTCAAATATGTGTATTTGTGTTCTGCGATTATGGTCCAAAATTGTCTCAAAATGGCTGTTGATTTCTTGTGTTTGAGTTTGATGGTGTTATTACTGTTGTTTGGAATTAGTGAGGTGTTAAAAATTAATAGTTAATGTTATTTTCACTTTTAGATAACCTCTGTTACACGCCGCATAACCACACTCGGTTTTACACAAAATTATTCTTTTTTCGGTATTCTGCTAATACATTTCCAACTAGTCGTCTTCACGATTAACAATAGACTAATAGACTGAACGTCGTCGTTTTAGGGTAATTTGTGCTATGTCTTTTTCCTCTTTGTATTGTTCAATTATAAAAATATCTGTCTAAGACTTGGTTCACCACCTAAATATACATAATAAGTTTTCTTATTTTTTACTGTAATTCAAATATTTCTTAATTTTACATAAATCTAACTACTCAGTAATATTGATTAATTAATTTTACATCTTTGGATATATAGCTGGGTTTGTTTCAAGCTCATTTAAGCCCAAAAATTACAATTTTTTATAATGATTGTATGCCTCATATTTTGTACAAATTTATTGTTTAAATGGTTTTTAATTGTTTTTTTCTGATAATATTTCCATGGAATATTCTTAATAACTCCGTGATTATCTTTGTTGTTAATAATTTTGTTGTTAAAACACTTCAATATTGATTAATTTACTGTTTAGTCTGATTTGATTACCATTATAGGCCTAGTATTATTTGTTTCCAAAAGAAGTTAATTTTCTTTCCTTTGTCATTCTATTCGCTATTAATTGTATCTGTATCAATTATATTTTCAATTTCTGTATTGTATGTATTGAATTCTATTCCTATTATATAGCTTGATTCTCTGATAGATAGTTTTGGTCCACTTACTAGTCTGTGTTTTCTAAAATGGTGTCTTAGCTAGTCTGCTTGTACATTATATATGGTTTACTGTTTTGAATAAAATTATTACATTTCTATATCCTACTTGCCTCTCTGCCTTACACACTGGAAAATTAAATAACATGATTTTAAAATACAATGGAATATCTTATATCTACTAAACGTTTTTTTTTATATTATCATTTAAACATAACAAAAACATCTTATGCCTAATAACACTTTTCAGTTATCCACTGTCTCTTGTGTTTATTATACCCATTTTAGTAATATAAAAAAAAAATAAAAACATCTTATAATTACTGACACCTTCAGTTATCAACTGTCTCTAATGTTCATTATGAAAAAAAAAATAAAAACATCTTATACCTATTATTTTCTTATACTACTTAATTTTTGAAAACACTTTTATTATCAAAATTGCACTCAGTCATTAGACTGTCTCTTTAGTTTTTATATAGTATTTCCCTACACTGATGGTAGTCCTTTTTATAATAATTTTTTCACATATTATACTTACAACTAGTATACAATTCGGTTTTCTTTGGGATTGTATCTTGTAACTTGTTACTGCGTCTAAATATATTAGTTTTAATTTTGTTTAATGGTATGTATTCCATGATTAACATTTTTTGGAATAACTCTTCTTGGTTCTAGTTTCTTTGTGGGAATCTTGACATATTTTGTCCCTTTTTCATTATTATATTAGTAATTTCTGGTCTTGTGGTTTCTCTGCATCTTGACCTTATACATTTCCCTTATTAATATGGTTTCATCCTTTTATTTCCTTTTTCTTGTCCTTCCCTTTTTACTGCTTCCCCAATCTACTGGGTATACTGCTGGTTTATTGGGTTTTTACATAGTAAGTTATTTTGATCAATGGTTTTCTTTGTTATTTTTCATTCTTATTAACATTTTATTGACTTAATATACAGTTTCTAGTGTAATCCTTAAAACAATTCATTCTTCTCACTCACTATGGAACTTTTCTTCTTTATTTATGTTGCATTAAGTTAAATGTTTAGCGTGATAATTTTGTTATGCTACATATGCTCTCCTGTAAAAGTGATTAGTTCAGATCATACTCTTAGTATGGATGAAATAATTACTACTAATTCTGTTGTTTTTACCATATTTTCTTCGTGATTACATGTTTTCACTTTATATACCTTCTTTTTCCACCGTTGCTTCCTCTCAGATGATGTGTATCTCCTTCATCAGTTTCTTTCTTCATTAATAAGTGATCTTCAATCTTGTGTATAACATTATCATTTTATATTCATTCTTATTTGGTGCATCCTCACCAGTATGTTTACTCCCTAACATTCCCTAACAAATTAATTGGAACAGTTCAGAGTGGCACTTTTGGCTTCAATCCCTGCTGTCCAACACTTCAATTAATTGAGTCCAGAGGCATTATCATCTCTGCTCAAAATATAAGACTGATGGCATTTTCTACATCCAGTCATAAAAATAAATAAACAGTAAAAGTAGTCATTTTTGACTAAAATAAACATCTTTAGATTCTTCACTTCATAATACGTTATATTAATTAATACTTTTATACACTTGACTCTTCTTCTCTCTTAAAGCTTATTCCATATTATGTGGTTTAGGTATGTGGTATAATATACATTTCATCATTTCATCATGTTTACATAGTAATTAGCATTTATATTTATTCTTTCTACCATCTGGTATCCAATGAGTTATTTTTATTGCTCATGGCATAACATGGATTAATTCTTTATCACTTTCACTATAACAGTGATTATTGCAACAACATTATCATTAATAGTATCAGGGTTTTTGGTTTCTGGTCTCACTATTTGGTCTTTACTGAGTTGGTCCTTGTTCATTGTTCCATTTTTATTAAATTATTTTCTTTGTGAGTTTGGTTAAGCTGTTTCGATTAGGTCATATGATATTCTGGTTTCCTTTCTCCTTTAGAATTTTGTATCTCTTTCTTACAAAATCCTTTTTCCATATTTATGAGTTATTTCTCATCATTCGTATGAGTAATGATATGAGCTTACTATTTTTTAATTTTAGATATTTTTATTCAAGTACATTCTTTCTTATTCATAGTTGTTTTTCAAATATTTTGGTGTATTTTTTCATCATTCATAATAGTCTTCGAATGATCAGTGTAAGTTGTACTTACTAATATTTTGAATTTTGGAAGTTTTTATGTTCATCCAAATTCTTTTCTCATTCATAATAGTCTTCGAATGATCAGTGTAAGTTGTACTTACTAATGTTTTGAATTTTGGAAGTTTTTATGTTCATCCAAATTCTTTTCTCATTCATAATAGTCTTCGAATGATCAGTGTAAGTTGTACTTACTGATTTTTGGAATTTGGAAAATTATTATTCCTCAAATTCTTTTCTCATTCATAATAGTCTTCGAATGTTTGGTGTAAGTTGTCCTTACTGATTTTTGAATTTTGAAAATTATTATTCCATCAAAATTCTTTTTATTTATTCATAATTCTTCGAATATTTGGTGTAAGTTGTACTTACTAAGTTTTTGAATTTTGAAATTTATTATTCCATCAAAATTCTTTTTATTTATTCATAATTCTTCGAATATTTTGTGTAAGTTGTCCTTACTAATTTTTGAATTTGGAAATTATTATTCCATCAAAATTCTTTTTATTTATTCATAATTCTTCGAATATTTGGTGTAAGTTGTACTTACTAAGTTTTTGTGGCATTCCTGCTGTATCCGGTCCAACTCATTACGATTTATTATAGAGACATTGGCTCCAGTGTCTATCATTATAGGAACAGAAATACCCTCAATTTCTGCAATTATATATATTATTTCATTATCATTATTATCAATGTTAAATTTCGCTTTCCTCTAGCAGGTCCTTACGGATATCTTTCAAATAATTACTGTATATTATTGTAAAATTTTTTCTGTCTTTCTTCAAATTTATTCCTTGGTTAAACCCAGCAGATTGGAGCAGTAAAGGGTTATTGGGGTTTATTACTGCCTCCGTTCGTTTAAATGTTCCGCATCATTACGGATTAGGCCGTTGGAAGCATCAGCTTGGAGTCCTGAGACTGCTTCGTTTGGTTCAGCACGATCGTCCTGTTGGGCTTCTGTTACAGGTAGTCTTCGCTGATTGTCCAGGCTGGAACTACGTCTGGGCTCGTACTCTCTGTAACGATTACTTCCCTGACTTCCTTGAAAGGTCTCGTACTCGTAATATCCGCTCCTTCGTTGAGGCTGGTACCTCCTCTGTCCACTGCCTTCCGCTCTGATGTAGTTAATATTGGGTCGATATGTCCTGTAACTATTGTTATTACCTCCATTCGGGTAATTCCGGTTATAATTACCATGATAATTGTTATTAGAGAGGTTGGGGTTCCTCTGACCATTTGGAACATAATTACGATTATTATTATAATAACCGTTGTTGTTTTGTGGACGGTTATTATTATTATTGTTGTTGTTGTTGTCATTATTATTAATGCGAGGAACATGATTATTATTATTATTGTTGTTAAATCTAGGTAAATTATTGTTATTTTGGGTGTTATAATTGTATTCGGCATTATTCCGATTTGCGGAATTATAATTATTGTTGTTGCCCACATTCTGCCGATTATTATTATTCGAATTATTGGTGTTACTTCTTGGTTCCGGCTTCTCATATCTCCTGCGACTTTGGCGGTAATAGTCTTCATGCTCATACATTTCTAAGAGCTCGGTCATTGCTTGTACAGTCTTTATTTGACTGTTTCTTCTAGCTCTTATTATATCCTCCTCATAATGGTATGAGAGCTTGCTGACCAGGCATTCTTCCGGTATTCTAGGCTCTAGATGTTTGGCCACGCACACCTTTCCCAAGAAGTACGCCGTTAAAGTCTGGTTTCCATACGGGTTGTATTTTCCATGACAGATCCCGTCTCTGGCGATGTTTTGTGTCGATTCAGACCAATATTTGGCTTTGAATAGCCTTTTGAATTGTTGGTAGTCGGTCACTTCGTCTCTTATCGCCATCCACCAATTATCTGCTATCTCCTTGAACGATTCGTCAAGCACTTCTTTATTCTCCCTCCAGCGATTGCCTCTGTGTTTGGTGAAGTACTCTTCGATTCTGGCTAGGAACTCCATTGGTTTGTTTTTATAAAATCTGAAGTTAATTCCTTCACGATTCTCGTTGTTAGGACAACTGGTAATGTTTATCGGTCGACTGTGGAACAGGTCTATATCTGTTTGGTTCTGTCGCACCTGACTGTTGATACTGGTCACAGTAGCTTCGATGCCGTCACATTTTTCTGTGAATCGGTCCTGCACTCGCTCCCAGTCTTCACGTGTTTCTTTTAGTCTTTCCTCCAACGTCTTCCTAGTCGTTTCTTCGATGTTGTTAACTTTAGTGTTTATTTCTGTCTTGATACTCTGTACTTCTCGTTCGGTTTGACTCCATCTTTCGTCAGCTCTTGTAACCTTTTGTTCGATTACCGTTAATTCCTCTTCTACCTTCTTGCTGATTGTTTCATTATTTTCAGCTATCTTTTGCCCCAGTTCTTCCTTCAATGCTTCCATCTTTCCATCTAATCGGTTCATATTCTCTTGGTTCGCCTCTCTTAATTCTTCTCTTAATTGTTGACTATTATTCTCCATCTTTTTATTGGTTTCTTCCAGTTTTTGGCTTATCTGGGTCAATTCCTCCTTCGATTGTTTATTGTCAGTTTTTATTTCCTCCATTTTCTCCTCAATCTTCTGAATATTTTCCTCCATCTTCTCCTCGATCTTCTTAATATTTTCCTCCATTAATAATTTATTTCCTTTTTTTATTTCGTCCACTTTCTCCTCCATCTTCTTACTATTTTCTTCCATTTTCTCCTCCATCTTCTTACCATTTTCTTCCATTTTCTCCTCCATCTTCTTACTGTTTTCTCTTAATTCCTCCTTCAATCGTTGGTTATCACTTTTCATTTCCTTACTATTTTCTTCGATTTTCTTGTTGGTATCTCCGATTTTATTACCCAATTCTTCCTTCAATCGTTGGTTATCATTCTCCATCTTCTTACTATTTTCTCTTAATTCTTCTTTCAATTGTTGGTTATCGTTTTCCAGCTTTTTACTATTTTCTTCGATTTTCTCCTTCGTCGTTTTGAATTCTCTGATTAACATCTCCATCATTTTATCCAATTTTGTATCTTCCTTCGTGGTGGATTTCTCTGGCTGTTCCTTTTGTGGTGCAGGCTTGTTTGGTTCTGCTGGCGGTAACATCGACTCCACATCTTCCACTGGTGTCGCCTCTTTATCCTCCATGTCTACCTCCTGCTCGGCCTCCATAGCCCTTTTCCTTGATGTAGCTCTCCTGTGCATCTCGCTCCCTCTTCCGACCTATTGACCGCTGCCGAGCTAAAAATAGGAAATTGGACAATCGTCCTTATTTTATAACTCTATTACCTCCTATTTAAAGCCCTTTAGTTGGACGCCAATTTGTAATATAATAATATTACAAATATAAACAAATAAAATAAATATATATGTGTATGTATTGTTTATCACTGGATCAGTCTCCTTAAAGATAGCAAGAATTATGTTGTCTGAATAAATATTGTCTGAATCTCGGTGTTGAACTCGCCGATGATACAGCTCCACCTTGGATTCACCAATTACCAAGAATAAATTAAATATAAATATGTTTTATAATTAAGTGTGATTGATTGATAAAAAAAAATAAAATTTTGTAAGTTGTGAAATTTTTACTGATATTGAGTTTTGGTTTAATTGGTTAATTTAATTAATAATTAATTAATTAATTAATTGTGTGTGTGCTTTTCTCAGGTATTTATTCTAGCACTGTAAATTATTTTTTGTTTAGAAAAAAAAATAGTTAACATTAATTATAGAAATAAAGACAACTCTTGTAACTGAGTAATGATGTTCATTTATTAACATTCAAAATTATGCGCCATTCAAACTGCGCATGGCCAAGGCATTGGCTAATATGTGCTCCAGTCGGTAGCGAACAAGATCAACAAAATATATTTTTTACAAGGTTAGTAATTATGGTTCTTTTAACGAGTCGAAATGGTCAGAGGCAAGGAACAAGATACATTCTTACAGGTATTCTTAAACTAAATTATTATGGCTGAAATAAAACAAGATTATTATTTAAATTGTCAATTAGGAAAATGAATATCGAACCAATTCGACGAAATGACGTCACTCCCTTCAAGTTGGCCGTGAACTCGTGTTGGTTTGTAAATCAAGTATGGCCGACGTCGCCTCGATTTTAGCTGCGATGAACTGGCTGACCTTCTCCCGCAGAAATAAAATGATATTCCCTTCTCTGCGAAGTAGTGTTGGTCCAGGAATATAGTGTAGAGTGTCCTCTCTTCTCCTGCGATGTCGTTTTCGTGATGGGTTTCTTGTGAAGTGTCCGGTGTTCAAATATGTGTATTTGTGTTCTGCGATTATGGTCCAAAATTGTCTCAAAATGGCTGTTGATTTCTTGTGTTTGAGTTTGATGGTGTTATTACTGTTGTTTGGAATTAGTGAGGTGTTAAAAATTATTAGTTAATGTTATTTTTACTTTTAGATAACCTCTGTTGCACGCCGCATAACCACACTCGGTTTTACACAAAATTATTCTTTTTTCGGTATTCTGCTAATACATTTCCAACTAGTCGTCTTCACGATTAACAATAGACTAATAGACTCAACGTCGTCGTTTTAGGGTAATTTGTGCTATGTCTTTTTCCTTTTTATATTGTTCAATTTTAAAATATCTGTCTAAGACTTGGTTCACCATCTAAATATACATAATAAGTTTTCTTATTTTTTACTGTAATTCAAATATTTCTTAATTTTACATAAATCTAACTACTCAGTAATATTGATTAATTAATTTTACATCTTTGGATATATAGCTGGGTTTGTTTCAAGCTCATTTAAGCCCAAAAATTACAATTTTTTATAATGATTGTATGCCTCATATTTTGTACAAATTTATTGTTTAAATGGTTTTTAATTGTTTTTTCTGATAACATTTCCATGGAATATTCTTAATAACTCCGTGATTATCTTTGTTGTTAATAATTTTGTTGTTAAAACACTTCAATATTGATTAATTTACTGTTTAGTCTGATTTGATTACCATTATAGGCCTAGTATTACTTGTTTCCAAAAGAAGTTAATTTTCTTTCCTTTGTCATTCTATTCGCTATTAATTGTATCTGTATTAATTATATTTTCAATTTCTGTATTGTATGTATTGAATTCTACTCCTATTATATAGCTTGATTCTCTGATAGATAGTTTTGGTCCACTTACTAGTCTGTGTTTTCTAAAATGGTGTCTTAGCTAGTCTGCTTGTACATTATATATGGTTTACTGTTTTGAATAAAATTATTACATTTCTATATCATACTTGCCTCTCTGCCTTACACACTGGAAAATTAAATAACATGATTTTAAAATACAATGGAATATCTTATATCTACTAAACGTTTTTTTTATATTATCATTTAAACATAACAAAAACTTCTTATGCCTAATAACACTTTTCAGTTATCCACTGTCTCTTGTGTTTATTATACCCATTTTAGTAATATAAAAAAAAAATAAAAACATCTTATAATTACCGACACCTTCAGTTATTAACTGTCTCTAGTGTTCATTATGAAAAAAATAAATAAAAACATCTTATACCTATTATTTTCTTATACTACTTAATTTTCGAAAACACTTTTATTATCAAAATTGCACTCAGTCATTAGACTGTCTCTTTAGTTTTTATATAGTATTTCCCTACACTGATGGTAGTCCTTTTTAATAGATTTCTTATACTACACTTCATTATAGTGTGTCACTTATTTTGGCTACACTAATGGTAGTCCTTTTAATAATTTTTTCACATATTATACTTACAACTGGTATACAATTCGGTTTTCTTTGGGATTGTATCTTGTAACTTGTTACTGGGTCTAAATATATTAGTTTTAATGTTGTTTAATGGTACGTATTCCATGATTAACATTTTTTGGAATAACTCTTCTTGGTTCTAGTTTCTTTGTGGGAATCTTGACATATTTTGTCCCTTCTTCATTATTATATTAGTAATTTCTGGTCTTGTGGTTTCTCTGCATCTTGACCTTATACATTTCCCTTATTAATATGGTTTCATCCTTTTATTTCCTTTTTCTTGTCCTTCCCTTTTTACTGCTTCCCCAATCTACTGGGTAAACTGCTGGTTTATTGGGTTTTTACATAGTAAGTTATTTTGATCAATGGTTTTCTTTGTTATTTTTCATTCTTATTAACATTTTATTGACTTAATATACAGTTTCTAGTGTAATCCTTAAAACAATTCATTCTTCTCACTCACTATGGAACTTTTCTTCTTTATTTATGTTGCATTAAGTTAAATGTTTAGTGTGATAATTTTGTTATGCTACATATGCTCTCCTGTAAAAGTGATTAGTTCAGATCATACTCTTAGTATGGATGAAATAATTACTACTAATTCTGTTGTTTTTACCATATTTTCTTCGTGATTACATGTTTTTACTTTATATACCTTCTTTTTCCACCGTTGCTTCCTCTCAGATGATGTGTATCTCCTTCATCAGTTTCTTTCTTCATTAATAAGTGATCTTCAATCTTGTGTATAACATTATCATTTTATATTCTTTCTTATTTGGTGCTTCCTCACCAGTATGTTTACTCCCTAACATTCCCTAACAAATTAATTGGAACAGTTCAGAGTGGCACTTTTGGCTTCAATCCCTGCTGTCCAACACTTCAATTAATTGAGTCCAGAGGCATTATCATCTCTGCTCAAAATATAAGACTGATGGCATTTTCTACATCCAGTCATAAAAATAAATAAACAGTAAAAGTAGTCATTGTTGACTAAAATAAACATCTTTAGATTCTTCACTTCATAATACGTTATATTAATTAATACTTTTATACACTTGACTCTTCTTCTCTCTTAAAGCTTATTCCATATTATGTGGTTTAGGTATGTGGTATAATATACATTTCATCGTTTCATCATGTTTACATAGTAATTAGCATTTATATTTATTCTTTCTACCATCTGGTATCCAATGAGTTATTTTTATTGCTCATGGCATAACATGGATTAATTCTTTATCACTTTCACTATAACAGTGATTATTGCAACAACATTATCATTAATAGTATCAGGGTTTTTGGTTTCTGGTCCCACTATTTGGTCTTTACTGAGTTGGTCCTTGTTCATTGTTCCATTTTTATTAAATTATTTTCTTTGTGAGTTTGGTTAAGCTGTTTCGATTAAGTCATATGATATTCTGGTTTCCTTTCTCCTTTAGAATTTTGTATCTCTTTCTTACAAAATCCTTTTTCCATATTTATGAGTTATTTCTCATCATTCGTATGAGTAATGATATGAGCTTACTATTTTTTAATTTTAGATATTTTTATTCAAGTACATTCTTTCTTATTCATAGTTGTTTTTCAAATATTTTGGTGTATTTTTTCATCATTCATAATAGTCTTCGAATGATCAGTGTAAGTTGTACTTACTAATATTTTGAATTTTGGAAGTTTTTATGTTCATCCAAATTCTTTTCTCATTCATAATAGTCTTCGAATGATCAGTGTAAGTTGTACTTACTGATTTTTGGAATTTGGAAAATTATAATTCCTCAAATTCTTTTCTCATTCATAATAGTCTTCGAATGTTTGGTGTAAGTTGTCCTTACTGATTTTTGAATTTTGAAAATTATTATTCCATCAAAATTCTTTTTATTTATTCATAATTCTTCGAATATTTGGTGTAAGTTGTACTTACTAAGTTTTTGAATTTTGAAATTTATTATTCCATCAAAATTCTTTTTATTTATTCATAATTCTTCGAATATTTTGTGTAAGTTGTCCTTACTAATTTTTGAATTTGGAAATTATTATTCCATCAAAATTCTTTTTATTTATTCATAATTCTTCGAATATTTGGTGTAAGTTGTACTTACTAAGTTTTTGTGGCATTCCTGCTGTATCCGGTCCAACTCATTACGATTTATTATAGAGACATTGGCTCCAGTGTCTATCATTATAGGAACAGAAATACCCTCAATTTCTGCAATTATATATATTATTTCATTATCATTATTATCAATGTTAAATTTCGCTTTCCTCTAGCAGGTCCTTACGGATATCTTTCAAATAATTACTGTATATTATTGTAAAATTTTTTCTGTCTTTCTTCAAATTTATTCCTTGGTTAAACCCAGCAGATTGGAGCAGTAAAGGGTTATTGGGGTTTATTACTGCCTCCGTTCGTTTAAATGTTCCGCATCATTACGGATTAGGCCGTTGGAAGCATCAGCTTGGAGTCCTGAGACTGCTTCGTTTGGTTCAGCACGATCGTCCTGTTGGGCTTCTGTTACAGGTAGTCTTCGCTGATTGTCCAGGCTGGAACTACGTCTGGGCTCGTACTCTCTGTAACGATTACTTCCCTGACTTCCTTGAAAGGTCTCGTACTCGTAATATCCGCTCCTTCGTTGAGGCTGGTACCTCCTCTGTCCACTGCCTTCCGCTCTGATGTAGTTAATATTGGGTCGATATGTCCTGTAACTATTGTTATTACCTCCATTCGGGTAATTCCGGTTATAATTACCATGATAATTGTTATTAGAGAGGTTGGGGTTCCTCTGACCATTTGGAACATAATTACGATTATTATTATAATAACCGTTGTTGTTTTGTGGACGGTTATTATTATTATTGTTGTTGTTGTTGTCATTATTATTAATGCGAGGAACATGATTATTATTATTATTGTTGTTAAATCTAGGTAAATTATTGTTATTTTGGGTGTTATAATTGTATTCGGCATTATTCCGATTTGCGGAATTATAATTATTGTTGTTGCCCACATTCTGCCGATTATTATTATTCGAATTATTGGTGTTACTTCTTGGTTCCGGCTTCTCATATCTCCTGCGACTTTGGCGGTAATAGTCTTCATGCTCATACATTTCTAAGAGCTCGGTCATTGCTTGTACAGTCTTTATTTGACTGTTTCTTCTAGCTCTTATTATATCCTCCTCATAATGGTATGAGAGCTTGCTGACCAGGCATTCTTCCGGTATTCTAGGCTCTAGATGTTTGGCCACGCACACCTTTCCCAAGAAGTACGCCGTTAAAGTCTGGTTTCCATACGGGTTGTATTTTCCATGACAGATCCCGTCTCTGGCGATGTTTTGTGTCGATTCAGACCAATATTTGGCTTTGAATAGCCTTTTGAATTGTTGGTAGTCGGTCACTTCGTCTCTTATCGCCATCCACCAATTATCTGCTATCTCCTTGAACGATTCGTCAAGCACTTCTTTATTCTCCCTCCAGCGATTGCCTCTGTGTTTGGTGAAGTACTCTTCGATTCTGGCTAGGAACTCCATTGGTTTGTTTTTATAAAATCTGAAGTTAATTCCTTCACGATTCTCGTTGTTAGGACAACTGGTAATGTTTATCGGTCGACTGTGGAACAGGTCTATATCTGTTTGGTTCTGTCGCACCTGACTGTTGATACTGGTCACAGTAGCTTCGATGCCGTCACATTTTTCTGTGAATCGGTCCTGCACTCGCTCCCAGTCTTCACGTGTTTCTTTTAGTCTTTCCTCCAACGTCTTCCTAGTCGTTTCTTCGATGTTGTTAACTTTAGTGTTTATTTCTGTCTTGATACTCTGTACTTCTCGTTCGGTTTGACTCCATCTTTCGTCAGCTCTTGTAACCTTTTGTTCGATTACCGTTAATTCCTCTTCTACCTTCTTGCTGATTGTTTCATTATTTTCAGCTATCTTTTGCCCCAGTTCTTCCTTCAATGCTTCCATCTTTCCATCTAATCGGTTCATATTCTCTTGGTTCGCCTCTCTTAATTCTTCTCTTAATTGTTGACTATTATTCTCCATCTTTTTATTGGTTTCTTCCAGTTTTTGGCTTATCTGGGTCAATTCCTCCTTCGATTGTTTATTGTCAGTTTTTATTTCCTCCATTTTCTCCTCAATCTTCTGAATATTTTCCTCCATCTTCTCCTCGATCTTCTTAATATTTTCCTCCATTAATAATTTATTTCCTTTTTTTATTTCGTCCACTTTCTCCTCCATCTTCTTACTATTTTCTTCCATTTTCTCCTCCATCTTCTTACCATTTTCTTCCATTTTCTCCTCCATCTTCTTACTGTTTTCTCTTAATTCCTCCTTCAATCGTTGGTTATCACTTTTCATTTCCTTACTATTTTCTTCGATTTTCTTGTTGGTATCTCCGATTTTATTACCCAATTCTTCCTTCAATCGTTGGTTATCATTCTCCATCTTCTTACTATTTTCTCTTAATTCTTCTTTCAATTGTTGGTTATCGTTTTCCAGCTTTTTACTATTTTCTTCGATTTTCTCCTTCGTCGTTTTGAATTCTCTGATTAACATCTCCATCATTTTATCCAATTTTGTATCTTCTTTCGTGGTGGATTTCTCTGGCTGTTCCTTTTGTGGTGCAGGCTTGTTTGGTTCTGCTGGCGGTAACATCGACTCCACATCTTCCACTGGTGTCGCCTCTTTATCCTCCATGTCTACCTCCTGCTCGGCCTCCATAGCCCTTTTCCTTGATGTAGCTCTCCTGTGCATCTCGCTCCCTCTTCCGACCTATTGACCGCTGCCGAGCTAAAAATAGGAAATTGGACAATCGTCCTTATTTTATAACTCTATTACCTCCTATTTAAAGCCCTTTAGTTGGACGCCAATTTGTAATATAATAGTATTACAAATATAAATAAACAAAATAAATATATATGTGTATGTATTGTTTATCACTGGATCAGTCTCCTTAAAGATAGCAAGAATTATGTTGTCTGAATAAATATTGTCTGAATCTCGGTGTTGAACTCGCCGATGATACAGCTCCACCTTGGATTCACCAATTACCAAGAATAAATTAAATATAAATATGTTTTATAATTAAGTGTGATTGATTGATAAAAAAAAATAAAATTTTGTAAGTTGTGAAATTTTTACTGATATTGAGTTTTGGTTTAATTGGTTAATTTAATTAATAATTAATTAATTAATTAATTAATTGTGTGTGTGCTTTTCTCAGGTATTTATTCTAGCACTGTAAATTATTTTTTGTTTAGAAAAAAAAATAGTTAACATTAATTATAGAAATAAAGACAACTCTTGTAACTGAGTAATGATGTTCATTTATTAACATTCAAAATTATGCGCCATTCAAACTGCGCATGGCCAAGGCATTGGCTAATATGTGCTCCAGTCGGTAGCGAACAAGATCAACAAAATATATTTTTTACAAGGTTAGTAATTATGGTTCTTTTAACGAGTCGAAATGGTCAGAGGGCAAGGAACAAGATACATTCTTACAGGTATTCTTAAACTAAATTATTATGGCTGAAATAAAACAAGATTATTATTTAAATTGTCAATTAGGAAAATGAATATCGAACCAATTCGACGAAATGACGTCACTCCCTTCAAGTTGGCCGTGTACTCGTGTTGGTTTGTAAATCAAGTATGGCCGACGTCGCCTCGATTTTAGCTGCGATGAACTGGCTGACCTTCTCCCGCAGAAATAAAATGATAATCCCTTCTCTGCGAAGTAGTGTTGGTCCAGGAATATAGTGTAGAGTGTCCTCTCTTCTCCTGCGATGTCGTTTTCGTGATGGGTTTCTTGTGAAGTGACCGGTGTTCAAATATGTGTATTTGTGTTCTGCGAATATGGTCCAAAATTGTCTCAAAATGGCTGTTGATTTCTTGTGTTTGAGTTTGATGGTGTTATTACTGTTGTTTGGAATTAGTGAGGTGTTAAAAATTATTAGTTAATGTTATTTTTACTTTTAGATAACCTCTGTTACACGCCGCATAACCACACTCGGTTTTACACAAAATTATTCTTTTTTCGGTATTCTGCTAATACATTTCCAACTAGTCGTCTTCACGATTAACAATAGACTAATAGACTCAACGTCGTCATTTTAGGGTAATTTGTGCTATGTCTTTTTCCTTTTTATATTGTTCAATTTTAAAATATCTGTCTAAGACTTGGTTCACCATCTAAATATACATAATAAGTTTTCTTATTTTTTACTGTAATTCAAATATTTCTTAATTTTACATAAATCTAACTACTCAGTAATATTGATTAATTAATTTTACATCTTTGGATATATAGCTGGGTTTGTTTCAAGCTCATTTAAGCCCAAAAATTACAATTTTTTATAATGATTGTATGCCTCATATTTTGTACAAATTTATTGTTTAAATGGTTTTTAATTGTTTTTTCTGATAACATTTCCATGGAATATTCTTAATAACTCCGTGATTATCTTTGTTGTTAATAATTTTGTTGTTAAAACACTTCAATATTGATTAATTTACTGTTTAGTCTGATTTGATTACCATTATAGGCCTAGTATTACTTGTTTCCAAAAGAAGTTAATTTTCTTTCCTTTGTCATTCTATTCGCTATTAATTGTATCTGTATTAATTATATTTTCAATTTCTGTATTGTATGTATTGAATTCTATTCCTATTATATAGCTTGATTCTCTGATAGATAGTTTTGGTCCACTTACTAGTCTGTGTTTTCTAAAATGGTGTCTTAGCTAGTCTGCTTGTACATTATATATGGTTTACTGTTTTGAATAAAATTATTACATTTCTATATCCTACTTGCCTCTCTGCCTTACACACTGGAAAATTAAATAACATGATTTTAAAATACAATGGAATATCTTATATCTACTAAACGTTTTTTTTATATTATCATTTAAACATAACAAAAACATCTTATGCCTAATAACACTTTTCAGTTATCCACTGTCTCTTGTGTTTATTATACCCATTTTAGTAATATAAAAAAAAAATAAAAACATCTTATAATTACCGACACCTTCAGTTATTAACTGTCTCTAGTGTTCATTATGAAAAAAATAAATAAAAACATCTTATACCTATTATTTTCTTATACTACTTAATTTTCGAAAACACTTTTATTATCAAAATTGCACTCAGTCATTAGACTGTCTCTTTAGTTTTTATATAGTATTTCCCTACACTGATGGTAGTCCTTTTTAATAGATTTCTTATACTACACTTCATTATAGTGTGTCACTTATTTTGGCTACACTAATGGTAGTCCTTTTAATAATTTTTTCACATATTATACTTACAACTGGTATACAATTCGGTTTTCTTTGGGATTGTATCTTGTAACTTGTTACTGGGTCTAAATATATTAGTTTTAATGTTGTTTAATGGTACGTATTCCATGATTAACATTTTTTGGAATAACTCTTCTTGGTTCTAGTTTCTTTGTGGGAATCTTGACATATTTTGTCCCTTCTTCATTATTATATTAGTAATTTCTGGTCTTGTGGTTTCTCTGCATCTTGACCTTATACATTTCCCTTATTAATATGGTTTCATCCTTTTATTTCCTTTTTCTTGTCCTTCCCTTTTTACTGCTTCCCCAATCTACTGGGTAAACTGCTGGTTTATTGGGTTTTTACATAGTAAGTTATTTTGATCAATGGTTTTCTTTGTTATTTTTCATTCTTATTAACATTTTATTGACTTAATATACAGTTTCTAGTGTAATCCTTAAAACAATTCATTCTTCTCACTCACTATGGAACTTTTCTTCTTTATTTATGTTGCATTAAGTTAAATGTTTAGCGTGATAATTTTGTTATGCTACATATGCTCTCCTGTAAAAGTGATTAGTTCAGATCATACTCTTAGTATGGATGAAATAATTACTACTAATTCTGTTGTTTTTACCATATTTTCTTCGTGATTACATTTTTTTACTTTATATACCTTCTTTTTCCACCGTTGCTTCCTCTCAGATGATGTGTATCTCCTTCATCAGTTTCTTTCTTCATTAATAAGTGATCTTCAATCTTGTGTATAACATTATCATTTTATATTCTTTCTTATTTGGTGCTTCCTCACCAGTATGTTTACTCCCTAACATTCCCTAACAAATTAATTGGAACAGTTCAGAGTGGCACTTTTGGCTTCAATCCCTGCTGTCCAACACTTCAATTAATTGAGTCCAGAGGCATTATCATCTCTGCTCAAAATATAAGACTGATGGCATTTTCTACATCCAGTCATAAAAATAAATAAACAGTAAAAGTAGTCATTGTTGACTAAAATAAACATCTTTAGATTCTTCACTTCATAATACGTTATATTAATTAATACTTTTATACACTTGACTCTTCTTCTCTCTTAAAGCTTATTCCATATTATGTGGTTTAGGTATGTGGTATAATATACATTTCATCGTTTCATCATGTTTACATAGTAATTAGCATTTATATTTATTCTTTCTACCATCTGGTATCCAATGAGTTATTTTTATTGCTCATGGCATAACATGGATTAATTCTTTATCACTTTCACTATAACAGTGATTATTGCAACAACATTATCATTAATAGTATCAGGGTTTTTGGTTTCTGGTCCCACTATTTGGTCTTTACTGAGTTGGTCCTTGTTCATTGTTCCATTTTTATTAAATTATTTTCTTTGTGAGTTTGGTTAAGCTGTTTCGATTAAGTCATATGATATTCTGGTTTCCTTTCTCCTTTAGAATTTTGTATCTCTTTCTTACAAAATCCTTTTTCCATATTTATGAGTTATTTCTCATCATTCGTATGAGTAATGATATGAGCTTACTATTTTTTAATTTTAGATATTTTTATTCAAGTACATTCTTTCTTATTCATAGTTGTTTTTCAAATATTTTGGTGTATTTTTTCATCATTCATAATAGTCTTCGAATGATCAGTGTAAGTTGTACTTACTAATGTTTTGAATTTTGGAAGTTTTTATGTTCATCCAAATTCTTTTCTCATTCATAATAGTCTTCGAATGATCAGTGTAAGTTGTACTTACTGATTTTTGGAATTTGGAAAATTATTATTCCTCAAATTCTTTTCTCATTCATAATAGTCTTCGAATGTTTGGTGTAAGTTGTCCTTACTGATTTTTGAATTTTGAAAATTATTATTCCATCAAAATTCTTTTTATTTATTCATAATTCTTCGAATATTTGGTGTAAGTTGTACTTACTAAGTTTTTGAATTTTGAAATTTATTATTCCATCAAAATTCTTTTTATTTATTCATAATTCTTCGAATATTTTGTGTAAGTTGTCCTTACTAATTTTTGAATTTGGAAATTATTATTCCATCAAAATTCTTTTTATTTATTCATAATTCTTCGAATATTTGGTGTAAGTTGTACTTACTAAGTTTTTGTGGCATTCCTGCTGTATCCGGTCCAACTCATTACGATTTATTATAGAGACATTGGCTCCAGTGTCTATCATTATAGGAACAGAAATACCCTCAATTTCTGCAATTATATATATTATTTCATTATCATTATTATCAATGTTAAATTTCGCTTTCCTCTAGCAGGTCCTTACGGATATCTTTCAAATAATTACTGTATATTATTGTAAAATTTTTTCTGTCTTTCTTCAAATTTATTCCTTGGTTAAACCCAGCAGATTGGAGCAGTAAAGGGTTATTGGGGTTTATTACTGCCTCCGTTCGTTTAAATGTTCCGCATCATTACGGATTAGGCCGTTGGAAGCATCAGCTTGGAGTCCTGAGACTGCTTCGTTTGGTTCAGCACGATCGTCCTGTTGGGCTTCTGTTACAGGTAGTCTTCGCTGATTGTCCAGGCTGGAACTACGTCTGGGCTCGTACTCTCTGTAACGATTACTTCCCTGACTTCCTTGAAAGGTCTCGTACTCGTAATATCCGCTCCTTCGTTGAGGCTGGTACCTCCTCTGTCCACTGCCTTCCGCTCTGATGTAGTTAATATTGGGTCGATATGTCCTGTAATTATTGTTATTACCTCCATTCGGGTAATTCCGGTTATAATTACCATGATAATTGTTATTAGAGAGGTTGGGGTTCCTCTGACCATTTGGAACATAATTACGATTATTATTATAATAACCGTTGTTGTTTTGTGGACGGTTATTATTATTATTGTTGTTGTTGTTGTCATTATTATTAATGCGAGGAACATGATTATTATTATTATTGTTGTTAAATCTAGGTAAATTATTGTTATTTTGGGTGTTATAATTGTATTCGGCATTATTCCGATTTGCGGAATTATAATTATTGTTGTTGCCCACATTCTGCCGATTATTATTATTCGAATTATTGGTGTTACTTCTTGGTTCCGGCTTCTCATATCTCCTGCGACTTTGGCGGTAATAGTCTTCATGCTCATACATTTCTAAGAGCTCGGTCATTGCTTGTACAGTCTTTATTTGACTGTTTCTTCTAGCTCTTATTATATCCTCCTCATAATGGTATGAGAGCTTGCTGACCAGGCATTCTTCCGGTATTCTAGGCTCTAGATGTTTGGCCACGCACACCTTTCCCAAGAAGTACGCCGTTAAAGTCTGGTTTCCATACGGGTTGTATTTTCCATGACAGATCCCGTCTCTGGCGATGTTTTGTGTCGATTCAGACCAATATTTGGCTTTGAATAGCCTTTTGAATTGTTGGTAGTCGGTCACTTCGTCTCTTATCGCCATCCACCAATTATCTGCTATCTCCTTGAACGATTCGCCAAGCACTTCTTTATTCTCCCTCCAGCGATTGCCTCTGTGTTTGGTGAAGTACTCTTCGATTCTGGCTAGGAACTCCATTGGTTTGTTTTTATAAAATCTGAAGTTAATTCCTTCACGATTCTCGTTGTTAGGACAACTGGTAATGTTTATCGGTCGACTGTGGAACAGGTCTATATCTGTTTGGTTCTGTCGCACCTGACTGTTGATACTGGTCACAGTAGCTTCGATGCCGTCACATTTTTCTGTGAATCGGTCCTGCACTCGCTCCCAGTCTTCACGTGTTTCTTTTAGTCTTTCCTCCAACGTCTTCCTAGTCGTTTCTTCGATGTTGTTAACTTTAGTGTTTATTTCTGTCTTGATACTCTGTACTTCTCGTTCGGTTTGACTCCATCTTTCGTCAGCTCTTGTAACCTTTTGTTCGATTACCGTTAATTCCTCTTCTACCTTCTTGCTGATTGTTTCATTATTTTCAGCTATCTTTTGCCCCAGTTCTTCCTTCAATGCTTCCATCTTTCCATCTAATCGGTTCATATTCTCTTGGTTCGCCTCTCTTAATTCTTCTCTTAATTGTTGACTATTATTCTCCATCTTTTTATTGGTTTCTTCCAGTTTTTGGCTTATCTGGGTCAATTCCTCCTTCGATTGTTTATTGTCAGTTTTTATTTCCTCCATTTTCTCCTCAATCTTCTGAATATTTTCCTCCATCTTCTCCTCGATCTTTTAATATTTTCCTCCATTAATAATTTATTTCCTTTTTTTATTTCGTCCACTTTCTCCTCCATCTTCTTACTATTTTCTTCCATTTTCTCCTCCATCTTCTTACCATTTTCTTCCATTTTCTCCTCCATCTTCTTACTGTTTTCTCTTAATTCCTCCTTCAATCGTTGGTTATCACTTTTCATTTCCTTACTATTTTCTTCGATTTTCTTGTTGGTATCTCCGATTTTATTACCCAATTCTTCCTTCAATCGTTGGTTATCATTCTCCATCTTCTTACTATTTTCTCTTAATTCTTCTTTCAATTGTTGGTTATCGTTTTCCAGCTTTTTACTATTTTCTTCGATTTTCTCCTTCGTCGTTTTGAATTCTCTGATTAACATCTCCATCATTTTATCCAATTTTGTATCTTCCTTCGTGGTGGATTTCTCTGGCTGTTCCTTTTGTGGTGCAGGCTTGTTTGGTTCTGCTGGCGGTAACATCGACTCCACATCTTCCACTGGTGTCGCCTCTTTATCCTCCATGTCTACCTCCTGCTCGGCCTCCATAGCCCTTTTCCTTGATGTAGCTCTCCTGTGCATCTCGCTCCCTCTTCCGACCTATTGACCGCTGCCGAGCTAAAAATAGGAAATTGGACAATCGTCCTTATTTTATAACTCTATTACCTCCTATTTAAAGCCCTTTAGTTGGACGCCAATTTGTAATATAATAGTATTACAAATATAAATAAACAAAATAAATATATATGTGTATGTATTGTTTATCACTGGATCAGTCTCCTTAAAGATAGCACGAATTATGTTGTCTGAATAAATATTGTCTGAATCTCGGTGTTGAACTCGCCGATGATACAGCTCCACCTTGGATTCACCAATTACCAAGAATAAATTAAATATAAATATGTTTTATAATTAAGTGTGATTGATTGATAAAAAAAAATAAAATTTTGTAAGTTGTGAAATTTTTACTGATATTGAGTTTTGGTTTAATTGGTTAATTTAATTAATAATTAATTAATTAATTAATTAATTGTGTGTGTGCTTTTCTCAGGTATTTATTCTAGCACTGTAAATTATTTTTTGTTTAGAAAAAAAAATAGTTAACATTAATTATAGAAATAAAGACAACTCTTGTAACTGAGTAATGATGTTCATTTATTAACATTCAAAATTATGCGCCATTCAAACTGCGCATGGCCAAGGCATTGGCTAATATGTGCTCCAGTCGGTAGCGAACAAGATCAACAAAATATATTTTTTACAAGGTTAGTAATTATGGTTCTTTTAACGAGTCGAAATGGTCAGAGGGCAAGGAACAAGATACATTCTTACAGGTATTCTTAAACTAAATTATTATGGCTGAAATAAAACAAGATTATTATTTAAATTGTCAATTAGGAAAATGAATATCGAACCAATTCGACGAAATGACGTCACTCCCTTCAAGTTGGCCGTGTACTCGTGTTGGTTTGTAAATCAAGTATGGCCGACGTCGCCTCGATTTTAGCTGCGATGAACTGGCTGACATTCTCCCGCAGAAATAAAATTATATTCCCTTCTCTGCGAAGTAGTGTTGGTCCAGGAATATAGTGTAGAGTGTCCTCTCTTCTCCTGCGATGTCGTTTTCGTGATGGGTTTCTTGTGAAGTGACCGGTGTTCAAATATGTGTATTTGTGTTCTGCGAATATGGTCCAAAATTGTCTCAAAATGGCTGTTGATTTCTTGTGTTTGAGTTTGATGGTGTTATTACTGTTGTTTGGAATTAGTGAGGTGTTAAAAATTAATAGTTAATGTTATTTTCACTTTTAGATAACCTCTGTTACACGCCGCATAACCACACTCGGTTTTACACAAAATTATTCTTTTTTCGGTATTCTGCTAATACATTTCCAACTAGTCGTCTTCACGATTAACAATAGACTAATAGACTGAACGTCGTCGTTTTAGGATAATTTGTGCTATGTCTTTTTCCTCTTTATATTGTTCAATTATAAAAATATCTGTCTAAGACTTGGTTCACCATCTAAATATACATAATAAGTTTTCTTATTTTTTACTGTAATTCAAATATTTCTTAATTTTACATAAATCTAACTACTCAGTAATATTGATTAATTAATTTTACATCTTTGGATATATAGCTGGGTTTGTTTCAAGCTCATTTAAGCCCAAAAATTACAATTTTTTATAATGATTGTATGCCTCATATTTTGTACAAATTTATTGTTTAAATGGTTTTTAATTGTTTTTTTCTGATAATATTTCCATGGAATATTCTTAATAACTCCGTGATTATCTTTGTTGTTAATAATTTTGTTGTTAAAACACTTCAATATTGATTAATTTACTGTTTAGTCTGATTTGATTACCATTATAGGCCTAGTATTATTTGTTTCCAAAAGAAGTTAATTTTCTTTCCTTTGTCATTCTATTCGCTATTAATTGTATCTGTATTAATTATATTTTCAATTTCTGTATTGTATGTATTGAATTCTATTCCTATTATATAGCTTGATTCTCTGATAGATAGTTTTGGTCCACTTACTAGTCTGTGTTTTCTAAAATGGTGTCTTAGCTAGTCTGCTTGTACATTATATATGGTTTACTGTTTTGAATAAAATTATTACATTTCTATATCCTACTTGCCTCTCTGCCTTACACACTGGAAAATTAAATAACATGATTTTAAAATACAATGGAATATCTTATATCTACTAAACGTTTTTCTTATATTATCATTTAAACATAACAAAAACTTCTTATGCCTAATAACACTTTTCAGTTATCCACTGTCTCTTGTGTTTATTATACCCATTTTAGTAATATAAAAAAAAAAATAAAAACATCTTATAATTACTGACACCTTCAGTTATTAACTGTCTCTAGTGTTCATTATGAAAAAAGAAAATAAAAACATCTTATACCTATTATTTTCTTATACTACTTAATTTTTGAAAACACTTTTATTATCAAAATTGCACTCAGTCATTAGACTGTCTCTTTAGTTTTTATATAGTATTTCCCTACACTGATGGTAGTCCTTTTTAATAGATTTCTTATACTACACTTCATTATAGTGTGTCACTTATTTTGGCTACACTAATGGTAGTCCTTTTAATAATTTTTTCACATATTATACTTACAACTGGTATACAATTCGGTTTTCTTTGGGATTGTATCTTGTAACTTGTTACTGGGTCTAAATATATTAGTTTTAATGTTGTTTAATGGTACGTATTCCATGATTAACATTTTTTGGAATAACTCTTCTTGGTTCTAGTTTCTTTGTGGGAATCTTGACATATTTTGTCCCTTCTTCATTATTATATTAGTAATTTCTGGTCTTGTGGTTTCTCTGCATCTTGACCTTATACATTTCCCTTATTAATATGGTTTCATCCTTTTATTTCCTTTTTCTTGTCCTTCCCTTTTTACTGCTTCCCCAATCTACTGGGTATACTGCTGGTTTATTGGGTTTTTAAATAGTAAGTTATTTTGATCAATGGTTTTCTTTGTTATTTTTCATTCTTATTAACATTTTATTGACTTAATATACAGTTTCTAGTGTAATCCTTAAAACAATTCATTCTTCTCACTCACTATGGAACTTTTCTTCTTTATTTATGTTGCATTAAGTTAAATGTTTAGCGTGATGATTTTGTTATGCTACATATGCTCTCCTGTAAAAGTGATTAGTTCAGATCATACTCTTAGTATGGATGAAATAATTACTACTAATTCTGTTGTTTTTACCATATTTTCTTCGTGATTACATGTTTTTACTTTATATACCTTCTTTTTCCACCGTTGCTTCCTCTCAGATGATGTGTATCTCCTTCATCAGTTTCTTTCTTCATTAATAAGTGATCTTCAATCTTGTGTATAACATTATCATTTTATATTCTTTCTTATTTGGTGCTTCCTCACCAGTATGTTTACTCCCTAACATTCCCTAACAAATTAATTGGAACAGTTCAGAGTGGCACTTTTGGCTTCAATCCCTGCTGTCCAACACTTCAATTAATTGAGTCCAGAGGCATTATCATCTCTGCTCAAAATATAAGACTGATGGCATTTTCTACATCCAGTCATAAAAATAAATAAACAGTAAAAGTAGTCATTGTTGACTAAAATAAACATCTTTAGATTCTTCACTTCATAATACGTTATATTAATTAATACTTTTATACACTTGACTCTTCTTCTCTCTTAAAGCTTATTCCATACTATGTGGTTTAGGTATGTGGTATAATATACATTTCATCGTTTCATCATGTTTACATAGTAATTAGCATTTATATTTATTCTTTCTACCATCTGGTATCCAATGAGTTATTTTTATTGCTCATGGCATAACATGGATTAATTCTTTATCACTTTCACTATAACAGTGATTATTGCAACAACATTATCATTAATAGTATCAGGGTTTTTGGTTTCTGGTCCCACTATTTGGTCTTTACTGAGTTGGTCCTTGTTCATTGTTCCATTTTTATTAAATTATTTTCTTTGTGAGTTTGGTTAAGCTGTTTCGATTAAGTCATATGATATTCTGGTTTCCTTTCTCCTTTAGAATTTTGTATCTCTTTCTTACAAAATCCTTTTTCCATATTTATGAGTTATTTCTCATCATTCGTATGAGTAATGATATGAGCTTACTATTTTTTAATTTTAGATATTTTTATTCAAGTACATTCTTTCTTATTCATAGTTGTTTTTCAAATATTTTGGTGTATTTTTTCATCATTCATAATAGTCTTCGAAT
Organism: Magicicada septendecula; assembly: GCA_034769895.1. Classification (NCBI taxonomy): domain Eukaryota; kingdom Metazoa; phylum Arthropoda; class Insecta; order Hemiptera; family Cicadidae; genus Magicicada; species Magicicada septendecula. The sequence goes on along the minus strand of CM068367.1, from coordinate 1,100,422,508 downwards.
GATCAGTGTAAGTTGTACTTACTAATGTTTTGAATTTTGGAAGTTTTTATGTTCATCCAAATTCTTTTCTCATTCATAATAGTCTTCGAATGATCAGTGTAAGTTGTACTTACTGATTTTTGGAATTTGGAAAATTATTATTCCTCAAATTCTTTTCTCATTCATAATAGTCTTCGAATGTTTGGTGTAAGTTGTCCTTACTGATTTTTGAATTTTGAAAATTATTATTCCATCAAAATTCTTTTTATTTATTCATAATTCTTCGAATATTTGGTGTAAGTTGTACTTACTAAGTTTTTGAATTTTGAAATTTATTATTCCATCAAAATTCTTTTTATTTATTCATAATTCTTCGAATATTTTGTGTAAGTTGTCCTTACTAATTTTTGAATTTGGAAATTATTATTCCATCAAAATTCTTTTTATTTATTCATAATTCTTCGAATATTTGGTGTAAGTTGTACTTACTAAGTTTTTGTGGCATTCCTGCTGTATCCGGTCCAACTCATTACGATTTATTATAGAGACATTGGCTCCAGTGTCTATCATTATAGGAACAGAAATACCCTCAATTTCTGCAATTATATATATTATTTCATTATCATTATTATCAATGTTAAATTTCGCTTTCCTCTAGCAGGTCCTTACGGATATCTTTCAAATAATTACTGTATATTATTGTAAAATTTTTTCTGTCTTTCTTCAAATTTATTCCTTGGTTAAACCCAGCAGATTGGAGCAGTAAAGGGTTATTGGGGTTTATTACTGCCTCCGTTCGTTTAAATGTTCCGCATCATTACGGATTAGGCCGTTGGAAGCATCAGCTTGGAGTCCTGAGACTGCTTCGTTTGGTTCAGCACGATCGTCCTGTTGGGCTTCTGTTACAGGTAGTCTTCGCTGATTGTCCAGGCTGGAACTACGTCTGGGCTCGTACTCTCTGTAACGATTACTTCCCTGACTTCCTTGAAAGGTCTCGTACTCGTAATATCCGCTCCTTCGTTGAGGCTGGTACCTCCTCTGTCCACTGCCTTCCGCTCTGATGTAGTTAATATTGGGTCGATATGTCCTGTAATTATTGTTATTACCTCCATTCGGGTAATTCCGGTTATAATTACCATGATAATTGTTATTAGAGAGGTTGGGGTTCCTCTGACCATTTGGAACATAATTACGATTATTATTATAATAACCGTTGTTGTTTTGTGGACGGTTATTATTATTATTGTTGTTGTTGTTGTCATTATTATTAATGCGAGGAACATGATTATTATTATTATTGTTGTTAAATCTAGGTAAATTATTGTTATTTTGGGTGTTATAATTGTATTCGGCATTATTCCGATTTGCGGAATTATAATTATTGTTGTTGCCCACATTCTGCCGATTATTATTATTCGAATTATTGGTGTTACTTCTTGGTTCCGGCTTCTCATATCTCCTGCGACTTTGGCGGTAATAGTCTTCATGCTCATACATTTCTAAGAGCTCGGTCATTGCTTGTACAGTCTTTATTTGACTGTTTCTTCTAGCTCTTATTATATCCTCCTCATAATGGTATGAGAGCTTGCTGACCAGGCATTCTTCCGGTATTCTAGGCTCTAGATGTTTGGCCACGCACACCTTTCCCAAGAAGTACGCCGTTAAAGTCTGGTTTCCATACGGGTTGTATTTTCCATGACAGATCCCGTCTCTGGCGATGTTTTGTGTCGATTCAGACCAATATTTGGCTTTGAATAGCCTTTTGAATTGTTGGTAGTCGGTCACTTCGTCTCTTATCGCCATCCACCAATTATCTGCTATCTCCTTGAACGATTCGTCAAGCACTTCTTTATTCTCCCTCCAGCGATTGCCTCTGTGTTTGGTGAAGTACTCTTCGATTCTGGCTAGGAACTCCATTGGTTTGTTTTTATAAAATCTGAAGTTAATTCCTTCACGATTCTCGTTGTTAGGACAACTGGTAATGTTTATCGGTCGACTGTGGAACAGGTCTATATCTGTTTGGTTCTGTCGCACCTGACTGTTGATACTGGTCACAGTAGCTTCGATGCCGTCACATTTTTCTGTGAATCGGTCCTGCACTCGCTCCCAGTCTTCACGTGTTTCTTTTAGTCTTTCCTCCAACGTCTTCCTAGTCGTTTCTTCGATGTTGTTAACTTTAGTGTTTATTTCTGTCTTGATACTCTGTACTTCTCGTTCGGTTTGACTCCATCTTTCGTCAGCTCTTGTAACCTTTTGTTCGATTACCGTTAATTCCTCTTCTACCTTCTTGCTGATTGTTTCATTATTTTCAGCTATCTTTTGCCCCAGTTCTTCCTTCAATGCTTCCATCTTTCCATCTAATCGGTTCATATTCTCTTGGTTCGCCTCTCTTAATTCTTCTCTTAATTGTTGACTATTATTCTCCATCTTTTTATTGGTTTCTTCCAGTTTTTGGCTTATCTGGGTCAATTCCTCCTTCGATTGTTTATTGTCAGTTTTTATTTCCTCCATTTTCTCCTCAATCTTCTGAATATTTTCCTCCATCTTCTCCTCGATCTTCTTAATATTTTCCTCCATTAATAATTTATTTCCTTTTTTTATTTCGTCCACTTTCTCCTCCATCTTCTTACTATTTTCTTCCATTTTCTCCTCCATCTTCTTACCATTTTCTTCCATTTTCTCCTCCATCTTCTTACTGTTTTCTCTTAATTCCTCCTTCAATCGTTGGTTATCACTTTTCATTTCCTTACTATTTTCTTCGATTTTCTTGTTGGTATCTCCGATTTTATTACCCAATTCTTCCTTCAATCGTTGGTTATCATTCTCCATCTTCTTACTATTTTCTCTTAATTCTTCTTTCAATTGTTGGTTATCGTTTTCCAGCTTTTTACTATTTTCTTCGATTTTCTCCTTCGTCGTTTTGAATTCTCTGATTAACATCTCCATCATTTTATCCAATTTTGTATCTTCCTTCGTGGTGGATTTCTCTGGCTGTTCCTTTTGTGGTGCAGGCTTGTTTGGTACTGCTGGCGGTAACATCGACTCCACATCTTCCACTGGTGTCGCCTCTTTATCCTCCATGTCTACCTCCTGCTCGGCCTCCATAGCCCTTTTCCTTGATGTAGCTCTCCTGTGCATCTCGCTCCCTCTTCCGACCTATTGACCGCTGCCGAGCTAAAAATAGGAAATTGGACAATCGTCCTTATTTTATAACTCTATTACCTCCTATTTAAAGCCCTTTAGTTGGACGCCAATTTGTAATATAATAATATTACAAATATAAATAAATAAAATAAATATATATGTGTATGTATTGTTTATCACTGGATCAGTCTCCTTAAAGATAGCAAGAATTATATTGTCTGAACAAATATTGTCTGAATCTCGGTGTTGAACTCGCCGATGATACAGCTCCACCTTGGATTCACCAATTACCAAGAATAAATTAAATATAAATATGTTTTATAATTAAGCGTGATTGATTGATAAAAAAAAATAAAATTTTGTAAGTTGTGAAATTTTTACTGATATTGAGTTTTGGTTTCATTGGTTAATTTAATTAATTAATAATTAATTAATTAATTGTGTGTGTGCTTTTCTCAGGTATTTATTCTAGCACTGTAAATTATTTTTTGTTTAGAAAAAAAAATAGTTAACATTAATTATAGAAATAAAGACAACTCTTGTAACTGAGTAATGATGTTCATTTATTAACATTCAAAATTATGCGCCATTCAAACTGCGCATGGCCAAGGCATTGGCTAATATGTGCTCCAGTCGGTAGCGAACAAGATCAACAAAATATATTTTTTACACGGTTAGTAATTATGGTTCTTTTAACGAGTCGAAATGGTCAGAGGGCAAGGAACAAGATACATTCTTACAGGTATTCTTAAACTAAATTATTATGGCTGAAATAAAACAAGATTATTATTTAAATTGTCAATTAGGAAAATGAATATCGAACCAATTCGACGAAATGACGTCACTCCCTTCAAGTTGGCCGTGTACTCGTGTTGGTTTGTAAATCAAGTATGGCCGACGTCGCCTCGATTTTAGCTGCGATGAACTGGCTGATCTTCTCCCGCAGAAATAAAATGATATTCCCTTCTCTGCGAAGTAGTGTTGGTCCAGGAATATAGTGTAGAGTGTCCTCTCTTCTCCTGCGATGTCGTTTTCGTGATGGGTTTCTTGTGAAGTGACCGGTGTTCAAATATGTGTATTTGTGTTCTGCGAATATGGTCCAAAATTGTCTCAAAATGGCTGTTGATTTCTTGTGTTTGAGTTTGATGGTGTTATTACTGTTGTTTGGAATTAGTGAGGTGTTAAAAATTAATAGTTAATGTTATTTTCACTTTTAGATAACCTCTGTTACACGCCGCATAACCACACTCGGTTTTACACAAAATTATTCTTTTTTCGGTATTCTGCTAATACATTTCCAACTAGTCGTCTTCACGATTAACAATAGACTAATAGACTGAACGTCGTCGTTTTAGGATAATTTGTGCTATGTCTTTTTCCTCTTTATATTGTTCAATTATAAAAATATCTGTCTAAGACTTGGTTCACCATCTAAATATACATAATAAGTTTTCTTATTTTTTACTGTAATTCAAATATTTCTTAATTTTACATAAATCTAACTACTCAGTAATATTGATTAATTAATTTTACATCTTTGGATATATAGCTGGGTTTGTTTCAAGCTCATTTAAGCCCAAAAATTACAATTTTTTATAATGATTGTATGCCTCATATTTTGTACAAATTTATTGTTTAAATGGTTTTTAATTGTTTTTTTCTGATAATATTTCCATGGAATATTCTTAATAACTCCGTGATTATCTTTGTTGTTAATAATTTTGTTGTTAAAACACTTCAATATTGGTTAATTTACTGTTTAGTCTGATTTGATTACCATTATAGGCCTAGTATTATTTGTTCCAAAAGAAGTTAATTTTCTTTCCTTTGTCATTCTATTCGCTATTAATTGTATCTGTATTAATTATATTTTCAATTTCTGTATTGTATGTATTGAATTCTATTCCTATTATATAGCTTGATTCTCTGATAGATAGTTTTGGTCCACTTACTAGTCTGTGTTTTCTAAAATGGTGTCTTAGCTAGTCTGCTTGTACATTATATATGGTTTACTGTTTTGAATAAAATTATTACATTTCTATATCCTACTTGCCTCTCTGCCTTACACACTGGAAAATTAAATAACATGATTTTAAAATACAATGGAATATCTTATATCTACTAAACTTTTTTTATATTATCATTTAAACATAACAAAAACATCTTATGCCTAATAACACTTTTCAGTTATCCACTGTCTCTTGTGTTTATTATACCCATTTTAGTAATATAAAAAAAAAATAAAAACGTCTTATAATTACTGACACCTTCAGTTATTAACTGTCTCTAGTGTTCATTATGAAAAAAAAAATAAAAACATCTTATACCTATTATTTTCTTATACTACTTAACTTTTGAAAACACTTTTATTATCAAAATTGCACTCAGTCATTAGACTGTCTCTTTAGTTTTTATATAGTATTTCCCTACACTGATGGTAGTCCTTTTTAATAGATTTCTTATACTACACTTCATTATAGTGTGTCACTTATTTTGGCTACACTAATGGTAGTCCTTTTTATAATTTTTTCACATATTATACTTACAACTAGTATACAATTCGGTTTTCTTTGGGATTGTATCTTGTAACTTGTTACTGGGTCTAAATATATTAGTTTTAATTTTGTTTAATGGTATGTTTTCCATGATTAACATTTTTTGGAATAACTCTTCTTGGTTCTAGTTTCTTTGTGGGAATCTTGACATATTTTGTCCCTTCTTCATTATTATATTAGTAATTTCTGGTCTTGTGGTTTCTCTGCATCTTGACCTTATACATTTCCCTTATTAATATGGTTTCATCCTTTTATTTCCTTTTTCTTGTCCTTCCCTTTTTACTGCTTCCCCAATCTACTGGGTATACTGCTGGTTTATTGGGTTTTTACATAGTAAGTTATTTTGATCAATGGTTTTCTTTGTTATTTTTCATTCTTATTAACATTTTATTGACTTAATATACAGTTTCTAGTGTAATCCTTAAAACAATTCATTCTTCTCACTCACTATGGAACTTTTCTTCTTTATTTATGTTGCATTAAGTTAAATGTTTAGCGTGATAATTTTGTTATGCTACAACACACACACACACACACACACACACACACACACACACACACACACACACACACACACACACACACACACACACACACACACAGAGTAATTAAGTATCTATTTCCCGCTATTTCAAACAATCCGAAATAAGTTTATGATTCTGGGAAAATTGGTACACAGCGATCAGCTATCAGGAATTATTAAATCCGTATCTAGCTCTAGCTCTGATATAGTGTTGTAACATTAATTACTGATCAGTATCTTTTGTTTGATAAACATTTGGCGTAAAGTTATTGGAATATTACACTGGTTGGAATAAATCTGCAAGACTAATGTTGTTTGTCATACCGCAGGTAATGGTAAGTAGGCTATTTCGTTTCAAGATGGCCACAAAAGCGGGGAGGAGCAAGCAATAAAAGAACACAGGCCATATAGAGGTTATCCTCAGCACTCGTATCGATGATGTCCAATGTCAGTTATATGAAAAAATTGCCCATGATTTCAACGTGAAACTGACTGCGATTTTTACACATCAGGTACTGTAGAAATCAATAACTGCTACTAGATATAATCATCGAATGCTGAGCAAAGTACAGAATATATTTTGCAAGAGGTTTGTAGAAGAGTTACGAGGTAGGTGGTGATGAGATTTTCTTTATAATTTTAGTATTGAAAGATGAATTATAAAATTATGTATTCTTGTTTCTAAAAAAACAAAACATTTGGTTTGACATAAAGTAACATCATAAGTAACAACTCAAGAAGCATCAAATACACAATACTAATCAACCGTATTGCAGAATTTGACTTAACAAATGAAAATAAATGACTACATCTTAAAACAAACGGGTTGCTTATAAGTAAATTTCTATAAAAGTATTTATTTATGTGAAGTAAGTTAATAAAATCCATAGAGGATATAGGAAATAGAATAAATAAGGCTAAAGGAGCATTTGCAATGCTGAGACCAATCTGGAAATCAAGGGAACTTAACACCAATACCAAACTACGCATCTTCAATACAAATGTCAAGTCGGTACTGCTCTATGGGTGTGAAACTTGGAAGACTAACAAACAACTGATTAGCAGACTCCAAACATTCGTGAACAGAAGTTTGCGGAATATCCTGAGGATATGGTGGCCACAAGTTATCTCCAATGAAGAGCTGTGGAGAAGAACCCATTGACATTGAGATGCGTCGTAGGAAATGGAAGTGGATTGGGCATACATTACGACGAGATGGAGACAACATAGCAAGACAAGCCTTGAGTGGAACCCACAAGGTAGCAGGAGAAGAGGCAGACCAAGGAACACATGGAGGAGGAGTGTAATAGCGGAAGGGATGGAGAAAGGAGGGAGGACCTGGCCCGAGATCAAGACGATGGCGCGGAACAGAGTCCGGTGGCGGAAGTTCATTGATGCCCTATGCTCCACTTAGGAGATGCAGGAATAATGATGATAATGATGAAGTTAATAATATATGAGTTGTAAAATGTGTATTTGTAAAGTCAGTAACACACGCAATGAAGTAGCGCCACATTCATTCATGGTAAAATGCCAACTCCTATAGATAATGTGTAAGCATATGGTGCTTCACTGAGCACTGTTAACTAAGCAACATAAGGCTGCCAACTCTATCACATTTTGGTACTGTCCCTATTGATATCTGGAGCGTGTAAATTTGAAACCAGTTGGCTGGTTGGGACACTCAGTAATGCAGTATCTCATTTGCCCGAAAATTATGTTGCCAACCATACTGAAACTCTCAGCTTGTCTACCGACTGGTTCTAAAGTCATTGTGTAAAACAAATCATAGCAGTAGGTTGGCATTTACAATACGCAGATCGTTACCATGAAAAACGTAAGAATTTATTTTTCGTTCGTATATTATGTTATTGCGGAAAGCGTTGTTATAATTATAAAAAATATTATTTCTGTTTAGCTGGCAGTGTTAACACTTATTGTCATAGAAAGTACATGGTTTTTTTAAAAAAAAATGTGATGTTTAACTTCGGATTCCTTATACAGAAGTAGCCACTATGTAAAAACTCTTCTATAACTTTTTGACTAGCTTAAGTAAAATACTTTTGTGAATCCAATGTGGTAATGTACTAAGCTCAAGAACATACTGATCTTTCTTCTTTCTTGGATGATTTGTATTGGTGCGATTGTCTTCACTTGTTGTGTCCACGTACAAAACGTAAACGAACGTTAAATCTTAAATTCATAAAAATGTCACTTTTTATGAATTTAAAATTTATTTTATTAAAACGTGTCTTTGTAATAAATACAGTAATTCAACAATTCATGTAATGTCTTACATTAATTACTTCACAAACGTTTTGCTTCAGTACATAAAACATGTACACGTAAATTTTAGTACATACATAGTATTTTAGTACATAAAACAGTACATAAAACACGTAATTTTAGTACACAGTGTGCATGTATCTTAGGCGTAAATTCATAAATTCGTTTCAACTATGAAATTTAAAAAATGTTAAAAGTTTGAGCAATTTGACATACATTTGCCATCTTATTATTCTTTTTAATAATATTCGTATATTATACCTTATATAACGAAAAACAATAACGCACTATTTACAACAATAATGAATAATAAATAATTATGACTAAAAATTGCGTTTTAAAATATAATCTTTTATAATCAATAATTACGTACTTTAGGGAGATAAGTCACATTATTACCTTAAGCTTCATTTAAGAACTCTGTCTAATTCAAATAACGTGATATTTGTAAGTAATGTAAAGTAATAATAAGTAATGTGTTGACGAAGTAGCTTAAAAATATAAAACATAGAAGAAATGAAGAAAATTGTTGAAGAACTGGTAGCACAAGCTAAAAGCATAAATCTCAACACGGGGATAAATCTCATAAGATGTCGTAGTCAGAATAGGGTAAAGTACTAAAAGACAGTAGTTCTACTTATTACTTACTTACTTAGTACTCATTTGAGTAACCTATTAAACTTAAAGAGTATCAGTCAGTGAAATAAAACGAATACAGTAGAGTCTTGCTTATCCAATCTTCGGTTACCCGACACTCAAGATTATCAGACACATGGCTGCCATAATTCAAAATTAAAGCGTACTGAGTAAATTGTTTTAATTTTCATTTCCTGTGGCAACACTGCCAGTCCCGCTGTTACTACGTACCACATGCGTCCTCAGTGCTGTTAGTGCTGTCGAGTGAGAAAAGAAAAAACATTGTTGTTTCAGTTGAGACAAACCTAGAAGAATTACAGCGACTAGACAGAAGTGAAACAATGCAGCAAGTTGCTAACGATCTTGGTGTGAAGAGTTACAGTTCACGCCTGGACGAGAAAAGACGTAGAAGAGTGAGAATGCGTTGAAAATCAAGATTTTACAGCAAGTGTGGGTTGGCTTGATGGTTACAAGAAAGAGTACGGTATAAGGCGGTGAACATTTGTCACTAGACCCCCAAGTCGTTTTTGAATTTAAAACGGACTGCATACCACAATTGAAAAGTAGTCATAACAGAAAGCAGCTATATAACAGCATGAAACAGGTTTAAATTTTAAGATGTTACCAATTAAAATGTTAGCATTGAGAGTAGAAAAGTCAGCACCTGGTTCCAGAAGAAATAAGGAGGAACCACTGGCAACCATAAATTAAAATTACTTGTTATTGCCACTTCTAAAAGACCCAAACCTTTTAAACGTTTGGCGACCGCTGTAATACCAGTTCCTTACAAAAGCCAGAAGAACTATGGGTGGATGGACTATGGAATTTTTCGTGATTAGTTCTTCGGCGAGTTTGTACCGTTAGTTAAAAGATTCCTTATGATGTTGGGTCTTCCCACTAAAGCAGTTCTCCTCATACACAATGCACCAAGTCATTCAAATTTAGAAGAATTGGGAAGTAGTGACATAAAAACAGTGTTCGAGCCCCTTAATGCTACCAACCTGGGGGGGGGGGTTGCCCCTAACGTTGTGCCAACCGACAGATCAATCAAGGTGCGTTGGAGACACTAAAAAAAAGGTATCACCGCACCTTCTTTCAGAACTCATACACACGCGCAATAGATGACGGGATAATACTATTAAAATGTTGAAACAAGTCAGCACACAAGATGTAATCTATTGATTTCAGAATGTTGGGACGAGATTAAAACTCGTACGTTGGCCAGACCATGGAAAATTTTACTCTCACACGATTCAGAAGAACACATGAGAGAAGATGTAATGGACTACTCCTGCTACAAAAAAAATCTCAGATTGTGAGGAAGCTTAAAATAGCTATATTGAAGAATGACGATCAACGTGAAATGACATAATTGTGATAGTGATGGAAAATGATTGCAAAGTTAAAGAAGACGAAGAGGGTGATGCCAGATCAGAACTGGAAACCGACGCAGACGAGTTGGAATTCTTGAGGCAGCCTTATGCTACGTCGAAAAGCAACTGGAGGCTACTGCTCCATAGACTAACAAAAATACCACTAAGTAAACAAGATTATAAAGAAGAACTCAACACAATCAAACGTATAGCAATAAAAAACGGTTACAACCCTAATTTAATAAATAAACTACACATACACATCATAAACAAAAACAACAAAACAAAAAATACCAACAACACACAACAAAATAAATACATCACACTCACATACCATAACTCCAACACACACAATATCGCCAATACATTCAGGAAACACAAGTACAAAATAGCCTACAGAACAAACAATACCATCAAAAAACACATCAATGATACAAACACGGACATAGACAAATACAACAAAACAGGGTTATACAAATTAAACTGTAGTGATTGTAATAGTTTCTATATAGGCCAGACGGGAAGATCTTTTTCTTCACGTTACTCTGAACACCTAAAAGCTCTATCCAGCAACAACATACTTTCCTCGTTCGCCACACACATACACACAAAAAACTACAGCTACACCAACATAGATAATAATCTTGAGATATTACACTACTTGCCTAAAAGTCGGAAACTTAACACAGCAGAACAATATGAAATATACAAACACTACACAACACAACCAAACAACATACTTAACAACTAATTACACTTTAAATCACACGCACTCTTTGACACAATTACACATAAAACATACAATAATTCGGATCCCCGCGCCAATTCCCTTCCACCACACCCCCTCCCACTCAACCTACCAACTAAAAAACCGTTACAAGTTCCGGACATTCTGTCTCACACCACTGAAGAAGGCTCACATCACGCCGAAACGCGTACGGGAAAAAACAAAGTAAGTTCACAAGTGAAAGTTTAATAACCAATATTAAAATAGGGAGGTGTTAAGAAAAAGCCTATTAAATGTCAAACTATGTTATAATTTTACACATTACGAACCTAATAATCATGTTTTACAACAATAATATATCAATTTATTTTAAATTTTCTTATTTGGACTTTTGTCATTGTGTCAAATTATGGTAACAAACTCAACAAAAAGTAACGCATAGCACTATTTTTTGTAGTCTCTTCAGCCTGTCGTATTTTGCTTTTATTTGTAAATCTCTATAAACGCTTTTTCGACTTCTGGCATACGTTTACGTTGGCCGTCTGCTGCGGTTGGAAGTTCCGTTTGTGTCGATTGTGGCTCTGCTGTTGGTATATCAGAGTGTTTGGTGCTGTTTCAGTGTATAGTGTAGGCCTGTTATCGTTATTGTGATTATGTGATTATCCACATATCGTTAGTATTTTTGTCATCTGACTGTCTTGATGTTGTGGCTATATCTGTATCATGTATGGGAATACTACCTGGATTTTCTGCACTGCTGAGTGGTTTGACGTATGTTAATACAAACTGTAAATAATCTTTCAAACATACGCTTTTTTCACCTTTGACCCATTTGGTAAAGGTTTCATGCTTCTAAGGAACTATGACATTACAGTTCTTCAGTTTTCTTTAATGCCCTTTGTGTTTACTGAAAAAATACAAACAGCTTTATTAGTTCAGATATAATTTTTACTACTAATATTTGTATTTAATTGTTAAATAATTAATATTCGTATTCAGATACATTACTTCATAATAATATTTGTTATTTCTTTTTCTGTTTCAGATATCTTGATATGGGATGTTAACTTGTGTCACTGGCACTGTATTTTGCAAGAGGAGATAATACTATAACTAAAATTATAAAAGAAACAACATTTGACATCTGGAAAAATTTATATACATGGAATTACCCTCTACAGAAGGGTGGAAAGAAATAGCATAAAGATTCGAAGAAGTACGGAACATTTCAAACTGCTTAGGTGCAATTGATGGTAAGCACGTGAGGATTCTAAAACTTCTTAACTCCGGTTCAACTAATTACAATTACAGACATTACCATTCTATTGTTCTGTTAGCAGTTTGTAACGCAAATGGCTTACTTACCATGATTGAAGCTGGAAGAAACAATGATGGTGGAATATTCCAAGAATCTAATTTAAGTAATTGGTTAGAATTAAATACGTGGTTTAAAATACGCATTTATGAATTTCATTTATTTTTATTTTAAAAGTTCCGGGCTATTAAGCCGTGGCCCATCTTAAAAATACAAACGTTTCGATTTGCGGAAAATGTCTTTAGTGTCATGGTCTTTGTCTGGACTGTGTGAAATAAGACAGAAATGAGATAGGAATGTGGCTTTATGGGACAACAGTGTTGCTAACTCATGCAGTGGACATTAATTAATTAGTGCGTGTTTGCCCCATGACCAAGTTGGCAGAAAGTACCGTATTACTTTGTTGGTGATAATGCGTTCCCTTTAAAAGGGTACCTGATGAGACCATATCCTGCTACAAATCTTGATAATAAAAAGGAATTTTCAATTATAGATTGAGTCGAGGAAGGAAAACAATAGAATGTAGTTTTAGCATGATGACTTTAAAATTTCAGGTTCTGTTCAATCCTATTCGATGTGCCAACTACACTACTGTTATAACCATAATAAACGCATCACGTTTATTAAAGTTACTAAATTTTAATAGTCGTTCTTATTTGCAAATAAATACTTCTGACTTTAATAAACGCGTTTTTTGGAAGCAAAGAAGTCGCGTTAACAGTTATAATCTAATTGAAATTTGCTTTACTTTGTTAATAATCTTAATTTCATTTTATTTTAACTTTTATGATTAGTAAAGGTGTAAATTAAACTAATTTAAATTACAATTGAAATAACATTATTACCTGCCATTTACACCATCATATCTTTGATATTTTGTATCTCTTACAGTCAGTAAGTAGAAAGTTTCGATGGATGACGTACTATTTAAGTTATTGTTTATGTTTTGCGCTGATTGAATTTCATGCTAATTACATTCATAATCATTAGGCCTTTCTCATACAGGTATTGTAATTAGGAACAAGGGGAAACTGGTAGAAAAAATAAAGAGTATAAGAAAAGATGCTAAAGTGAGACCTTTAGATCATCAAGAGAAACCAACTACCCTCCGAGGGTGGGGAAAGAAAGAGAAAGTAAGGGTAGAATGTGAGATTTCACGATTATGACTCTCAAGACGTCTGTTATTAAGTAAATATTTAGGAACAACGATTAATGATGAACATGAGGAGCGTGTTTAAACAACACAGAATACAAACTGTACGGAATGTTTGTAATAGATACTAAAAGTTTGGCAAGGTATAAGAGATTGGATGGTTTAAAAGATTGGGGCTTATTGTACCTATATGCAATAGAGACAATGTGAATTTCACATGCATATGGAAACAAGCTGAGAATCTTCGAGAGAGAGAGAGAGAGAGAGAGAGAGAGAGAGAGAGAGAGAGAGAGAGAGAGAGAGAGAGAGAGAGAGAGAGAGAGAGAGACGCAACACCTACATGGTACCGTTATGTAAACAGATAAATGATAGCATAAATATAATTTGCGAAAGGTTGTAATGCGTAAGGCCCAAGGAAAATATCGAACGGGAGGTTGAGGATAAGGCGAAAGAATTGAGCACTCTGGGACTGGAAAGTTATGAGAGTGACAGAATGGAATTAGATAATTAGGAACAGGAAGAAACTGAGGAGGCCAGTAAACGTTTGTTGGGAAAGGAAGAGTAAGGATGAAATTACTCCGTCCTTCCCAGCTGTCTTCAAGGGTCAGAAAATCTCGTAAGGACGGTCATAATTTCAAAGGGGTTTGAAGCCGTTATAATAATGTACCAAACAAGTATTTTATCGAGGTTCGTAACTAATTGGTACTAATTACTAATTAAAAATAGTTTTTTCCTAAACATTTTTCAATTTATTTTCCCTTTATTTTCCATTTTGACTCTGGTTTTAACATATTTCGTACAGTACATTATAATAAAAATAGTGTAAAGTAGATTAGACTGCAATAAAAGACTCAACATAAAGGTGTATGAGAAGAGAGGGTAAGTTAAGGGATCTTTAGATCAACTAGAAGGAAAACAAGTTCATGCGAGTGAGATGAAAAAGGAAGGAATTAAGTGGAGAATGGAACAATATAACAAATGTACTATAAAAGTAGCAAAAATATTCAACAGAGTAAAAGATACAATTAGGGATTCTTAAACGCGAATGTAAAGGTAACATTCAAAATTAAATATGGCTCTGATGGCAGAAATGAGGAAACAGAATGTTTGTAGTAAGAAGAAATTAAATAAAACTTTTCTTCATTATATTCTTAATGCGTTCCTTGCATTTTCTGTTAGGCCTACAAGGTTAGGGCAATTAGGATAAGAAAACCTACAAAATTAGTATTCACCTAATTAAAACTTAACTATATGGCGTGCATGTTTTACTTGCTCATAGCGAAACCGTAGAATATAAATTTGCTTTAATGACTTTAACGTCTATAAACTGAAGCTTGAGGCAAAGAGTGAATGTTTGATAGGGTGCGCTCAAGATAGATAGTCCTGTTCGAGTCTTTCTAACATATTAGGAGCGCGGTTAAGGCTAATTCTCTGCTTCACAGTAGTTTAATACTCGACTACGTACCTTGGTTATTTCTTCATCTTCGTAACGTAAGTAATGAACGTTGTTCTTTTCGTTCCTCGTGAGACAATGAAACTTGTTTTGCATCGCGCAGACTGGTCTCTATCGTTTAATATAGGTCTACGCATCTTTTCAAGTTGACAAATAATTGACATTTAGTTAGGTAAAAATGTATTTTGATTAATAAACTATGATACTGATTATTAAACACACCGAATTTTTCTACAGTGATACATTTAAAATACTTGTACGTGAAAACACATTATGTCATTTTTCATGTAAACGCATGAAAAATTATATCGTTAAACTTTATCATTACATAGGTTAAAAGATATGGATGTAATGTAAAATCAGTATATAAAGTATGATTATTGTTGCAATGGTTGTAATTACATAGTATGTAAACGTGTTTGTACGAGTTTAAAAACATTGCTCTTAAAAATTTATAAGAGAATATATTAGCTATTTAGACTAATTTACCTTTCCATCCTAATTTCCACAAAATTTTTAGTTTTATAAGAAACGTAGACATAGCTTCCATAAGAAAAGTTGGATGGTAATATCCTATAAGGTAAATACGCTAATATACTTTGCCTAATGAGACGCCGTAGTTTTTTCTACTTTGTGAAAGAGATTCATTCTTGGCTTACTCAAAGGTTTTGCTGCTTCCATGACCTACATTGTTCTGTGTATCTTTTCTTAAGGCGTAAAACACTCTCGAGATAAGCAGCCACCTTATCCACCGTTCTTCGCTACGGTGAGCGTTATCTGAATAATATTATCAGGGGCAATGTGTTCTTATCTCAGATCCAAAACGTTCATGTTACATCGTCCAACTGTGGCATACAAAAAACGTATGAAACTCATTATGCCGACGAGAGATGTTTTCCAATTTTATTGACGTAGGCAGGAAAATATCCATGTCCTGAGATAAACTGCGTACGGCTCACCATGTTCTCGGTCACCCAATTCATGTTTAATAAAACTGGCAGTCCATGTTTCTCTGGGCTCTCGATCCTAACGTTCCTGCCAACAATGTGTGGTCTGTAACGTGTTTTCTGTTCATCGATTCTACTTTCCGCTCCCGCGCTAGCGGTTCAATAGTATCAACCTGGAAGTCACTAATGCAGTGTTATTTTTAAAATTATTCACAATTATAACAGAATTTTCGAAAAGAAAGTTCTTAAAACACAGAGTAATATTTATGTCGTTTACCCTTGGCAGAGATTATTATTTATATTTAGATAAAATCTAAAAATGTTTGAAATAAATTAAAAGTCTTTTGATAATTTGTATATCCTTATCTTGTTTCGTTTTTATGCGTGTACTTTGACCTGTATGTTGTGCATGTAACCGTTATTCCTTATTATGACACATTTAATCTAATATCATCTTCATAATTTTAAAATTTATAAAATAGTTTTTTAGTTTATAATAATATCACCTAAACGTTGTATAGGTAATGTATTTGAGGGAAATATACTGTGGTGGAAGGGAGAAATTTACCTTACCGAATTATTAGAATGCTACAATGTATCATCAAATTACACTTGAGAATTAAGTTTGTAATCCTTCTCACTGTATGAACTAATACACGCTAATGCATTTTATTATTATTTTACATTACTATTAAGTGACAGAACCTGAAGTTCATGTTGTAATAACATGAAGTCAGCTTTATTTAATAATTATAATGATCATTGTCCACAAAAATGCATTATGAACGGCATTAACGTTTTATTCTATCAATGGCAGTCGCGCGAATTATCGTATTTATACCGTGGAATTTAATAATTGAAAACCAGAGAGATCGTTACTCACAACTTATAACAATTTCAATTAACAAAAACACTTGCATATAATAATTTACCAATTTAAAGATTTTACAACACAATAACTTAATGAATAATAATAGCCACCACTTGCAAATGTCCGCATAAAATAGTTAACAAAATTAATACTTTTGGCCATACTCAGTCATAGAACACGCACCGAATAGCAACTGACAACACAGACTGACATATCTTATTGTTAGATTCTCAATACACAACCGTCTGTGAGGTGGATTGCTGTAATTATAGCCAACAGGAACTGGGTAAAAATCTTACGAGAGAGTTCACCATATTGTAGACGCTCGGAGAATAATCGGGCCGTCTGTGCGAAAGATCAAGATTGTGCGACACCGTCGTGCGCATCTTGTTACTTTCATAATGGGTGCCATTTTACATGTTGCACACCTCGTCAGCGTAACACTATTTTCTTCATTAGTCACTTCCTTATTTACGGTCGACATGATTTGAACATACTGTCTCCTGACTGAACTTATTTGGTTACAATTATTGGTACGTACATGTGTTCCTCAGGGCGTAACAGTAACAGGTACAATGGAGTATCATTGTATGATATTATCGGCAACTAAAGCTGTGTTAAACTGCCGATCAAAAATCGCTTTATGACACTGATAATCCACTTAATATCAACGTCATCAAAGTTTATGCACCAGTAGTAGGAGTTATTGATAAATTGATGACATCTTTTTATGAACAGCAAAAGATTCTAGCTGAAATCATATTCTAAATAGTTATTTTTGCACAAGGAGGCGAATGAGTCGAAAAACCAGTAAAGTAATCAAGAAAAGGGCTCTTTCAATTTTGTCTGGACCACGCGTAACATGCTTGTTAATACATTATTTCGACATCATCTTAGGCTTTGCACTGTGAAAATCGCCTGGTAGTATATAAAGAAATCAGACCGATTGTTATAGGGCGATGATTATTTAGTGTTGATTAAGACTTTACCTAGGAATGAGTGTGAACTGATCAATAACTACTGGTAATGCAATTTACATTAAATTCTACATAATGCAATTTAAATAATGCAAATTCTACCGACCACAGAACCTAAAAAAGAGGATAATAACATAACATAACATAACGTAACCCATGATCAAGTCAAAGGCACAATAATGCTACGTTTGTTTCAGTATGTTCTCTACAACTGAAACAAATCAATAACATACATCCTAAAATACAATTCACAGAAGAAAAAGAAAAACATAACAAAATCAACTATTTAGACATACCCATCACAAGATACAACAACCACATACAATATGCAATATATAGAAAACTAACTTCTACTAACATCATTATACCTAACCATTCTGACCTCCCACCACAACATAAAATGGCAGCATTCTATTCGCTATTTAACAGAATGTACAAAATTCCCCTAAACAAACAAGAAATTGACAAAGAAAGAAATATAATATACCAAATTAGTTATGAAAATGGATACAATAAAAATACTGTAAACAAAATAGAAAATAAAATAAAATATAAAATAAAAACTGAACAATTAAGAATTAATCAAAATGAACAACACATAAATAATAACAACAACAACAAATGGCCACATTCACATACATAAATAATAAAATGACAAAGCTAACAAAACTATTTAAAAACACAGATATAAAAATAGCATACAAAACTAATAAAAATGATTTACAAAAACTAAATAGCCCACACAACAAAGATAATACAACACCTAACAGTATATACAAAATTGAATGCCAAGATTGCAATAAATGTTACATAGGACAAGCAAAAAAACAGCTGAAAAAACGTTATTTTGAGCACCTAAACGCATACAAAAAACCAGAAATAGATAAATCCAATTTAGCCACACATGCAATAAACACATGACATGAATTCCCAGACATAACCAATGTGACACTAATAAAACATATACCACACAAAGGCACCATAATGAACATTTGGGAAAATTTACAAATATACAAACATAAAACACAAAACAAACTAATACCTGAACAAATACAAATCAATATTAAACATGACACAATATTCAAAGCACTCAACATTGAAAATACACAAAAAACTAACACACACCACAATCACACAATAAAACCAATTTGAAGTACCAGAAGCCAACAGGAAGCCACAATAATAATAGTCAACCAACACATGTACTTCACCAGACACAAAAACCGGAAGGCTGAGGATGGGTACAAGATGGTAACCGAAACATGTTCCTAATAAGGAAAAAAAAGGTATATCTTGAGGTAAATTCATTATAAATATTAAATGTATTATATACATCAACAAACGGACTGTAGAAGAAAGTGATTGTTATATATTACAACGATACATAACATAAATTCGATATACTGTAATTTATGCAGGTTGTATAACGATACCAGGTGTAACTATAATAAGAGTAGTAGATTTATGAGTAGTTAAAATTTCATGTTTATTGTTTTAACAAGCATTGTTAATAATATTAACAATATTATTATACATAATAAACATTGTTAATAATCTCCGATCAAGATATCACTCATTGTTAAGTGTTTATCTTTTAAGCTATACGGTGTTACACACATTTAAAACATTCTTACATCTAGACATGTTAATAATCTTAATCTAGACATTTATTCAATGTGATTTACTAAAACAAAATAAAATTTAAACGTAATTTTAATTGAATTCATTTACTCAGATCTGACCTCAGCTTGCTCACTCTATACCAATGTATTTTAAAAATTAAATTTAAAATTATATTATTTACTCTTAGACTGGCATTTGTTTCATATTAAAAATATAAATTATTCTTTTCTACAAAATGAAAATATCAAATCATTTCAATTATTTTAGTTTGATAAAAAATTATACTATCTCAAAATTAAACTCTCTTTTTTTCTATATTTATCTATATGCGATCGCTCATACTTACGACTAAAACATTTACCTAATACTCTATTACATTATTTCTAATTATAAACTTTTTTTGTTTTAATTCCTTGTCTCTGTATATAGTCTTTATGAGCTCTTTAAAAAAAATCATTTATAAATGCATTATGCATGTCACCTCGAGTTTTGATGACCTTACGACTTATTGACGGGGTCCAGCGTTGTCCAGAGTTGGGTTTCCATTACTCCTGGCTTGGCGTGGTCATGGATATGTCCAGAGTCCAGCGACGTTCTCCAGCAGTGTGTGGTCTGTCCCAGAGAATTACTATCTGCTGCGAGGTGGATCTCGTACGGCTGTTAGGCGTTTAAAAAGCTTCTCCTAACGTCTAGCATCTCGCGTCGCTCTTGTAGCTTCTCGGTAGATCTTCTTGCTGACTTAAACGGTCCCGGTACTCTACGTTTCCCGTAATATTGTAAACATAATTACTGAACGTCTTTATTCGTTCATAGATGAGACTTATAACAAAATAAACTGTTCTGCCGACGGACAGCGTGTCTGACTGCAACTGTTTTGAAAAGAAGAAAAGGGTTTCCAGTCGAACGCTTAATTTATACCCTCTCGAGATTCCGCACCTGTTGGTTCCGAAATTATCCTGTCGAGACCTGCAGATCACATGCTAGCCCCCACTCCCGAACCTTTTCATATATTTGCAATTTTTTGCAAATGGCAATGTTTTGTACGGAATGGAGATAGCACAAATCATAGCTAATTCGATTAAACACTCACTGTATTAATTTGAGCGTCTTAGTGTAATTTGCTTATTTTTGGCACATTTTTTTCTCACTGACTTCGCGTAGTGTGTCCTATTAACGTCATTTTCTTACTGTGGATAACTATAAATTTTGCACACACTTTGGTGCCTTTTGTTTGTTTATACACTAATTAGTTTTCACACAGTGAATTAAAATAATTACTTGGGGAGGGTAGCTGAGATTCCTGTCTGTACATGCATCACTAACACACACAAGATACACGAGTAACACAATACAATCGAGCAGGTGTCCTTTGCCTGTTGGAACAGGTTAATTTCTCCCCTAGTATAACAATGAAACATTTTTACAATCCCAGACCTGTCCATTTACCCCAAACTTATAATAATTTTACAAATTTTATATTTATTTAAATCAATGCTTAATACAGCATATGGCTGTATCGTTGCAATATATAAAGGGTGGTGTAGTTCTGTGGTGGATTATCCCTATCCACAGTAAAGGATTTGCATGAAAGTGCCTAAATTGTAACTGATTTGTGTAGGTGATGTTTATCATGTCACACCAGGCATCTAAAGTACTTTAATTTTCTTATGTCTTAAGGGCTTTTTAACTTAAGCCTGTATGTAATTTCGTAGGCTTTCACGCCCCGAAATTATTATTCAATCCTATTATTCATAGAGTGTACCTAGAGCATTTGCCAGGGTTGCGTTACTCTGTGTAGTGCAATTTTTTTGTCCTGAAAGCGTAACACATTGTATTCATGTGTCTAGTGCGGTTTGGTGTTCCGTGTAGAGAGATTTTTTCGCACACCTCTTTTTGGTTTGTTTCGTTCGCAAGCTTTTGTGAATATCCTTGAACACTGCGGATAGCAATTGAGCAACAGTTATTCTATAGCAATAGCAATAACAGAATAACAATAATAGCAATTTCAACAACCCTTGAACAGTGTCTGACACAAGTCAGTCACCATTCCACTGAAGCGGCTTTCGTACGCTCGGCTTGTTGGTCCAACGCCTTCCAAAAGCACAGTTCAGACAGATCAGAATCAACTCGAGTCGAGTCAACTGCGATGTCGTCCTAGGCATGGGAAACCGCGAGGTGTGCTAGTGCTTAATTGCGGGAGTCACCCGCCTGGTCATGTCTGCTCACCGATCCTGCCTCGTCTACCGTCCACATCAGCTCGGCTCTAAATCCCTGCGGATGAATCTTTAAGGGAGCCGTGGAGCTGCGTCCCCAGCGTGGAACAGGCCGAAACAACAAAGAAATTCTGCACGCCATATCGTGCAAAGTGTTTAGGTGGTCGATATTTGATTATTCACTTGTTTAGGTAAGAACCTACTGTACTGTCCAAACTCGATATTCCAAAACAATTACTTTTTATTTCTCCTAAGTAAATAAAATGCAATAGCAATAAGTATAATGTGTTAAAATTTATTTAAACTGAAATCAATAATTTGTTTCTGGATGTGTGAGTAAATGTTGTGGAAATAATACAAATGTGAATAAATTAAAATACAAGAAGTAGGAAAATTTACCAGTTTGTTTGTCATTTTTATGTTATTAAAAACGTTTGTAATCTGTTGGACATAAATTAGTTTCTAACCAACCCATTCAAATTGATTTTTTGATATGAAGATTACTGATCAAACATAATTTTAATTTCCGAGAGTAAACCTTATGAAAGTCTTAAGAAAAATGGGACATTTTGCCTCAAAAAGGAATTTTTAATCCGATAATCTTCTTTTTCTTTAGAAAAGTCTAGAATATATTTTTGTAAACAACAAAAGTATTTTCTGCTGAGAGTTGCTGTCAAATGCGTTAGACTAGTGTGCCACTAACGATTTTAGGTAACGATACTTTAAAGAACGAGAAACTACTGTGAACCACTAAAGCTTACGGTTATGAAAAGCGGCGTCGTGTTTTATACATACATATGCATCTACTTAACAATATTATAATATTACAGAATTTTACAAAATAGGTTTCACTAAACCTAGGTTTTATAAACATCCAAATCAATAATGTAGGAATAAGCATTTATTATTATTAATCAAATAGTAGAAATAAGCATTTCCTTAAAGCAAACATCTCATATGTAATGTGCATAAAATAAAATTTTTGTCTTTTAAGGATTTTATTTGTCTCATTCCTCGCGGTTTGTAACATTGAATTATCTAAATTTTAATAACATTTAATGTTATACTTCAAACGTTGGCTTTTAAAATGTACAGAATTTACTTAAAAAGAGGAATAATGGTGTGTTTTCAACTCCAAGTGTCTGTTTGCTGATATGTAGGTAGCTACTCAAGAGTTAGAAAACAACTAAAAATATTCAAGTTTTAGAATTAATAGACAAGCAACATGTAAAGTTCTTTCACAACGACGAGATATTGTCGAGACGAATATACAGTTTTAGCGATAAGTATAATAATTGACGAATATAGCCTATATAAAACAAATAATGTGAACTTTACTTTTCGTATGCCTCGGAGAGAAATAATAATACTAACCTGAATTACTTGAGTTAGTTTGTAGGACAATCCGCCGGACATAATAGAAAAATGTAACAATGGCAGAGAACTCTAGTGTGAAGACCGTAAATTGAGGAAGAGTGACTTTTTATCACAGGATCCTGACCAAGCCAGGGTCTATTAATTTTTGTAGAAGCCGAAAATAATTACATGAAGGAAGAAGATAAAGGCGTAGGTTAAATGACGGAGAAGCAAAAGTCGTTTTAATTATATCTCGGGGCTTCCTCGCACCATAAGAAATTCAGAGCATTAAATATAAACCTATTATTATCCGAAAATAGTAAATGAATATTTAGATGCAAAAATTAGAATTCAATATGGTTTCTTAGTCAGTCCCAAATAAAATATCTAGCACACGAAATAATATTGTTAGAACAACAATTACACTATTTGTAACAGACAACAACATTATTTGACGATTCTTATCATCAGCTGGAACACTTCAGTTTTCTTCATTATTCAAGAGGTTGACATAATGCTTCTGGCCCCAGCAGTGACGGAATAAGCTCCCTACACTTACGTCCCTACTTGGAAGCGTCCTTTTTTTTGTTGGAACGCGAAAGGGGACAGTGAATGGGGGCGGTAAGCATTCTCTCACAACGAAGAGGGGATGCTAATATACCTCGTGTGAGACATCCTCTCGGAAAGCGGATGTAAGCTAATCAGCTGGCCAACGTTGGAAAGACGAAAAGATAATAATGTTTCTCCTTTCCTCTTACTTCTACCCCAGAGAAAACATGACTGTCTCGAATAGATTAATGTTGAAGACGACGCACAAATTGTACGTAACGGAAGCACAGATACGTGAATGTTCAATGGACAAAAGTATAAGGATTAGTTGAAATTATTCTTAAAATAAATCACGATGATGTTTCACAATATTTCAGTCTTCTAAAGAGTTTCTATGCACGTGTATTTTTTTGATTAATTTTAATGAATTTTAAAAATGTTATTTATAAAATAACTCGTCATGTTATCAAAAGCAATTAAAACTTTCGCAATACGTCCAATGATGATGGTGACGTAAGCTTACTCACATAACTATTCTGGTTTTTCGTTTACTAACTCAGATCGCACAAGTTGTTTTCTTTCTTTGTCACACATAATTTATTTAGTCGTTACTATACTAAACACGTCACGTACGGTTTACCAGAATCGAACAGGTAACCTTACAAAAAAAGTCTCCGTATTGTGAGTTAAAACTCCATAGTTCTTGCATTCAGCGTTTCTCTGAATATTTTGTACGAATGAAGTTTGTAAAGGGTGTAACTGAATGCAACGAGTTTCTCTTTTACGTAGTTTCTAACGTTGAATGGGACATTGGTTGGTTGAAACTGAAATACTCGCATGGTCGCACACGGTACATGCAATAATTCATGCTACTAAACCAGGAGCGCAGTGTTTATGTATTTACCTCTGTGACGATGTCGAATACGTTCTATTGCACCGTTAAATTTAGCCACAGTTTGCAGGTTTAGGTCATTTTTTCAAAAACTACTCTACTACTTTATTTTGCGTACACCATATTTTGTTATTATTAAATTTTAATCATTATGCGAGTACAATTGTTATATACAATTTTCATTTAAACTTATTTGTTTTTGGCAAATATTTTTCTTGCATAAAAATTGTCCATATATACATTACAGTTCCGTTAATCCGGACTAACTTTCAAAACCAAATTAATAACTAAATCAGGTAACGTGTCTCAAAAATGATTAACTGGAATTTTTTTACGCTTTTCTTTCTTGAAAGGGCATTAACACTGTTTAGACAATAGTGTTTGCGATATTGCGCGTCAATGAAACGTACGTCTTTATTAAAGCAAAAACAGCTGTTAAGCAACTATTTTAAGCGATTTCTAGTGTCAAGCGACGTATTTTCCGTTCCCTATTTTAACCACTAACTCTACATTAAAAAATAATCGTAGCCAGATTTTTGGCACTACTTCCGGTTAATGTGGATTCTCGGTAATCCGGACTGGCTTCGGTTCCATCAAACCGTCCGGATAATCGGGACATTACTGTGTAAAATTTAGTCACTGCTGAAGGATTTAGTCAAAGTATAGTTTTACAAAAGGCACCATACTTTTCATATCCAAGAGGAGGGGACACCTTATTAAAATAAATACTACTATAAAAATACTGTTGACTGCAAGTAAGGGGGGGGTATTATCTGACATGTTCTTAACAAAAACCAATATTTTTATAGTTTATTTATAATTATAAAACATTATTTATAAAATATATAAACAAATTTAAATTATAAACTGTCCAATTTTAATCTGCATTACAAATTAGGACACCTGGGCTTAAAAGGGATTCAAATTTTGAAATATTGTAAATACATGCCGGGTATGGAATTTATTCTCCGTTTATGACTGCAGCGTTTGTTTGAAAATTTGTTGACTGTAGGGGCACCATGGGACATTTCACGGGCCACGTGAATTTCTTGTGTAATAAACTATATCTACGGTTGATTAACTCGCCCCATTAGATATGGCACAGTAAATTAAACACTGAAGGAAACTCCTTATTTGATGATTAAATCAACAGTAATTTAAATTCGTCTTAATTAAAACAAGAAACTCAAAGACAACTAGCACTTTACGATTTAGAATCGGTTGCCTTTTGTAGGCACGAGTGACAGGCCGGCAGGTCTCACCTCTGTTTGCTACTACTTTACTGCCAGTTTATGTGACATATTCTCAGTAGGCCAAACGTCATGTGCACGTGTTTCTGTTTACTTTGGTTGCGATTTTAGAAATAATTATTACCCTAAGGTTTAATCAGGAGAGTTCTGAAACTGTAAAATATGGAAATTTTATTTCATTCTTTTAGCAGAATCAAACTGCAGAATTTACTGCGTAATACAGACTACTCACGAACCAAATAATGACGCACTTACGTGAGACAGAAAACAATTTGTACTTGTGTGTTTATATTTGCTTAATGTAATCTTTGTCCTAAATAACGCAAAAATAAGCCATGTCGTTGTATAATAATACTTCAGTGCATTGTTTTTACAATCTTAATCGAGTAAACGTGTATCAGTTGGGGAAACAATTAATCATTATGTGATTATGTTTTGCTTAATGAGCATTTATAGAAAACACTAGGGTGTCAGGCAGGTCTACTAATATCGTATGTAAATAACGACCTACTTGAAACGTTTCATTTAATATACAAACGGCTCATACGTTCTGCATATCGTTACGCCATTACAGAACATCCAACGTGTTTCTCGGCTATTCCAGTGGAACTCGGCTGTAATGTTGTGTGCGTACGTGATTCTCAACATGCGTTAACGAGACTGTTCCAGTCTTCACCGGCCGCGCGCACTGTGTCAAGGCCGCAACCAATTACGCTCTAGTGTAGGGTTGACGCGTATTATGGATTATTCTGGAATATTAGCGGGGTATAAATATAAGTATTCAGCGACGCTTAGTTCAGTTGAAATGGCGATTTATTCAAGTGAGTTTCGAGTTATTGTCGGCCGATTTACACAGTGCGTTTCCAGTGGTGTATTAGTAAAAAGTGATTATAGTGCGGGATGCTTTATAGTAGTTGACATTTTTATTTGTATGGACAGATTAACTTGAATTGTTGTACGAGAATAATCTTGTTGAATAACTTGTTGGTTGCAAACTGTTAATTGTAATAATTAAAGCTGGTTTTTAGTGACTTTATTGGTGTCTCGTATTTTGTTTCCCACTGTACCATACGACGATCAAGGAGACCATCGTAACAATATAATTAATAAGTAACAAGGCATTAAAAATACAGTAAGCAACAAATTTTTAATTTCTGGTCAGCTGAATTTTGAAAAACGTCAGAACTTGTAAGAAAATGTTATATTAACGTCTGTATAAACAAATTTAGAGGAACAGTTGATTTTCATTAAATTATATCAGTGATATTTTATTTGGTGTAATGTTGAAATTCGTTTAACAGAAAACTGAGCAACTACTTACCGTACGTTAAAAAATTAATAAAAAATTTATATTGTATTTGAGTCATTTTGTTTGTATCAATAAATTTAAATTTTGTTTTAAAAATTAAAGTGAAAAGACTATGCTCATTGTCTTATGACTATTGAATCTATGTAATAATGAAATTCCTGGATGGGGGACAAAAAGAGTTTGAGTTCTAAGAATTGAACCGTTGAGTGTGATACACGTGTACACTTTATAAGTCATAACTTAGTTTCCTCAAAATTACGTTATGTAGCAAATTCAGATCTATTTTTGCAAGGAAAATCGTAAAAATGTGTGCAAAATAAATTTTACAGACAACTGGTGTGTAGTAAACCTTAGCTATTTATAGGTATTGCCATTATTTAGAATGGTATAACCATAAAAACAAGTTTAATTATAAAGTACATGTATTTTAAAACAATAAAAAAAAATTATAAATATTAGTGAATTGCTAGTTACTTGCAGATTTAATTCTTCTCTTGTTATAGTTCCAGATAATAAAACATTGCGGATCGTATTCACGCTAAAAATCAAGACGTGAACTCTACATGCTAACATGTACATTTTACGTTGTGTCTGTCAATAATACGTAATTGTAAACACTATTAAGTTTTACAAGGAGCGATCCTTCTTCTGTTCATTGCACATATCCTCGGTCTGGCCGATAACGAATCTACTTTTTGTTTTGTTATCGTGTCAAAGAAGCAGTTGTTCACCCATGCTCTTACAACCCCACTGCTCTGCTGGAAATAAGAATGGTGTCATTTCACTGTCAACAAAAATAACTCTAGTTCAATACCGTAATTTTAACGCTGCAGTATACTTACTTTATCGTCTGTTTCTTTATGGACCTCAGTTTCCTAATGACTATTGGTGAAGTCTCTTTTCTGCCGTCAACAATGTTTTATTACGTCTAACAGTATTTAATTTAAGAGAAATAGCTTACTTAGAAGGGTTACCTTTTTGTGTTTACTCTTTTAATCTCTCTCTTTTATGTATCTATTCCCTTCCTTTGCCTGTTCAACACTACATAGTTTTTATCAAAACGTGTTTTATTTTAGGTCACTAACCAATACTTAAACACTATTAGAATTTATTTTCATGGTTTGTGGTTTTTCTATAAGTATGTAATTAATCTGTCCAACGTGACTAATGAATATGTTTATTTAAAGATTCAAAGATTTATAGATTTAGTAGCTTGTTAAGGTTGATAAAACTGTACCTCGATACTATATTCAGATTATGCTGTACGTTTAGAAGAAAGACGATGTGCTACTTTCAACTGCAGTAATTATATTAGTATAATGACTCCAGATTTAAATCAATGTCTCTTCTTAAAAGTGAATAACCAATCTTTTCAACTTAATTAAAGTAGTCATATTTGTTAACAGCATCTGTTATTAATACACAATAGCGAATACTAATTTTTTTCATTTGATGATTTCGAGAACTAGTCTTATGTTACGATTTACAGAAAATTGCATTTAAATTATCACTTGAAACTTTTATATATGAAGTTATAAAATTGAAGTAAATTTATCTTTTATGAGATTCCTCTGCAGTCAGTTGCTTTTGTGATACTAGAAATGATTAAAACATGTGTCACACTGATACACACGTTAACTGTAAAAGTACTCGAAGTAATAATAATTAGGCTACCGTAGTCACTATTCCGTGATACGGTGACAGTCGTCAGATCCCCAGTATCATTGCCGTCAGGACAAACTGAAGAAGCAATCAAACAATGGAAATGTCATATGTACTGGATACTATCCATAAGTACGCTTACCAGTTGGGTGTTTACAAATTAAACTAGTTGCAGAAATTGCAAGTGGAAAGTCGATAATTTTCCCAACACACACACGCACGCACACACACACACACACACACACACACACACACACACACACACACACACACACACACACACACACACACACACACACACACACACACACACACACACACACCTGTATCAAATTATTTTTATTAGTGTTAAATTGTGTGCTTTTTCATGAAAATTTTACTCTGATAATTTAAGTCCTAACAAACCTGCTACTAACGTTGCATACAAAGTACAATTTACTGCATTTTCTGACACAGAAAGGACTTTAATTAAAAATTATATTCATTATGTGTGATTAGCGTTCAGTCCAATGTTTGTGCATCCACTAGCGCAGTTTTATATAATTTAAACGACATATGTGCCAATTTATGTCTTCATTAACTCATTATGTTTCAGCCTGAACAATAAATGTAGAGTAATACATATTTTGAACTTGTTATTGCACGCCGCATAAGTATCTTAAAAAAAAAACAACAAAAACGGTTGAATTCTCTACCAAATACATTACTCTTGGTGCTTATAATGTCTGCCGCCACAGTGACAAACTCGCCAAACAGTAATCTGTTACATTAAGGAGTGTGAGTTCTACGTAACGGGTAACGGTTCCCTTGCAGTCTTTTTAACACTGCACTCGCATTGCTGACCTGACCAAGTGAGGGTGGGTTATGTAAATATCCCCAAAACATTACCTGCTTCTCATTCCGTAATTCTGATATACTCTGATAGAGATAAATTTATATTGAATGTAAATGATATTTTATATTAATATTTATTTTATGAATGTAAAGATGATAAAGGGTTCAAGTGAAGTGATTCTCAACTGCCAAGCTGCAGCGGTATCACAGAGGTTGAAAATCACTCTTTTCCAGTTGATCTACTAGTTTGTTTTTGCAGTTGATTACTGATTTGTTTTAACCTCATAAGTTATTTGGATCCAAGTGATAACGTTTTATTATTTATATTTATTCAGTTTAGTGGAAAAATTATATATTTGGATTGTGACTGTAAAATTTTAAATCTAATGTTTGTGCCCAGTTTGCTAGTTTCTCTAGTTTCATGGATAGAGTGCTTAGTTGTGACCATATTTGTTCCTTTGCATAGCAAGGTTAAGTCGTCAGTAAAGAGAGATTTCTGCATATGTCTTGACATGATCAAAGCAGAATCATTAATCTCTCTTGCTACTAAAATGAGACATTAATTATAGAGTGCTGTGACATGCCGTTTTCAGTTTTTAAATCTGTTTGACAATATTCACTTTTCCCCGGATCGCTCCGTGCAGTAGGAAATTTATTACAAATGTAAGGACTATCCTCTGAAACTAATATTTTTAAAAAAGTCTACAATTTGATCTTTAAAAATCATTTCGTAAACGTTTTTTAAGTGTGACGACTCAACAACAAGATGGTCATTATATAGGTCTATATAAAGACATCACAGGGTTCGTTTCTATGTTTATTATTTTTTAGAATAGATCGAGTTTTCGGAAACGTCTTTTATATTGTGGTTTCAGGAACTTAATACTGTCACACTACCACCGTAACGTTTGTAAGTAAATTTTTCCGTTAACTTGTAGAGAACATAAGTAAGGGCTATCGGACTGTAGTTTGCAATTATCATTTTTTGACGTGGAGACTTGAACAGCACCACTTCTCTACATTTCTCTAGAAATGTGCCAAAACACCATATATCACTGAACATACACGTAGGGATTATTAACAATGATTCTAGTAAGTTTTTAGAAAGATGTTATGAATACTATGTGACTGTGCACTACATGATCTTACTAATTGAGAGCACACTTCTAAGAACTCTTACCGAGAAGGGGATGATGAATTTCAGGTTCGGTGTTCGCTTATCGTTTGTTTCTTAGATATGCCAGATGCTTTTTTTTAATTTTTAAAAGGCTGAATCGTAGTTGTACTTACTTGACGTTTTAAAAAATATCGACATTAATGTAATTACACAGGCCTCTGATTGTTTAATTGTCTTCCCAACATTTGAGATTAATACTTCTATATTGTTTGTTACTGTGGGACCTTTTATTTTTCTTATTTTGTTTCAGATCTGCGGTTGGTGTCTGATTGTTAATAGCTGAAACATATCCAGCGAACGTTGCCTCTTACTTTTTTAAAAATATTTTACTTTTGTTTGCTAGTATGTAGTGTGTATATTTTGTAGTTTAGGTGGTTGTCGAAGTAGGATGCCTTACGAAAATATAGTAAACTTTTCGTATTGTGTGTATGAATATTTTACATTTTTCATTTAACCACGAAACTTGTTTCTTCGCACATTTATATTACATTTGTCGTAATACTGAAACATTCTGATTTGCTACAATCAGTATGAAGTTTGTAATATTTTTAACCTAACAGTGAAATGCTGTTCTCTAGCTCTCGCACGTCCTAGAGTGTTTAAACAATTGTTAACTACATTTTGTTTTTTTTACCATTTGGATTCATCGTGATTTTATTTACGTTGGGTTGTTATGTTAGTGCATTTTTCATACATGTGTAAAAAAACTGGGAAGTGGTCCTGCCTTGTAGTTCCGAGGAGATTGTCCAGCCAAGGCGGTGGATCTCGGAAGGGCTGGGATACAGCAGATGAACCAACGTGGGTACTGTACGGAACCTAGGGTTCGTCCGCACGCCAGTGATGATGGCTGTCATGGGCGTAGTAGGGACGCTTGGCAGTAGTGTTTCATCAATAATAGCCTGGAAGGTTTTACATGTGATGATAAAGCTTACATACTGTTTGCTGGATGATCGTATGTTCCAATCTTCCTCGAGTGTCACTGCTTCTGTGGTAACAATTCCGGAGGCTTAACATCATACAGTCTGCACAGACACGAGCATTTTAAATTTCAGTGTATATTGCTGTAGTGTACTGTATGTCAACGATCCTACACTCAAGGAATTTTCGTGTAAAGCCTTGTG
Source organism: Magicicada septendecula (assembly GCA_034769895.1). Classification (NCBI taxonomy): domain Eukaryota; kingdom Metazoa; phylum Arthropoda; class Insecta; order Hemiptera; family Cicadidae; genus Magicicada; species Magicicada septendecula. The sequence goes on along the minus strand of CM068367.1, from coordinate 1,100,390,583 downwards.
CGGGACTAATTACTTTGACGATAACACATACAAATGATCTACATCAAAGCAATATTAAACAGTCACTTCTAGAAATCGGAAGAGGTGTAAATTTTCTTAATAAAAGTGATCATTAAGTGAAAAGAATATTTTATATTAACTCAGTTTATTAAATATAAATTTGAAGAGTTTATACATTAAACGCCCTATAATATTTTAGCTTAATATTTCTATTTGACGAAGACAATAAACATGTTTTGAGTGGTACGAATATGTGCAGTTACTAATGATAAAAAGAGTAATTAAGGAAAAAACTATTAAAATTTATTGAGTCTATATCTAGTATTTCATAATGGCAAGCTTTTCCTGACTGATTTTATTGTTCTCCCTTACGTACTGTTAAAATTAATTTCTAAACTAGTAAAAAAGAAAACACATATACAGTACTACAAAAAATCTATTTCCCACCTACCCGCGACCTGCGGACGCCCCTCTAGGGGTTACAGGCTCCCCCGAGGACTATTGCGTCTCTATTCTTATACGCAAAAACCTAAGAAGATTCACAACTAGCTGGGAAACTGTAAACGAGAGAATTATAAAAATGAACTTAACCATCTACGGGTATCGAATAACCATTCTTGGTATTTACATAATAACAGAAGACGCGCTAATAAAGCTCAAAGACCGCTTTTTTGAACAACTGCACCAGGTAATATCCACAATCGGCAGCTCTAGAGAAATCATATTACTTGGTGATCTAAACAGTAGAGTCGGTAAACAAGAACAGAGTAAAGTTGTAGGGAAGCACGGCGAAAACATTCTAAATGAAAATGGCAAGAAACTAATTGAAGTATGTGAGCAAAATGAACTGGGAATATTAAATGGATTTTATCCACACAAAGAAATTCATATGTATGTACACCTGGACCCAAAACTTTAGGCAACTGAAATCGATCATTGATTATGTTATAATAAAACGAAAAAAAAGAATGAAGGTTCAAGATGCACGGGTCTATAGGGGGGCAACAACATGTGGTTCGGATCACTACCTCCTCAAAACTAGAATTGCATTTCCGAGAAGAAAAGAAAGTAACAAAGAACACACAAAACAGAAAACCAGCAAGGGTCGGACAAAGAAGTAAGATATAACTTAAATAGCCTAGACCATGACAGCGTTAGGACGTTATATGGAACTCGGTTGGACGGAAAACTGGAAAACAAGCAATTTAGTAGTGTTGAAGAACACTATATGCACATTCAAATTTGCATACACGAAGCCGCAAAGGAAGCATTGGGATGTTATGAAAAAGAAAGAAAGACAACGCCTTACTGGTGGAATAAAGAAGTAGAATTACTAATCAAAAACAAGAAAGAAAAATACGAAAAATTTCTAACAACTAAAACAGTTGAGGACAAAATAACATACAAGGAGGCACAAGCAGCGGTGCGAAGAATGATAACGCAAAGGAAAAACGAAACCTGGGATAAGAATTGCGCCCGACTGAATACTTATATAGGAGGCAGGCAATGCTCTGAAAGTTGGAAATTCCTAAAGTCGATAAGACGGGAAGAAAAGAAAGATTTAATATCGCCAATATCTCTACAGAAATGGGACGAATATTTTAGTAACCTCCTAAGAGAAAGCAGACCAGAATTTCAAAATAACACCGATTATGAATTCGACAACATTAGAACGACTTCATCGCCTGTAAGGTTAACCACGGAAGAGATAAAGGAAATATGTCGACATCTGAAAAATGGTAAAGCCCCCGGACCTTTCAACATCCCGGCGGAACTGCTCAAATGTGGCACAACAAACTTATATGAACATCTCACGAAACTATTCCATAGATGCATAAATGATAAACAAATACCGCAAGAATGGTAAAATCTTTTGTATCAACCATTGACAAAAAAGGTAAAACAACTGAATGCGACAATTACCGTGGAATTGCGGTGACGAGTTCAATCAGTAGAGTGTACAGAAAACGTCTGAAGAAAAAAATTGAACATCAATACTCGGACATGGAAGCAGAGGAACAAGCTGGTTTTCGGGTGGGGAGATCAACCATAGATCACCTTATTTTGCTTGACGCAAATCATAGAAAAGAAAACTGCTGTAAACCAAGAAGTGCACTGCCTATATGTTGACCTTAAGGAAGCGTATGATAGTATTCCGCACTCCAAACTTTGGCTGGCACTTCAACGAACAAACATCGCCTCCACTTTAATCGAAGCGGTTAAGACTTTATATAACGGATTGAAAGCGCACGTAAAAACTGGAAGTAAAGTCTCAAAAGGATTTAATGTTAGTAAGGGCCTGAAGCAGGGATGTTGTCTCTCACCGACGCTTTTTAAGATGTACTTGGAACAAGCCCTCAAAACCTGGAAAAAGAAATGCCACAAAATGGGGATACCTCTAATTGACAACACAGTATACACACTGTGTTTCGCTGACGACCAAGTCGTGGTAGCGCAGGACTATCACGACATGGAATTCATGACACGAAAACTTATAGAGGAATATAAGCTATGGGGCCTTGAAGTAAACACAAAGAAAACGGAGTATATGTGCATTGGTGGGGAACAGAAGAATTTAATTTTAGAAGACGAACAAGAAATAATAAATTCCAGTAGCTATAAATATCTAGGAACAGCAGTTACACAAGATGGTAGTCTAGATAAAGCGATAAGAGAAAGAAATAACTTGGGAAGAAAATCAATAGCATTGCTGAACAACATATTGTGGGACCAACAAATATCAAAACAAAATAAACATCGTATACACAATGCAATTGTGAAACCAATTACGTCATACGGGTGTGAAATATGGCCAATAACACAAAGAACAGAAAAGTTGTTGGAGGCTACTGAGATGGATTATTGGCGAAGAGCGGCAGGGAGATCAAAACTGGAAAAAGTAAGAAACGTCAGAATCCGGGAGATAATGGGGGTACAGTGCTCTATTGTTGCGACATAAAAACAAAACAGCTAAGATGGTTTAGACATGTGCAAAGAATGCCGGATAATCGACTCCCCAAGTAAATTTTGGGATGGACACCATATGGTCGTAGGCGAAGAGGAAGACCTAGGTTGAGTTGGAGAGAAGGCATCAATCGGGCAATGAGAGACCGGGAACTGGAAGAAGAATCTTGGTTGGATCGAGACCAATGGAGACTAGGGATCGGAAGACGTAGGATAACGTTATGAACCGATTTATATATGCAACGCCCCCTTAGTCCCAGAATTTTTCTTAACACCCATTTTTCTAACCACAAAAAAAAAAAAATTTAATTTTTTTTTTTTCTAGGAAGGCGTCACTTAATATTTAAAACTAGGCGCGTGGCCTAGATGGAAATAAAATGTGCTGAGCCCATAGTGACAGGTCCTGCAAGAAAACACTTGATCAACAATAACAAGATTTTATTTATGCAGTATTTTTTTTTAAACAACCGCTTTTACAATCATCTTTGGTTTGAGTTTTCCTTAATTCTTAACATCAATTCAAATATCTATTTAAAGCCACATGGTGGTTTAATTTCAACAAGAATATTTCAAAGTATCTCCAACAAGTAAATAATGACATGCCAAACTACTGAATTTATTATATTTATTATAAACTTGTATTTCTGTATTTTACTTCCAAAAGAATTATTTTTATTGCATTAGTAATGCATGAACCATTCATTAACATACGATAATTATAAGTATCTGGAGCTGACAATCCATGATCATTAGATAATACGATAATAATTAAATTCAAAGAAAAATAATTACATAAGTGTGTTGCAGTACTTTCATCTACCTGTTCCCCAGCACTAGGATTAATCGCATTAAAATCGAAACCAGTGATCACAGTAAACCGAGGTTGAAGTGTGTTAATTAAATATTAAAATATGTAGTATATTTGCTGTTAATTAAATATTAAAATATGTCGCTTCTTTTTTTTAAGTAAATTAAATATAAGAATATTATAGTACTATTATAAATTGAACAGTCAAGGTGAACCGAAAAATAAATAACTAAGTCAACAGGAATTTTGAATTTAGAATATAAGAAACAAAACTGGAACGTGCAGGATCACAAGTCATATGACAGGCAGATGCAAGTACTCTCCGGGTATTACAATTTCTTAAGGTCTGGATTTTGTCAATAAATGAATTTTAAATTTGGTTTTCTCTTTTACAGTAATAGAACTAAATATTTATATTATACAAAGGTAACCCTTGGCTTTATGCAAATTCAATACACAACTACTTATTAGTTATTCATAACACAGTCATCACTGTCCACACTTTAGCATGTCTTCACAAAACGTGTTCAGTAATGTTAACTCTGAAGCATGAGTCTAATTTCTAGGAATAGGTTTCTGCGTGTGTGTTACCCGATAACCTGCGGAGTGTTTCGTGTGTGAAGTTTATAAAATAAAAGGAAAGTTCCCACCTGATCTTTCGGATTGCACTAAGAAAGTTCCTGCATTTTCAGTGGGGTGTGAAGAGCGATGTCGGATGGCTTGACGGCGTTGGGGCTTCTTACGCAGGCTCTGCGGATGGGCAAGGATGTAGAGTGCCCATCTCGTCGACCCCTTTCCTCCCGACTAAAGCGGGGAAACCTGTGAAAAATTTTACTTGTATATTCGATTCAGATATATACTCATACCACCCCAACATTCCTTCGTCAATGCACTCAGATCACACACGCCACTATAATTTCAATACCGCAAATGCCGGTCATTAACTCCGGTCAAAATCACCCTTCAGGCTTTTAATTTGAATTTTAAATTTTACCTTGTCACACAGAAATCATTACATTTTAAGCTTAAACCATTTTGATGGGTTACCTTGTATGTTTAACTTCACATTATGATTGACTGACGAGCACGTGGTCTCTGCTACTACATTTATAACTATTTCAATTAATAACCAGACTTCATGGAACCACAATTATAAATTCATACTTCATTTAATTCTTTTATTTTAAGCTTACACTGTCTCTAACAATATTTCTTTAACCTTTACTGTAAAATAATTACCACGTCCTCGTATTTTTACCGGCACGAACATGGACCGCCTGAGCCACACGCACACACTATCGTTACATTTCACACACACAACACCCAATTAGATTAATATTAAATATAAACCCTCAATACTGGCTCACCTGAAGCTCTTTATAGAATTATCTAGTCATAGTGGAATCACACGTTACACCGTCACAATCCAAGCCGCACCAAGTTGAAAGAGAAAAGAGGCGGATGAAGACGCTGGGCGAACTTATAAAAACTAAAACATTGCTGTCTAAATCTCGTTGTCAAGCAGACGCCACTGCCAGCCAAATGACGTCACCAATCAAGGTCGCAGCGGACGACAGAGTCTCGATATCGAAAGCGGGCATCGTAACACGCAGCGATAATGCACCGAACGCACGGCAAATACAATTAAACTGGCCGTGGTGTTTACCTTTCAATATAACCACGGCACATATATACCATGATATTCTGAAAATAACGTAGAAGCGAGACTAAAAAATACATATTTGATTTTAGTCGATACTTTACCAGTCAAATTTCATAACTGTACCAGTATATTTCCTACAATTTTGCATAGCCTGTCTTTTTGTTTCCATGGAAGGTTTTCACTACAGGTAATGTAGCATGAAAAGTAGCATGGAATGTACCTTTAAGTCGTCACATGTAGTCAAAAATGGTCTTTGGATTTAAACTTGAAAAGAAGGAAATTAAGATTTTCGTAGCAACTGGAGACAAAAGATTTGTCTGCAGGTTCTATTTTAAGAGACGGAAGGTCCATGAGAGGAGGAAACTATGAAATAGGGGGAGAGGAATGCAATACATGTACATGCAGTACATGAAAGCAATCTGGTTTAATCTGAGTTACATTTTACATTATATTCTTAAGAATTTTAAAAATTCATTTACTTTTCTTGGTTTGCACTGTATGAGAAAAACTGTACATGATAGAATTTTTTCAATAATTTGCCTCTAATCAGCACCCCAAATGCTATAAAAATCACATATTAGTATATTGTCTGTATTTAAGACAATTTTTCATTGCAGACCTATGTAATATTTTAACTTTAATCTGTCTTAAGTATTGCTTCAGAATAAAACAATTACCGAAGACGTATTTATATTTCTAAGACTATGTAGAGTATACAGTGGGCAATGTATACAGTGGGTATACAAGTGTAATACGGTACAAACAGACGAACGCGCACACAATTGCGCATTTTCACATATTATATAAATATATAAATGTATAATTCAACTATTTTCGTAAACTGCAAATCACAATCTTTCGATAACGTGAACTGATGTTTCTAATTATTAATATATTTTTTACGTAAATACAGTATATATATATATATTACTATAATATTTCTGACTAAATTTACCTCAAGATATACTTTTTTCCTTTAGGAACATGTTTCGGGAGATCTTGTTCTCCCATCTTCAGCCTTCGCCATCTTGTTTCTGGTGAAGTATTTGTGTGTTGGCTTCTGGATGTTTTGGATGATAACATCATAGTTTTGGATGATATTATATACATCAAGAAACGGACTGTAGCAGAAAGTGATTGAAATATATATATATATGTATATATATATATATATTGCAACATTACAAGTATTTCAAAAATTCACACAAATACATTACCATGTACTCAACGCAACTATGAAGTGTATTGCACCGGCCAGGTAGCAGGATTTTTTAAATTCTCGTTGCGTCAAGTATATGTAGTTGCACAATAATTAAATAATTTTCAAAGAGGAGTGAGATGTTGATGACATGAAATAATTAATTAAAACCGTTTTAAAATAATCATTCTATGATTTATTAATATTAATAGAAAATATGCAATTCAAAATTCATAATCTTAATTCCAGTTTTTCTAGCTAACCATTTATTTGTGTAAACATTTATGAGTTTAATTTCATTAAGATATTTAAGAAAGATTTTGTGTAGATAGCCTATTACAGAGCTTACGTTAGTTAAAATTTCAAACCACGCGTGATCAGTTGAAGTTGTAGAAATAAATTACTTAAAAACTCCGAATACGGTAAACAACATATTTATCGAATCAAAAAATTATTTTAGAATGAAACAATGGACAGTACGTAGCGTGCAGAGAAATGATAGCAGCCCGCCGTCAATGGTAGACAAGGCAACATGTGTCGACTTTGTACGTCAAAATATTTGACATATTATATGTCAAGCAAAATTACTATCGGCACGACATTTTGGAGTACACACAGTCTAAAAATAACTTCAGACACATCAATACACGTATAACCCATAAATAATTGAATGTTTATCCGGTTTTTATAACGATTTTGGCTGAATTATTTTGCCACTATATTTTATAAAATAGCCTGCAACAATTGGCATTTATGGCATTAATGGCATTTACGGTTATTTAATGATTTGTCAACAATGGTTTAATACCGACAATAGCTTTGTGATTTTTCAACCTGAAGAGTTATTTCTGTACATATAGGCCTATTATAAACTACCTTCCTCCTTCCGTTCTCAGAACAAAGTATAATAGTTGCTTCACAATAATAGTTCTCCATTATTTATGTGTTACATATAGACATATGAATTTTGTTTCTTATTGTTATTCCCGTAATTTTTAATGGATAAAGGCTTCATCGTGTTGTTGCTCATTACTCTCAAGCGTCTCATGGTGTTATTTATTCTTTCAGCGTTTGCGTGTCAGGAACCTATTTATTAGCAGCGATTTCTCCGTTTGGTGTGCATAAACTGTTTCCGTGGCACCGAGATTTTCAATCATATTTGTTGCCTACTCTGAAACATGTGCATCCGGTTCTACGACGTTGACTTCGATTCATCTGAAGCAGTCTTTTTACCAGACCGAAAATATTATCCTGAGACCAACGGTTTCACAGTTTTACCGTTATCTTAATATGTACTTCACAGTATGTTATTATATATATATAAGTAGCATGTATCTATAACGTCTGTATGTATAAAGTGAATTACATTATGTGATTGTTACGTGTGAATCAAGGTATCTTCATTACTTATGATTGCAGTTTCCATTGTCAACGACTGTGTTCAGGCACGGTTTTTAAATTTATATTGTTACGTAATGCAGAAAAAGTGTTATGTCATTACGGAACGTTCTGGTACACTGGAGAACGATCCCGCAGCTGTAATGCATACGTGACATTTGACATGTGAGGCAGTATTACGTAATGCGGCACGTCTCGTGCGTTCTGGAACCATGTCAATTAGACCAGCGGTGCGTGTTTCTGCTGAAGAGTCCTCTAGAATTTTCGATGGCTTGTTAAGGACGCATGTTATGGAACACAGTAGACTATAAATAGCCCATACCTGCTGCTTAGTTTTCAGTTATTATCGGGCGATATTACTGTGCGCGTTCAAGTGGTTTTTAGTGAAGTGTTGTGTTTTATAATCGTGCGGTATATTGTAATACAATTGTGTTTAATATCAGTTGACAAATATTGCTTGTGAGCAATTTTTATATGATTTGTTGTAAGAGACTGTATTGTTAATTACGAACTGTTTAACTGTGAAATTAAAGCTGGTGATTAGTGACTTAATTGGTGTCTTGTATTTTGTTTTCCACTGTACCATACGACGATCAAGTAGACCGTCGTAACAGTGGTGTCAGAAGTGGGATAGAACGGTTAACAGTGGAAAGAGTGGACACTTTGTACAAGACGAGTGTAATTCGTAATTAGTCGGAAAACAATGGATGCCAGTCAGATGATGGAAAATTTACAGGCGCTGCTGTTACAGACGGAGAAACGACAGGATGAGAAACGCAGGCAGGAGACGGAAAAAGCAGAAACACGACAGGAAGAAAAACGCAGGCAGGAAAGAGAAGAGGCTGAGGAACGTCAGGAAGCGCTAATGCTAGAAACAGTAGAAAGACAAAAAGAAGAACGTAAGCAGGTGGCAGAGGAACGGAAGGGTGAAACAGAAGACATCAAAGAGTTAATACAGGAGAAAAAGCAGACACAAGAACAAACCGCTGCAGAGTTGGGTCTCCTACGAGGTGAGCTTAATAAACAAGTTACTAAAATATCGGAGGTACAAGAATCAATGACATTAAAAATAGATGAAGTAGAAAAATCTGTTCGAGTGTTGAAGAATCGATGTCTACAAAAATATCTGTCATAGAAGAAACCATGTCAAATAAAATATCTGCAGTACAAATCTCAATGGCAAACGTAAGAGAGCAGTTCCTGAAGATACAACCAAAACAAACTTTTGAACAGACTGTACCAATGGTAAAGACAGAAAAAGACACAGAAAATAAGTCAGTAGAGATATCACTTTGCCTCCAGTAGGGACAGTTCATGTCAAAGCTCCAACCTTTGACGGAAGCTGTCACTGGGCAATGTACCTCGCCGATTTGAAGCTGCTGCATGCGCAAATAATTGGACAGAGAAAGACAAGGCTGTTTCACTCGTTCTCTCATTAAAAGGACCTGCGGCAGAATTACTACAGAAAGTGCCACCTGACAGCCACAACATCTATGCTGAGTTGATAAAAGCTCTAGAATAACGGTATGGTGATAAACATTTGAGAGATGTGCACTGCACCCAGTTGAGAGCAAGGCGACAGCATTCCGGAGAGAGCCTTCAAGAGTTTGAAGCAAGTATCGACAGACTAATTAGACTGCCATATCCTGAAGCGCCAGAAGATTTTCGAACGAGTTTTGCGATGCAGACATTTACTGCCGGTGTCCGAGATAACGAACTACAGCAAGTGTTAGTACGAATGGCAAGACACCAGAACAGTGCGGACGTCCTGGTACATGCTCTGCAATTTGAGGCCGCCAAATCAGCGTCTGGTTGGACAAGTCATAAAGTGCACGCGCTAAAAGATCGCGACGGGACAGACGATGAGTAAGAAGAACAAGAACAGAGACTCGACGGTCGGCGAATACAATAAGAAAGGATGGAAGACCGAAGTGTTATCGATGTGGGACACCTGGACATCTACAACGAGGTTGTCGGGTTAGAATTCAGCAGCAGGGAAACGAGCAATAGTCGGTACAACGGGGCGTGTGCTGACTAACTGGAGGAACGAAGCTCCTAGACAATACGCAATTTCTACACTTCAGAAAAACAGCGGGAGCTTGGTGGTTACCGGATTCGTTCAAGAAAGGCCAACCTCGATTACAGTTGACACAGGCGCAACAGGTTCCATTGTGCTGCCCGACGTGGTGAAAGATCGCAAGCCAATCTGGTGCTCTTGCAGCTTGCGAACAGCTACTTGACGGCCTGTAAAAGTGTTTGGAAAAGTGGAGAAGATACACCTACGCCTCGGTCGACTTGAGTTTAATCATCAAGTACTTGTTGCAGACATTGTGGATGAAGCAATTCTTGGTGTGGACGTTATGAACGCATACGGATTTATAGTCGACTTCAAGAACAATGTCTTGAGAATCGGAGGAGAAGAGATAATGCTCTCCACAATGACTACATCAGAAAAATCGATGGACGTCATAAACCAAGTTGCCGTAACTGTTCCTCCAAACTCCGAAATGATCATCATGGTTAGAACCGAGGTAGATACTAGGGGCAACCAGAGCTCTATATTCGAACCCCAGGTAGTCAGCACACCAGGCATACTAATTGCCAGAAGTTTAGTAAAACCTGACGAAACCGGAAATGTACCTATTAGAGTGGCGAATATTCTGGATCAAGCTATCACTTTACAAAGCAATACACTACTAGGCAAATTGAATCCTGTGGCCTGGGTAGCCGGAATGACGCAACAAAGATCCAGTTGTGCTTCGGATACTTCCAAATTACTAGAAGAACTGCAGGAATTATTGAACATATCTTCTAACGACCTCTCAAGGGGTGAGGTAAAAGAACTCAGACGGTTGTTACATGAATTCAAAGATTCTTTTGGAATTCGGGGACAGTCACTGGGTAGAACCTCTCTTGTACAAAATCTCATCAACACTGTAGACACAATAACGATACGCCAACCTCCTCGAAGGCCTCCATCATCATTATCAAGCAAGAGGAAATGTCTCGGTTAGTACAGGACATGTTGACGGAGGGAGTAATCGAATCTTCGTCAAGTGCTTGGTCTTCTCCTGTAGTGCTGGTAGCGAAGAAGGATGGTGGATTGCGTTTCTGCGTAGACTACCGTAGGTTAAATGACGTTACAAAGAAAGACTGCTATCCATTACCTCGCGTTGACGATACACTCGACACGTTGTCCGGAGCACAGTGGTTTTCCACATTGGACCTGAAGAGTGGATATTGGCAAGTGGGTCTTCATTAAGAAGACAAGGAAAAGACCGCTTCTCGACCACAAGTGGCTTATTCAATTTTAACGTCATGCCATTTGGACTCTGTAATGCACCGGCAACATTTGAAAGATTGATGGACCTGGTACTCCGAAGACTGACATGGAAAACTTGCTTTGTTTATTTAGACGATATCGTAGTCATCGGGAAGACTTTCAAAGACCATTTGGAAAACATTAAGGAGGCTCTAACTAGAATTCACAGTGCCCAACTGAAACTGAGCCCGAAGAAGTGTTCTCTATTCCAGAAGGAAGTACAGTATGCTCATATTACAGACGTTTTGGAAAGGCTTCGCTACTATTGCTAAACCACTACATGAGCTAACGGAAAATAAAGGAAACTTCCAGTGGTCGAGAAAGTGTGACCAAGCATTTAGGACTTTGAAGGTTGCATTATGTTCGCAGCCAATTCTCGCTTTTCCAGCTTCCGAAGTGAAGTACATCGTAGACACAGACGCAAGCAATACTGGTCTAGGAGCGGTTTTATCTCAAGTGCAGAATGGTGAAGAACGAGTAATAGCGTATTACAGCAAGACACTTTCTAAACCAGAGAGAAATTATTGTGATTACAAGGTGAGAGTTGTTAGCAATTGTCAGAGCTTTGGAACACTTCCATAAATACCTCAATGGAAGAGAGTTTTCACTACGTACCGACCATGCCGCGCTTGCATGGCTCTTGAGATTTAAAAATCCGGAAGGACAGTTGGCAAGGTGGCTTGAACGTCTGCAAGAGTACAACTTCAAGGTACAAAATCGACGGGGGCGCCTGCATGGTAATGCAGATGGCTTATCACGAAGACCGTGCCCGGAAGACTGCCGACATTGCCATAGAAAGGAAGAACAATACTCAAGCGAACATGTTAAAGCCATCACTGTAGATTTTCTGGCAGACGGCTGGATAACACAAGACTGTCGGCAAGAACAGATGACTGATGAAGACATTGGATCGATCTTGACAGCAAAAGAGTAAGGTCGCCGCCCGGATTGGCAACATATCTGCCATAGTTCCGAAATGTTGAAAGGCTACTGGGCACAATGGGAATCTCTTATCTTAGAAAACGGATTGCTGAAAAGGCCTTGGGAAAGTGCAGATAGACGAGACGTGGTTGATAGTTCCCCGAAGTAAAGTGCAGTCTGTTTTGAAGGAGATGCATGATGGAACGTCTGAAGGCCATCTTGGCGTTAACAAAACCCTTGACAAAATACGGAAGCGATTATATTGGCTTCATCTTCGCCACGACGTAGAGGAATGGGTTCGGACGTGTGAAATATGTGCTGCAAGCAAGGGCCCACAAACTAGAAACAGGGGAAAATGAGACAGTATAACGTTGGACTGCCTTTCGAGAGAATTTCCGTAGACATTGCTGGACCATTCCCAGTTACTGACGATGGTTGTAGTGGGTACATCATGGTTGTAGGTGACTACTTTACTAAGTGGGTGGAAGCCTACGCAATTCCAAATCAGGAGGTTACCACTGTGGCAAAGCAGTTAGTTCACAACTCCTGTTGCCGTTATGGAGCCCCTATGGAAGTCCGTACGTATCCAGGGAGAAATTTTGAATCAGGAGTGTTTAAAGAATTATGCCGTCTACTTGGAATTCGAAAGACCAGGACAACGCCTCTGCATCCTCAGTCGGACGAGATGGTTGAGAGATTCAGTAGGACACTTGAGCAGCATCTTTCGAAGGTTGTTGACGAGAACCAAACAGACTGGGACCAACGTATACCACTATTCTCCATGGCGTATAGATCATCAGTACACGACACAACCGGCATGAATCCAGCAAAATTGGTGTTTGGGCGGGAGATTCGTCTTCCTGTGGACTTGATGTTTGGATCACCTGAGACTCAGTCCCAAGAGCCAAAGAACTATTCCTCGCAATTAGAAAACCAACTGCGAGAAATGAATCGCTTGATAAGAGGACGGCTGAAGATAGCCAGTGATAAAATGAAAACTCGGTATGACATTCGCAGTAATAAGTGTGGGTTTCCTAGAAGGAGATCAGGTGTGGTTGTTTAACCCAAAGGGCCGTCGTGGTCGCTCACCTAAACTTCAGACTAACTGGGAAGGACCCTACACTGTGAAAAAAAGAATCAACGATGTTGTCTATCGGATTCAACAGGAAGGACAGCGGAAGTTCAAGGTCGTCCACCTAGACCGCCTGGCCAAGTAATACTTCAGAGACGGTTTTGCCAGTTCGGGACGAACAGGCTTAGGGAGGGGGCAGTGTTACGTAATGCAGAAAAAGTGTTATGTCATTACGAAACGTTCTGGTACATTGGAGAACGATCCTGCAGCTGTAATGCATGCGTGACATTTGACATGTGAGGCAGTATTAGATACCTAATGTGACACGTCTCGTGCGTTCTGGAACTATCTCAATTAGCCCAGCGGTGCGTGTTTCTGGGAAGATCGCGCTGAAGTGTCCTCTAGAATTTTCGATGGCTTGTTAAGGACGCATGTTATGGAACACAGTAGACTATAAATAGCCCATACCTGCTGCTTAGTATTCAGTTATTAACGGGCGATATTACTGTGCGCGTTCAAGTGGTTTTTAGTTAAGTGTTGTGTTTTATAATCGGGCGGTATATTGTAATACAATTGTGTTTAATATTGGTTGACAAATATTGCGTGTGAACAATTTTTTTTTTGGTTTATTGCAAGAGACTATTGTTAATTACGAACTGTTTAACTGTGAAATTAAAGCTGGTGATTAGTGACTTAATTGGTGTCTTGTATTTTGTTTTCCACTGTTACGACGATCAAGTAGACCGTCGTAACAATATATGTAAATATACATATAAATATATATGTGTAAATAAGTACAAATATAAATGTATGTATTATTGCGTGTATAAATTAATGTGTTTATCTTAAGCTCGTAGTAACGTGCTTACGTACTTGCATTAAGTTATGTAGTTTTATAGATTGTAAAAACATTCCAAAGGCACCAGGCATGCGGCCAGGCTGTCTGGAAGTGTGGAATGTTTACCCACTAAACAAAAATTTATTTTTGTCCACGATTCCCCAGGTCAGGGCGGCTTTCATATTACTTGGCCTGGGGCGTGCTTGCTTAGCTCAACGAGCTACCATCTATGACCGCTTTTTACTTACTATCACGGGTCGGAGAACTACCCATCGTCTTTCTTACGACGCAGGATGCATTCTGTGTACACTGCGATTGCTTCTCAGTTGCCTTCACTCTGAAGCATCAATCCAAAAATGCTATCAGGGCTGACAATTGTGATCCGTGAGCTGAGGTTTAGTCGGCCATCCTAGAAACGTACGCACTCGAAAAAAGTGTGAAAACATTGTCTCTCTGCGATGTGCAGTACCTGCATTAAGGGGATGCCATTCTACCCATTCGGCGTACATACTTACGAAAATATCCACGAACTGTTAAAAAACGCGCGAGGCAAAAGTTTACCTTGTTGTCTCACTCCATCTATGGCGAAAATGTTGCCACGGTTGACGTTCATCCACCGGTCTAAGTTCCTGATGAGTCTTGTCGTCTTTTGGTGTCATAGCCCCACCTCTGCTGCCATAAGTCCATAATATGAGCACAGACCTGTACAGCTGCCTGTACTCTGCCAAAATCTCCACTGTGCGCGTAGATAAATTTGCGCTTCTGCGCCAAGAGGTGTATCGGGATGAGCTGGCCACGACCAGAACTACCAGATCCGACACGTTTCTATAAGGGCACACGAGTCTGGATGCTCCTGGCCACTGGACAGAAGCCATGCACGTACGGTACTTCCGCGTCATTTAATAGGACAGACTGCGCCGAGAACATCAGCAGCCTTCACTTACTGGGCAAAGGCCCGCCGCCTTCATCAGTGTACTAAGTGAAGCAGTCACCACGGCCGCCTTATCGCACGCCTTCAGGATTTAAGCTATGCAGTTATGCAGTAGTTTTGTGCTAATTTCATTTCAACTTAATAATATTGACACCGGCCGTGTAAGCCTACGTTATAAAATCTATACTTGTCTGTAGTATGTCTTTGGTATACATGGTATGCACTAAAACAAAAATTCATTTTTACATGATGAAGAATCACATTTACTTAGTATAGAAGATGGAGGGCGTCGCCTTATTAAATATCAAAGATTAAAACTGAAAAAGATTGATCGTTATTTGGTTCATGATTTTTTAAATTTAACCAAGTTGGTAAGATTATCTTACCGGAATCATACTCATTTTCTGTAATATTAGCCGAGTAAGACTATCGAAAAAAAGGGCAAAAAACGCAAATTTCCAGAAACAGCCACTTTTGAGGTGATTTTTTTAAAACGATAGATTTAATGTTTACCTAAAAGTTTATCCAAGTTCCAGACTTCGGACCGCCCATTTTCCCCGATTTTCCCGACTTTTCACTTCCGGCAAACACCGGAGCGCGAGTCCTTTGACGTTTTCCTCGATTTTTCCGATGATAACTTCACCAAATCGAAAAATAAAAATACCAGCGTATTCCCCGGAAATTTTCTATCAATCCGTGTTAGTCGTTCATTTTTTTGAAGGCAACATAACCTACAAAAAAATTGAAACTTACAAAAATGTGCATTTTCAGATTTCCGTTATTAATGAGTGAAATAATGACTTTTTCTTCATAAAAAATTGTAGAATTTACTATTCCAATAGACGAATTTCCATATTAATTTTTATCCCTAAATATTTTGTAATTAATCTACAATAAAGTTTTCAAGTTGAAAACGGAAATTTTTCAAAATTTGGTCCACTCATCACCCTGACATCACAGGACAAAGTTTTTTTTTTAAATACTCGTATTTTCATGCTCTATCTTTTGAGCAATATATTAACATAGACATTAGTATATCAACGTATACTAATATAAAATATATATAAAATTAAGTTTAGGCTTACATTAATATAAAAGGTGTGTTGATTAAGATTAAAATTTTATAAACGAAAGTAAAATAATGTGTTAATGACTAAGTTACTGAAATATATATCAGAATATATAAACACATTAATACATTAAAGTAACCAATATGTATTTGAATGTACAGTATTATGAAACAAATTTTTAGAAATATTTAAATCGTACAATAACGATAAAGTAATATGCAATTCCACGTAAATTTAGATACGAAATTAAACTATAACCATGCAGTCAATATCAATAACCTTTATGCGACTATTTCATTGCCACGTATTATAAATGAAGTTTAAAAATACGTATTGTCAGGAAGTATAAAAATGGTAATTGCATTTATGAGATACAGCCGTAGCGAACATAAATAGAAGTTTTTTACATAAAAGACTGAGTTACTATTTTGGGTGCCGAGCTGATAGGCACGTGGAAACGAGTTCACATCATACAGGAGGGAAAAACAATTCCACTTTAAGAAATAATATATGTATCACATAACTATAAAGTTACTGGTATTTAGGCTTGCGAACTCAGGTGTGGCGGATTAAAATAACAGCCAAGCAAAGGAGATTTAACAACGTGTTAAGAGAGTATCATAGTCACCATTAAGTTTATACCCTGCTTTAAAGATGCCATATTTTTAGTGGACTTTAGCTAGGGTAAAACCCTATTGATGAAGCTGAAGGCTCAATGTACGTTGGTGTGTGTGTGTGTGTGTGTGTGTGTGTGTGTGTGTGTGTGTGTGTGTGTGTGTGTGTTCAGATGAATGAGTGGAGAGATAAAAAGAGTGAAAGAGAACTTGTGTCAAAAAGTGAGAGAGAAAAAGAGAGGGACAGACAGACCGACAGAAACTAAAATATAACTATAACTAAAATATCAAATTTTATTTATCCTTTTATTTGTTTTTTAACATCTTATCAAAGTTGAATGTTAGATATGTTTTTTGATTTCAATTATTTACATTTTCAGGTATTTTCTTAAGAAGTACTAGTAACACATCTCTAAGGCCATTTTTAATGCACTTTAGGGAAAGTAACATGGAATCACTAATTTTTCCCTATAATTTATGTTTCGTGTTTCTTTAGAACAGAAATGTGGATAAAATTTGTATCTGGCCGCAACTTGAAAACAAAACTTATCTGGTTCATGTAACATTTTTCCCTTATTTTTTCTGAAGAATCACCTGCTGAAATAATTTTGTTTCCTGCCGTAACTAATATATTTAAATTTTAAATCCATTTTTTTCTAAAGCCTCTTTAACTATTTCACAGTTATAATAAATATCAAATTCTTTTGAGAGTATGAACTTGTTTTGTCTCATAAGTAAGTACGTATGGTCTACTTATGTCGCAATGTTTATACGAGTATATGTGAAAGTGTTTCATGTTATATTAGGTGCCTACTGATAATAATAATTATTATAAGCTGTGAAATTGCAAACAATCAATGTATCGTAAAACAATGAAACAATCATATTACAACAATATTTTATTTATCCGATCTTGTAACTTTAATACGCGTGAAACTTCAACAAATATATCTAATTTCATAATACAGGTAACATAAAATTTGATTTCATATTTATATAAATTCAACTTGAGCATGGTTGGAAATGTAGAGCAATTTGACCAAATATTAATAGAAGAGAAAAAAATACTTAACTTTGAAATAGTGAGGTCATAAAAAATAACTAGACTTTATTTTATACTAAGAAACAAATGCGTAATTACACAAATATGAAATGAATTGAATAGAAAATGACTTAGATTAATTAGGAAATATTACTTGGTGTAAAAAAAAGATTAATTACATTTTGCTAGAATTCATTTTTATCGATTAATATGGCTTCCTTAACTAAGTTTTTGTTTTATTTCTGTATAAAATGAATATGCGATTAAGACTAAATTATTTTATTTATTCACAGCCAAAGTGTAGATACGTATTGGTTGAATGAAACAAAGTGCCTGTGATACTGCAGGTAAGGCAAGATGTGGCTGTCAGATAGTACACGCGTGAGATAGATTGTTCTGTTTGAGTCTACTGTAACACATTACAAGCGCGTTTAAAGTCAATTCGCTGCTTCACAAGAATATATTTAGTAATAGTTATATTCTATAACAGTTACACTCCGATACATTTAACGGGTCCTACGTTTGATCTTTATCTTATTGAACGTTGCTCTATTGATAACTCGCAGTGTTGGCAATACATCTTCAGTTTTAAATGCGCCAACACACCAAGTTTATTTATTTCTTAAAGCTAATCAATAATTAGTTATTACTTACTTACAAAATGCTACTTTTTAAAATTATATTTATTATTATATTTGTTACATTTTACACTGAAAATTTTTGTGACATTCATTTTATAAAGAAAATCTGCCAATTATCGCTCAGCTACGAGCTCAGCTCATATGTTTTCATTTGGCTTTATTGGTAGAGGCATTACTTTCCAGTTTTAATCAATTCTTATATGTTTATACGTTTTACATTTGTATAAAAATTAGTGCAAGAAGTTTCTGATATTTACTTTCATTATCAAGATTTTACTAAATAAATCAATTGCATAATTCGAATTAAACAAGCAATTTTAGACTTGAATTATTAACTACAATTGCATGTTACTGTATAATTCTATACCTTTTTTTGTATGCTATCATTTATTACTTTATTTTATTCCATGGTAGCTCTGATCTTGTATAAAAAAAATTCTAGTGTAATATTTTGTTAGCAAAAGAAAAAATTAAGCAAATGACATTTATTGAAGATGATAAATTTTACATTTATGTTTTATAGAATTCATTAAGTGTATGAGACAGGACAATAGTCTCGTAATATTCACTTATTAGATTCACAACTTGTCAGCAAGTAACTCCGTATTGTTGGTGTCTCATAGAAAATAGTTAACTTAAATTCTTGTGAAAAATTGGTAATTAAAAAGAATAGCAATACGCAGGAAACTTACTTTCGGAATGTCTTGTTAACAGTTGGGTACAGAAAAATATGAAGTCAGAGAAAAAAGCAAGATGTTTTAGCCTGCATTAGGAAGTTAATTTATTGCTTTTGTTAATGTTTAACCTTTAAGTAAAAAGTTTTTAATAGTAAAGACGCATACTTTTATTAAAGTTTATCAGGCACGAATTTTCGCCTTGAAATGACTCTAACTTCACTATTAAAAAAATAAATTCGATTATGAAACTCTAACGCTTTTAGGATAGGCTTGCGTGACAGGAACTAGAAGTCATGAGGAATATTTAGGCCTGCGTCTCGTGTCTTAGACTTTAGCGTTCTGAAAGGCTTCACTTTGATTCCTCAAATTAATTCCTTAATTTTCTTTTACAAAGTGATTCCACGTAAATGTTTTAAATCGGTCCTGAATAATTTAAACATTTATTTCCATTAGGCCTATAATATGCCAAGTTTGTAAGTCGTGTAACGTAAAGAAATGGAACAAGTAACGTATAGAACTTTTGATTGAACAAAAAAGTATATATACATTTGATAAACAACATTTGGTAAGCAACTAATTTTATATAAATTTTTCAATTTGTTAGCTTAAAGTTCTTGATATAACATACTATGTTGTTTGATAGAGTTTGCTGATGTCAAACTAACTCAAATCTAACAATATTCTTTGACTGAATATGGAAAAATAAAGTCGTCTATTCGCTGCATATTTGGGAAGACATGTAATGAACCCTTTGGTTTGATAATGCGTCAACAATTACAGTAGTAGGAAAATTAAAATATTGAAACTAATACCAATAAAATTAACTCTTATTTGTAACTGAAGAGGAATATGTAAATTAATAATGGTTAAATTGTTAACATTGAAAATATATCAGCCTTCATAGATACATAACTTTTACCAGATAATCGGCTTGAGTAGAATTGTTGATCTACTGGTAACTACGTATTTATATAATTACCAAATGAAAATAAAAAACGGATTGCTGCATGTATTCAAGAGAGCTTGTGTAGGTGGATAATATGGTACTGGGTAGTTCATTATTTAGGCAAGACCAAATGTGTACCACTAGGTTAATACAATAAAACTGCACACCTGTGAGACCGTGATGTTTAAATTTATGTCGTCATCATTGTTTATTGTTAGCAAATAGTTTAATATACATTTTACATACCAAAGCATATAACGATTTTGTTTGCAATACCCAGATGATAGTTTACGTTTACTTATGACATACATATCGACTAGATTTATTGTTTAATTACATTATTGTTTAATAATGTAACAAATCACTAAGAATACTTTTTACTTTTAATATCAATTATAAACAGCAAACTCTTGAACTTCTACACGATACGGTCACCGCTCTAATGGTAGTTGTGACATTTTTAACAACACAGTTTTTCAGGACCAAAACTGTCCTGCATTTAGTCACAGTAAAAACAGTTCTGACACTATATTGGTTACATTTCTCATTAGGTCACACTGCACTTCTTCATTTGTGTCGAATAAATGTAAGTCGTGCTTTTAAGGTTTTTTCTAGCTTTAGTGCGCAGATTCTATGTTCTCTTCTGTATTGGAGCGTTCTGTTTTTAATGACGTTCATATTGTTGTATACTGTATGTTCCCGCTTAAACACAACTGTGTACATAATTTACAGCTTTTGTATTCTGTAAGTGGCATCAGTATTCCGCCCCTCTTTAATACGTCTATAGCATACACGTTCTTCTTTTAGTATTGACTTATACTAAAAAGAAACTAGATGCAATCTTTAATTTGAGACACGTGGTTACAAACAAGTGCGTTTCTGCTAGGTATCATATATGTCTCAACATTTAAGTACAAATATGCAGTTTGGAAATCTGCCTGAAGTTTGGCAGTTTCTTTTACAGTAATCTTATATTGTACCATATACGTTACAGGTGCAGGTTTGTGTATACGGCGCAATTGTATGGGCTCAATTCTACTGTTCACGTTCACTCAAGGCATTCCCCCCTGTGGGAGTTCACAGCCAACAGAGCGTAAATAATACACTAGATTATTGCGTAGTGTAATGACAAACATCATAGAGGTCTCTACAGTTATTGAATGCTTGCGTGGGCGCGTTCGGGTATCTCTTGTGTATACGTTAATTATATACATGTAGTAAGTTAACTGCACTTCGTACTACAGCCATGTAAATAGTAAATAAGTAAATATATTACAACATTTCTTGATATATGATTAAGAAAAGTACCTGTAACTCAGACTCGTTTGAGATTGTTTACAATTTATGAATAATGAATTGAGTGTTCTGACGCTAATTTCTGTAACTTTCTTTTATTTTTAATATCCATCTTGCAACAGTTTATTCCTGGATACCGACAGAAAAATGTGTATGTTATATCAACATTAAATATTTTATTGAAATATTTGTAAAAGAGCGGAAAACTTTTTTTTTTATTACAGAATATAATGTTACATTGATTCGTTTTGAAGAACTACTTTCAAAACATGACCTATTCGAATACCTGACCTATAAGTCGACAATGTAGTATAGGGAAGAATCCTTCTTGTTGTGATATTTGCTCCTTATATTTTAACTGAATTCTTGGAGTATTAGAAAAATTTTTATTATAAAATAGTTTCTAATTGAACACTTTATATTCAGTACTGTATAGCTTATGTACGACAATTTTAAAGTAGTACAGTAAATAAAGTAAGTACAGAAATCCATAAATAAATAATCAAAGTTCTTAAAATGCATTATGAGGACATCGGTATTTTATTATTAAACGGATTTTAGACCACACACACACACACACACACACACACACACACACACACACACACACACACACACACACACACACACACACACACACACACACACACACACACACACACACACACACACACATTTGAAGGTTTTCCGTTAAAGGAAGTCTACTGGAATTAAAACGCCATTTTCATTCAGGATCCTAGTTACAATAGAGTCAGGAGTGGAGGTATACTTTATTCATGGAAAAAGCAAATATTTATATCTTGACGATTTCGGTTTCTTTTCTTCAAGTTTTTGTTTTTTTTTCAGTTTGGAACAATATTTAGATCTAAAGTCATTTTCTCACGCTAGCTTTTAAGCTTTACGATCTATTCAGTCATCATCCTTCAGATTTCCCTGTTCCATTGCATTCCTTGTGCCTTCCATCCAAGTCTTTCGTGGGCCTCCCTCTTTGCCATTGATATTAATCTATCATTGCCCATACGACACACACGCCCGTACGATTTTAAACATTTAGCATCAATTGTGTCATTTATACTAGAACATATAAGAGTTATTATTTCCCTTATAACTTCATTTTTAGTCCTATCTTACAAAGTAAGCCTACAGCACCTTCTCCAGTATCCCGTTTTTATGGGATAACCTTGTAACCTTTTCCTCATATGTTCTCTCGTTTCCCACACTTCAGCCTCATATGTTACAATACTTTACAGTATTCTTTTATACATTTTGATTTTAGTTTCGAGCTTTAGTTGATATCGCCATAAAATGGAATATAACTGTCTCGTCGCTTGTTTCCCGTGTCCTATACGATTGTATTTTATTTCTGTTACACTTGTGCCGTCTTTTGCAATCATGACACTAATGTATTTGTTGAATATGCTCCTTCCGCAATAATTCCGTTCCTCTACTGCCTCCACCACTGTATGTATTTCCAACGACAACATATTCAGTCTTATTTGTATTCAGCGTTAAGCTCCATTTATGGTATTCTTCATCTAACTTCCGAAGCAGATGTCATCTACAGCTATAATTACTCGATCGTCTGCGAAATGCAAAGTGAAGAGCTTTTCAGTATTTAAAACTATCACCATGTTGTGACAGGTGGGTCTCTATTGTTCTAAAGCTGAATACAAGTATATACCTATCTTAAATAAAGTAGGCGTATTAGCACAACCTTGTCGCAATTACTTGTCTAGAGCTTGTTATTGTTAGAAAATACTGCTAGAGTATATACTGCTACTTTAGTGCTACTGCTACTGCTACTACTACAATAATATTATTGTCTATTGTACTCGAGTCTATACTGCTAGTATTGTTGGTATATAGCACTTCCACAGCTCTGACATGACATGGATACCATTTTCTAATAACGTTGGCCATAGAGTGTTGAGTGGAAAATTGTCATATGCCTTCTTGAGGTCTATAAATAGCCTACTAAAAGGGTTCATACATTTCTTAAAATTCTTTTTCAAAAAGTTATTTTAATGTGAAGATACGTGCAAGCTTTTGTTGTGGTCCTTAAAAAGCCGGAGAGAAATGTATACACATTCTACAGTAATTTTTATTTTGATTCATTTTTTAGATAGACTTGAATTACGTGGGCATTCTTTGGTGATTTAACGTTAAAAGTTAAGGGAATTTGTTAAAAAATACGTGAGTTATAAAACACTGAATTTGCGCCCTATTTTTGTAACTTGAGATACAAGTCCATAGTAGAGTGTAGTGACCACCAAATATACGTTACTATGTTTATTGATATTGTGACTATATGCTCTAGGTATGAAGATGAAACACACTCTTTTAAACTGTTTGTACCGAAGCCATTTGTTGTTAGACATTTATGTAAGAGCTAGTTTCATTTGACTGAACGAAGAAATAATAAGGTTGAAGGAAAATAAGGTTGTATAAGGGCATTACAGATACTGTAACCAGTGTCTGTGTTTTACACTGGGCACGGAAGTTGGTGTAAGAGCATTGCATGTGATGTTACATTTTACTGTCAGCGAAAAAGCTTTAGAAGTCTCTGCAACGTTTGTAACTTTTAATAAAATTCTCTGAAGCAACACGGAGCGCTTACTTAATATCAAATTGAACGTCTCCGCGAGCGGCGTAGAGAGCAGACAGAAGCACGTTGCATAACATCAAATTGCTTTCTGGAGTCCGCTAAGATAAAGAGATTTTCGTTCAATTACAGTTACATATGAATCACTCTCATCGCTAGAACAACAATTGAAAGAAAAATTTAATTTAAACAATGTGATTGTAAATAGTAAGCTAATGGTAAAAATATGGTATTCAAATAAGCGTAATTCACGTTTTCCTCACTGAGATTCTTACTCCACAAATTGTATTGTTCGCTATAACATAATACGTAATAACTACACTGACAAGATTGTCTCTGATGGAGAACAAGCGTTTCAAACATTGGATTTCTGGCATAAATTGTTTGCGTTTTGCTACGGGTATAAATCACAATACGAATGAAAAGTACCCCTGTTGCAACCCTAATATTTCAGCTGAATTTAAATTTATTACTTACCATCGATTAAAAATTTTTTCTTAGTAAAATCTAGTGTAAATTATATGTAATGACACATATAGGTACTGATATGTTGTTTCACACACACACACACACACACACACACACACACACACACACACACACACACACACACACACACACACACACACACACACACACACACACAAGACGGTACATTATCAACAATATGTCGTGTATTCCCTGCATAGTCGAGTCGATAACTGTTTTTCACGGCGTAATGTTGTAATTTTCTTGTGGTTTATTACGCTTTGACAGATATTGTTGCTCTGTCTATTTCTCAACAAACTATTATGTGGTGTTACATTACGCAACATAACTACATAATGCCGTTACATAGTTATTAGTAATTTTTAATGTTGAGTTTTCAATGGCGTCAATAATGACAACAAAAACAATCGTGACTACTCGTTGTGTAAAGACAGTAATGTTAGTGTGAACACAGAAAACATATTCAGCTTATGCATGTAGGCGGCGCAAGAATTACCGTAGCGAGAGTAAATGGCTAGGGAGAATTTTCAACTTAAAATTTTATTACATACCTTCGTTAAAAAGTAAGCACAATCAAATGAAAATTAAGTCTGAAAAAAGTCACCGTAAGGCACTGAGTGTTAGTAGTAATAGTAGTAGTAGTAGTAGTAGTAGTAGTAGTAGTAGTAGTAGTAGTAGTAGTAGTAGTAGTAGTAGTAGTAGTAAAATGTTAGTTACTAATAAATCTAATAATTCACTTCTCACATATTAATTATACCAGATTATATTATTTAAGTTTCCGTTTAGTAAAATGGCGGAGGGTTGAAAGCGTTGTTGCCCAACCTAAGGATTTGTCCGTGAAATTTTGACTGGACATTATTTGATTTTCTAATCTAAACTGTCAGGCTACAACTCCGAATATTAGTACAGCACGCAGTCTTTCCGTTATCTCCATGATGTTAGATTCACTCTCACAATCTCAATGTAAGCATATATATTCACACACGCGCGCGCGCGCGCGGCTTATATAATATAAGCAAACACAGTTGTTACAAGTATTATGAGTATTACAAGATATTCGGGGATTTTCAATCATGGAAGGACGTTTAAATTTTTCATGTAATGTTGAAGGCCTACAGGTAATGTAAGTACGGTTACAATAGCCATGGTTAGAAACACGTGACCAGTCAGAAGATGAAAAACATTTTAATATAAAATGAAAAAAAAACAGCAATATTTCATTTTAACGCCTTCGTCTTGAAATATATTTACATGGACCATCTCGCAATTAACAGAGAATAATATTTGTGTATTGAATAGTAGTTTATCGAAGTAGGCTAATCAAAATGAAGTTAAAGAAAAAAATATTATAGCAATAATAAACGGCAAATCGATTTTCTATTGCACTATTGAGCAACAAAACGAAATTCTCGTACTAGCTTTTTCATCTGATTGATTAATGCTTGTCTCCATTATAATAAAAGGTATAATTATTGCACTGAATACTTTTTAATATAAGTAACAAACACTGAAATTGCTACATTGTGTAACTAGAAAATTGAGACATTAAGAATTCCAGGTCTTAAACAAGCTCTTTTTTAGGAAATCTGTAGAAATTATTTTTCTACGGGAAATATAAAAACGCAGAAGCAATAACAAAATTCCAAAAAATAACGTTGCATTTGTCATCTATTTGCTTATGCTTCGTATTCTGTTAACAGTATTATTCAAAATAATTAATAAATAAAGATTATAGCTGAAATATAACTAAAACGTACAGTTAACATTGAAATAATTAAATATAATTTGACGATAAAAACAAGGAGTTTTGTGCTATACAATTTAAACAAACTGCGCTAGTCATGTGGTCATGTCAGGTAAGATAAGGAGTTCAAATTATGTGTCACTACTTTAGTAAATTATAATTTAAAAAAAAAACGTAATTTATTAGCAAATAAAAACTACACGTCAATGTAAAACGTTAAGAATTTTTCAACACATGCACTTGACCAATTTACTCTCCACAATAGTCTGAAAGTGTCTTAAGCTTTCAGAGTAACATAAAACAAAAACCAAACAGCTAATACGTACATTCCAATGTATTTAATCCACTTAACCCAAACAGCATAAAACAACATAAAATCCAACTTATTAAATAATTTTGAAAACAAGATTTATCAGGTACTAAATATTAAAGTACTTGATAATTTTACACTTAGTACTATAGCTATGGGTTTTTATATAGAGGAAAATCGGGTGGTACTGAACACTTTACTTTAGCTTTTTTTTCTTATAGAAATCTTTTTAGGAAGTAAATGTAATTATATTATTTGTCGTACAAAACTTTATTATTAAACCTACACTGTCTGAAATTTTATATTTCTAAAATGATAATCTATAGTGTTTCAGAAGTTCATTTCTGAGAATATGTATTTAAACAAACATAGGTATATCGCGTATATTGTGAATTTCACTAAATGGCTATATTTAGAGTACATAAGTGGCTCCAGTAATTCAGATTACACGACTTGAATGAATTTTAAAGGTCAAAAATCATGTTTATACAAACGTTTTTAGTATTGCAAAATTTAATTGTTAAAATCAGTTAGAAATAACAAATTAAATACATGTATTTACAATACCCTGTATTTGTATACGCCTATATTTTTTAAACAATAGTTTGTTCTTTAAATCAGTTTACTTTGCAGTAGCATGCATACGCACTTAACGAATCAAAATAGAAGAAAGAAGAAAGAATCTTATAACTAGTTTAGTGTTCAAAGAGTATTCAGAAGGAAACATTAATGCAGCCGCTATATAGAGCAGAAATAGATTGAAAATAAACAATTGGTAATATCGGAATTTTCAAAAGAGATAGTGTCTTGCCCAATAGTCAGAGCTTCTCTCTCAACGGGAGGGTGACTCGGGTCGTGCACCCATATAAAATAACATTTATATGAAATGTAGTTTCTGGTTCGGATGTTATTATACCATTCTAGTTACCTCTATCTTCAGTACATTATTGTATTGATTTGTAAATATTTATGGATGCAAACGGAAAACGCTTTTCATTCTGTAGCTATTTCTCGTGTACATTCTTTAACTCCCCCTCTCCACAATCCAGTAACGGGAAGAATGTTAAATTTTGCGTTTAAATTTTGTGTTGTAGTTACACATGTAATTAAAACCTATGTAGACAGTTTGTATGTTAGACGTTAGTAAAGTGTTATGCACATTATATCCGCTACTATCGTTTTCTACATTATAAAATTCTTCTGCGTAGGCTTACTGTACTTACCACATCTTAGCAAAGTGACGCCAAAGCATCTTTTGCGCGTGTTAGTCGAGTAGTGAGCGTGTAATGTTCGGGTGTTTAGTACTATAAGAGAGAGAGAGAGAGAGAGAGAGAGAGAGAGAGAGAGAGAGAGAGAGAGAGAGAGAGAGAGAGAGAGAGAGAGAGAGAGAGAGAGAGTGAGGGAGGGAGGGAGAGAGGGAGAGAGGGAGAGAGAGAGAGAGAGAGAGAGAGAGAGAGAGAGAGAGAGAGAGAGAGAGAGAGAGAGAGATTGAGTGAGAGAGTGGTGGGAAGGGGAGGAAGAAGAGAGGAGAGGAGAGAGAGATTTAGAGAGAGAGAGTGAAAGAGCATAAATTACCGTAGTCACTGTTTTCCGCGCGTAACCTCTCGTGAATAATTGTACGTGAATAATCTTATTATCTAATGTGGTCAGTATGGGGTCGACAATGTTGTCAACTTTCTATTGTTACCACTATTATTATAGTATTAACTTAAACGCTACTGCTATTAATACTAATATAATAGTACGCTACATAGTTACGTAATGCTGACAGTTCTGTGAAAAAGTTGTCTTTTAGTCCAAACAATAAACTCCTTTTTTATTGCAATGAAATTAATCAGCACCAAATAACATATAAAATAATAATAATATTAATAATAATAATAATAATAATAATAATAATAATAATAACAAAGTCCAATGTACTAAATAATTTTTAGTTACTTAGAAACAATTAATGAAGTATTAAATACTGAAGTTTTTTATAAATTTATACTTAGTAATACTTGCGCGCTTTTACTTACCGCACCTAGAAAATAAATTAAAATCTACAGCGTTGACATTTGAAAAGAACATAACGTATTATGAAACAAAAAATATCGGTATGGAGAATCATACATGACTTCCATGTTCTAAGATTTAGGCCTATATTTAAAATCATTTTTTTCGAAATGAAATATTTCTATAGAAACTACTTCTTTCTACTTATTTCTTCAGCCTTAACCACATTACTATGGCCACTAAGTACACCACCTCACGGTAGCGCACTCGATTTTCACTGATAATGGCAATCGATGGCACTGCCGAAACCTCTGGTTTTGTAGAAACCGTTGTACTACGGCCAAATAGCCCGGGAAGGAATTTTAACAACAAACTACTTCTTTGTTGCCGATAACGTAGTACACATAAAAAATTACACCCTCCCCCTTCAACTATCATTTTCATTTATAAAAAATTACCCCCTCGCCCTTCACCCACCCTTTTCATTTATAGATATTTCATCTACCTTTCTACAGTGGATAATTATTACCCTCTTTTCAGGATACTTTATTTATCAAAATTAAGTACTTTACTCTTGTTAAAACATAAAATGTTGCATGTAATCTACCCCTTCCCCTTAACCGATCTTCACCAAAATTAATAGGCCTTGAGTCCTCTACAACTCGAGGCACATATGCAAAAAATGATTTGATTCTGTTTGAATTTGGGGCAGTTATCGTTCGCCATAGAAGAACTCTACACACACACACACACACACACACACACACACACACACACACACACACACACACACACACACACACACACACACACACACACACACACACACACACACACACACACACACTTTTCGGAAAATGGCATTTCTTCTTGTTTTGAGGGTAGTACAATCAGAATCAGACTTTATCTGAACACGATTTTTTTCGCCATCACCATACTTCCATTTCCATATGGAAGTAATAGTGTAAATTATGTGGAATTTTTGTTGGTGTTAGATTCAAAAGTCGAGTCGTCGTGCCTCATGACTTAGGATCGCTGATAAGGAGTTTGTGACGTACACAAAAGGGCTTTAATTTATTAGCATACATTTTTTTTCTTGTTTGGTTAAAAACAAAAACAAACCGACTTCAAGAGAACAAAAGAAACTAAAAACGATAAACGCTAGAAACACATGTCCAAAGGCATTTTCAATCGGATTTGGGACAAAAAAAGTTTCTTTATTTTTAATTAGTTACGTTCAAAAGAATCGATCAATGTAACCTAAAGAATAAACTTCAGTCACTCAAGAAACACACACAGTTCACTAACAATTGGTGGCGAGGAATCAGGTGCATTTTGCACGAATGGTAGACCGGCAGACTGAGTCTCATTCCAGTTTACTACTGTTTTATTGCGACCTTTAATTGAACCTACTTTCTCAGTAGGCCTAACGCCACAAGCACGTCTTTCAGTTTATTTTGATCGTATACACAGATTAAGTCAGTCAGTCAGTAATGGGATGGGAGTGACTTCTTGGCATCACTTCATGGTGTTTTGCTTCTTCATTGCGTCTTCCTATTCTCATTCCTACACAAGGAAGCAATTGTGTAGGAATGCGGCTTCTCTACAATATATGGTGCTCATTTCAGGAATAAATAATTTACTAAAATTTCATATAGTTATTAACAAAACCTCTCAACACCAAGTTTGTATTTTTAAGGTATAGTTTGACATAAATCTTTTTTTATAATCGTCGCTATTTCCTATTTAAAATTACTCTATTTGGTGGAAGTTTCATTTCTGGTGTCAACCATGTTTGATAGTTCGACGGGTAGTGAAAGAAAAAAATTTGCTTCCGAGTGAAATATTTTAGAAAATATTAAATTTTATTTAGTTGAACTTATTTATTAACATTAATTCACAAACTGTGTGTTTTGTTTTAAAGGACGTGAAACCTCACCGATGATTGATTTAGGATTTCAAAATTTTTGTATGTTTATATCGGCGTTAGCAATTATTTTTTTGACAACGTTAGCAATTATCCGTGTTAGCGTTTTTTTTTCAATGAAAATTTAAAGTAATCCTGTCTTGTAATTTCTTAAAATACGTTTTAGTCTCACGAACAAATTGAGACGTTTTATGCTTTCGTAACACTATTTGAGAATAAAGATTTCTTGTGAAGTGCTGCAGAAAGCAATCACTATAGGTGTCACTAGTGTATACGTGTTTGAGAGTATGAATCAGAGGGAACCATCAGAATGTGTTTGAGAGATGTGTTCTATAATGAACCATCTGCTTTCATAGTTTTAGCTTACTCGTTTCTTTAGCATCTCATCTCGCTAGTTTCATACAGTACAGAGAACGGTTTACTGCATCTACTCTCTGTCTTTCTGTGCTTTCTGGAAGTCTTTTTATGTACCACTCAATTTTATTAACTGGTAATGTGTCAACTCCAAAAACGTGGTGAGTAGATAGACAAAAGTGAAACGAAGAAAAGGCTGTAATTGCCTATTTTCTTCGTAGAAACAATTAAGGGGACTTGGTAATGTCTATCTTACCCATGTTAAATTTAAAAACTTTGTGCACATTTTTCTCATAAACTATGAATGATTTTAAAATGGAATTTTTAGGGTTTCTTTATCCAACAGTTGTATGAGGTTTAACAAAAGGCATTTAAAAAAAAGGTTTTTTTATGTACTTTATAAGTTGATTTCTAACGCACTTTTTTGACACGTTTTAAAAAAATAGATTTATTTTTATTTCTTCAGCTCCGGTTAAAAGAAAATTGCTGAAAAAGGTAGTTTATTATTTCTGTAAGACGTATTAAAACCTAGTTTTTATTCAAGTTAAAGTTGCAAGAACTATTAAGCCTGAGATAATAAATTTCAAATTGACAGTAAGAATAATTTGTTTATAATTTTTAATTTGACAATTACAATTTTAGCTTTTATTACAACAAACAGGATAGGTAAACATTGTTATTGGTTCCATGAATAATAGTCGTGCGACTTCATTATCATCAACCGGTAATGAAATACGAGTTTTCTCGTTTAAAATGTTGCCTCATTTAACAACTACATAATACGTGACACAGAAATATACATAAATGTGAATGCATCATATCTACAAGTGAACAAAAATTAATTTTCCTCTGTTTATTGAATGTTTGTGTGCGCACATTTCAGTCGGATGAAGTTTTGAACATGGTCTATTTTTCGTTTCCTAGTATCGGAATATTTTTCTCTTATGGATGCAACTGTCGTCAAAAACACTTTTGTATCTGAAGTTGTTTATATTTTATTACTTTTTACATACAAGCTGAAAAGAATGCGTGTATGTAGAAAATTATATATTGTTCTGTAAACGCTACATCGCCCAATTTGACGGTGCAAGTGAGGTGAAAAAGTATTCTCGCACTGTCAAGTAATTTTGTCATGTAGTCGAAGTTGATCCAGTGTTGTAATGCCAATGCCGCCTTACGTCGTCTTTGGCGACTCATTGAGCATACTAATGAACACTTGCCCCAATTTCCACAGTTTCGGCGAATTTAAAGGGTTTAAAATTTTTTTAATAACTTGATCCTAGAGAGATGCAAGTTTGTTGTCTGAAAATGAAGTGTGAAAAGGAATTGGTCCCCGGTTTACGTTTCGTTATGAATATTGTTATTTAGCTTTTCAACAACATTCTGGTCATTATAGGAATAAAATAGAAATAAATAATTTTATATATCAACGATAAAACAATACACTTAGAGTAAATATTTCAATAATTTATAAGATCGAATGTTACTAGATGATGAGGATACTTTTAAAACGCCAATTAACATTAGTAATACAGTAAACCGTATAGTGGAATTGCAGGTACACTTCTCGTAGAAACAATTGTAAAAGAAATAGAAACAATGATACAATCATTTGAAATAGTACCTGTTCATGAGATGAATATTTACGTATTACTGGAAAATAATGAATAAGGGAATTTTAAATTAAACGGTGATTCACCTTAATTTAACTTTAATTGTTATCAAGTGTGTAAAGCAATATACTAAACGTAAAACTATATAAAACATAATATTTGCTTTTTAAAAGAAAATATTTATATACTTTGTGTATATATTCTGATGATGACAGTTTATACCGTTGAAATAGTTTTAATATATAAAAAATAAATAAATATTTTCTTTTGAAAATCAAATATTATTTATTCATTTTTACAAATAATTAACAAGACTAATATGAGAAGGTATAAATGTAATATATATATATATATATATATATATATATATATATATTAAAGTGCACATTTATTACAAGTTTTTAATTATTTTAAAACAATTAGATTAAAAGAAGAAAGTTATATTTTAGTTTCGTTGTTATAAATTCAATTTGTGTTAAAAACAAAGTTTGTGAACGAAAGATGCTGGTGGATGTTTTTATTTTTGTGTAGTATATTATATTAACATGATATTAATAGTTGTTACTAAGAATTCCAGAAAGGAATGAACCCTTTTAATAATAGTTCAAAGACTCCACCTTTAAAAGATAAGGACACCACCTTTAACTCCTATTCTGGAGAGGAAAAGAGTTTCTCGAATTCATTGGAGAAGACCCGATGTCTTTTTCAGAAGCCAGGTGTCTGTTTCAGAAGTGGATGTGCCGGAGGATCCTCTCAACATTGTTGTCCCATGGAAGACCACCGGGTACTCCTCGATATGGACAGGACGTGGAGACGATGTACAAGGTAGAGCTGAATATCCTTCAGAAACACGTTGAAGAGACAAATAAGAAGGATGAGTAGTAGATGAACAAAATGAATAAGCTGATAAAGGAAAATCTTCTCTCATGTGATGTGTGGGGAAGAGAACATCCAGGATTTCTCGCATTTCACCTTGTTCATAGTTATTTTTCCATCCGGGGCACCGATTCTATCCCAGGGGCACTAGTTTGACCCCTCGCCCCAGGGGCCCTGGTTTATTTTGTCGCAAAGCGTGCGCAACAGTCGTATGGCCGTTGATAGAACTTTATTGCCTTGTGCTCTGCGGACCTCACCGCAGCTTCTGGTTTGCAACGGGCTCGCTGTGCCTTAATCATCTCCGTCTCAGGTCAGCGATGTGGGCCGTTCACCAATACACTTGTCGCCTGCCATTTCATGACTTCTTGCGGGGCACCGAACTGTCACATGCCCCCTTAATGATCCTACTCGGACGAGCCGGATTTGTATCTTGCAGCTGAAAGGTGAAGTAATCATGGCCACTACCAGTGTACTCCCCCATCCCCCTCCAGTCAACGATCCGAGGCATCAAACTCTCCGAAGCCAGAGTAACATCCGGTATAGAACTACTATACCCTAGACTCCGGTAAGTTTCGATGTGTTTCCTCTTTTGTGCTAATAACTGTAAGTCCTAGTCTGGAAGCCGTATCTAACACCAGTCTCTCCGTGGTGTTTAATTGTGGCATACCCCATTCACAGGCTCTGGGATTAAAAAAATATGATTACTGATAAATATAATATTTCTAAAAATAAGTAATATTAGTCTGGATGCCGTTGGATTCCTAGTTTCCGTTCTGTATATTGCAGTTAAAATTATTTTAACAACATTTTCTTCCTGGTCAATGTTCACTTTTTAAATTATTTTAATAATTTTTGTACTTGGTATGCATTGCTCAAGGTGCTGTGCAAAATACTCGTACTTCTGAACAATAGTAACTAATGAACTTTTGTATTATTCGTACGTGTATTAATCCATCCGCCTTTCTTGACATCAAGAAATATCAAAAAGCGTACGATTGTCGCAATACCATCACACGTTTAGCAGTCTCCACAACAGGGTTTTAATATGACCTGTTTAGTATGGTGTCCAGCTGCCGATATTAAAAAAATAATGTACAAATTCACTATCCAATTACCGTATATATAGTAGAAATTTTCCTATATGCAAATAATAATGTACGTTTAAGTTACTCATATCTGTAAAAAGTTGTTTAAAAGAGCCGTGTATCATTTACATGCCATGTTAGAAAAACGTTAGTATTATAAATTGTTTACCTATAGGTAAACAGATATAATATGTTTTTAAAAAAGTCTTTATACACACATTCACAATTAAAATCATAACAGTAAATTATTTTGCAAATTACTGTAAATACATAAATAAATAGATTGCAAATTATACGATGTTAAAAATACGCGTACATAAAAGCATCAAAAGTAATTTTGTAATTGAAAATTTATTGACGATTTATCGACAAAATATAAACCTGGACAGTACCTAGCGTGCACAGAAATGTTAGGCCGTCATCACTGGGAAACAAAAGTCACATAACGGGCAGACACGATAACATGTGTCGGCCATGTATGTCAAAATATTTGACATCTTATATGTCAAACAAAATTACTAGCGACACGCCTTTGGAATACAGACAAGTCTAAAAATGATATAAAACGTACGCTCACCGCGTCGGAACACATAAAATAATAAACGAGTTTGCCATATTTCTAATTACAACTTTGCTAGTAGTTTTTGTTGTTTCTATATTTTGGGCAGTAGTGTGTATATTGATGTACAGTAAGCAAGATTTTAGTTACCTAGTTTTTCTTTTGTTAATTAAAATCGTTAATTTTTCTTTTTATTCCACTGTTTCTCTACTTATTTGTTTATAAGTGATCGTGGATGAATTATGTAATTTTTAATAATACGGTTGGGATTAATAATGTCTTAGTGAAAAATTTCTTACTAAATTAATTGTTACGGAGCTTATTTTCTGCCAAAAATGTCTTGCAGATAATTGTTCGTACTATGCCAGTCTAATATCTCGTTGTAATAAACAAAAGTGAAAGTTCAACAAGTATTGAGTAAAACAAAAAAATAATATTGTAATAGTACCATTAAATTTATATGAAAACAAATACAATTTTTAAAAATAAACATGACGTATATAATAGAATATGAAATGATGAATGAGGTATAGGCTATAGTAAAAAGAATAATATTTACGTTAATTTACGAATAATTGACATAGACGTTCATTGCGATAGCCATTGTATTGAATTAAGTAACGCATTTTGATGGAAAATTCATTCTTAAGCTTGGTGTACTTAGAGAACAGCAGTTTACAATAATACTTGATACTTACTCTGATCAATTACAATATTTACGTGTGAATTCCTGTGGTTATGAAACTAATATAAGGCAAGACTAACCTAACCACTGTCATGCTTTAATGATTTACAATCGTCCTCTTTGTTAGTTTCATTTATTACTGTGCAATACTACTTATTTTTAAGGATGTCTGTGAACGTGAAATAAGTCAGAATACGTACCAGCTCGGTATGAGGTAACTTCGTAAGTAAGTACGTTTACTCAAGATACATTATCTAAAACTAATAAAAAGGCAAAACAAGTTTAAACACTTATAAAATATTTTTTGTTACATGGATACATTTATTATGGAAAGATTTTTCAAATATTAATATTTAATACAATATATTAATATTTAATATTCATATATTAATATTTTTGATGTGCAATGAGGTGCTAAGTAAACGTGTGTTTTAAAGTCTCTACTACTACGAGTCTCTACTCGTATATACGACTCATTATACTACCGCTTATATCTAACGACTACGAAAATTATGATAACATAAAAGTTGTAAAACCGTGGCATTTTCCAATGTGATACTCAGTAAGAACACTAATTAGAAATAATTGTCGTGATTTATTATGTTCGTCGATCTCGGTAGCGTGCAGGGGTCGGTTAAGGCACTACTGTATAACGTTACATACGCGGTTGTGAAAGGCAGCCAGGCGAATACAGTAACTACCTTTAAGAACGCGCTACTAACAACATATGTTAATGGCTCGTAATACGTGGATAGAGCCGGATTTTAGTCTCATAAAATATAATGAACGTTAGCGGATGGAACTTAACGCAAACACTGTGACAGGAAGCTGTTTGTACTCACACGAGTCCCTAGCGTGTGTGTAATTGTTAGTCGTTATGAGGAACGTCAAAAATTCTACTCTACTGTCCCTTACTAGTATAGTTATTACTTACCAGTGTTGTCAGTACCGGTCATACCGTAACAAAAAATACCACAAGCCACAAAGAAAATAAATGATGTACCCCATAAAGAATTTAATGAACTAAGTAATAATTATGAAGGTGACTCAGAAAATTTTAAATTTGTGATTAACGTATGTTAATCCATCCCTTGCGGCCATCTTTTTGTTGACAAGGCTCTTATCGGTTTTCTGTTGTATTTTTAAGAACAGTATACATTTACATTCTGTGTGTGTGTGTGTGTGTGTGTGTGTACATTAAAAATATTAGTTCCCGTTTCATACATTCTGTACTCATCGTGAAAACTTCCTTGCGATAATGTAATCATATTATAGACATAACAGTTACAACAGAATAATAAATAGGTAATATTACTTACTGCAACAAATAATTTGTGACGGCAGTGGTATGCGAAAATCTGCTCTCCGTTACCAGCGGCGGACACAGCGAGACAATCGGGGATCAGCAGCCGAGACGTGACAACTAACGTGCTCGGGGCGAGTCAATCAGCGATCCCGGTTAGTGCATAAAACCCGCTCCGGTAGAAAATTTTGCGCAGGATCCGCGACCACATAGAAAGACTGGACGTGCTGATCCCCGAGCAGTTCGGCTTTCGTGAGCTGCACTCCTCGACTCATCAGCTGATGAGACTCGTGGAATGCATTATCCAGGCTGGCTGCCAGGGCAAACAGACGACTGCAATCTTCCAAGACGTAGAGAAAGCCTTTAACCGCGTATGGCACGAGGGTGTCCTTTAAAAATTAAAGGAAGTCCTTCTCCCAGATTGCTACTTTCACTTGATGGGCAGCTTTCTGCGAGACGTAGCTTCCATGTGAGAGTAGACCACACTCTCTCTTCGGAGAGGCGTATTACCGCTGGTGTCCCTCAGGGAAGTGTACTTGGGTCTCTCCTGTTCTCGCTGTTTGTCAACGACATGCCCCGAGTTCCTGGAGTAAAATTGTCGCTGTTAGCGGACGACACTGCGGCATTTGCTCAGAGCCGAACGCAAGTTATGCGTCAATCAAGCTTCAGCGCCAACTCGACGCGTATGTCGGTGGACCGATGACTGGAGAGTTGCCGTTACCGCTTCCAAGAGTGCCGCGGTAATATTCTCGCGCAAACGCAAACGGCCTCGGCCGCTTAAAGTAGGCCCCGTCGAGGTACCCTGGACCAATAGCGTCAAGTACCTCGGGCTCCACGTGGACACCCAACTCACCTGGCGAACCCATACACAGTACATCCGACAACGCGCTTCGGCGCAACTCAGTAGACTCTGGCCCGTGATATCTAATCCTGCAATGATCCCCCGGATAGGTAAGCTCATAGTCAACTCGTACGTGTTGCCCGTCATTACCTATGCCTGTCTTGTTTGGGGATACCTTGCTCGTGGTCATAGGTCAGCGCTCCAGCGCGTACTCGACCGGGGACTGAAGCTTGCGTGTAAAGTCCCCCGGAGGTACTCTTCTCATTTTTTGTGGAGAGGACTCGGTGTCCGCTCTTTGGATGATACCGTAAGACGCCTGGCGCGTAAATTCTATGTTCGTTCCGAAAGGATAACCCACAATTCCCTCATTGCCGGACTTAGTAAATACACCCCGCGACCAGGTGAGTTCTGGAAGCGATCTCGTTTATTAGCCCCGGTGGTATAATCCATCAATCGCAGGTCGCTTCAGACCCCCCACAAATAGATAAAACATATATAAGGAACTCAATCTGACCCAGTGGCAGGAGTCCTATTTGAGACTCGGGAAACTGCACAACTCCCGACCCGCGCAACCCCCAGTCGTGTCGTGTAATTTTGCGCACTTTTCATCGCCACGCCATCGGACGCACTTCATCTCCTCTCCTCTCTCGGACGACATCGGCGCGGAGTTACCCGGAAGGAACGGCCAAAGAATAGAACCGGCGTTCTTGCGTCTTCGCCTTCCAGTTCCGAACCCGCGAAAGGACGTCGCTGGGCCGGCAGCCGACTCTACAACCGATGCCGAAAGAAGAGGAGGACTGCAGTACGCCACGAACAGCGGGCGCAGCCGCCGAACATCTCAGCGCGGCACTACCACCAGCAGCCTTCTCGCCACACGGTCCTTTTTAGGGCCACCAAAAACACTAGAGTGTACGATTGGCGTCATTTATCATGCTGCAAGCCTTTTGTCCGGTGACAAGTGGCGCCCAACGTGGGGCGACGATCATCTTGGGAATGCAAGATCCAGCCACGCCAGCGAGCTACCAGCCGGCACACCAATCAACATGGCGCCCAACAAACACCTCTACAAGATCCTGAGAAGAGCAGTAGGCTGGCTACCGGAGAGCATTCAAGACCCCGGCAGCTGTATGCGAACATCTCCTCTCCGTTACCAGCGGCAGACACAGCGAGTCAGTCGGGGATCAGCAGCCGAGACGCGACAACTAACATGCTCGGAGTGAGCCAATCAGCGATCCCGGTTAGTGCATAAAACCCGCTCCGGTAGAAAATTTTTAGCATTAGTTTTGCCGGTCATTACCTACGCCTGCCCGGTCTGGGGTTACCTCGCCGCAATGCATAAAAAGAAGTTGCAGAGCGTCCTCGACAGGGGGCTTCGGCTAGCGGCCAAAGTCCCCCGTCGCTTCTCATCTCGCCTTCTAAGGAGAGGACTTGGCGTCCGCTCCTTAGACGACACTTTCAGGCGGCTTGCACGCAAATTTTATGCACGTGCGGCGAGGTTCCCAGGCAATCCTCTAGTGACTGGGCTGGGAAGGTACCGTATACGCCCAGGT
Organism: Magicicada septendecula; assembly: GCA_034769895.1. Lineage (NCBI taxonomy): Eukaryota > Metazoa > Arthropoda > Insecta > Hemiptera > Cicadidae > Magicicada > Magicicada septendecula. Next base: position 1,100,351,246 of record CM068367.1, on the reverse strand, counting down.
GATTCGTGGAAACGCCCTCGGTGTATACTGCGCTAGCGTAGGCTAGCACAACAGCCGAGAATCGGCCTGCTATAGAGCACGCGCCCTACTTGGGCAGGGCCACGAGGCAGGAGCTCCAGAAGGTAGCTCGGAACTCAGTTACCGTGCCGTTCGTCTCTGCGACGCACAACCGCAAAGCCCAGAGCGAGAATTTTTAGCACACATGGACGACATGAGACACACACGATACTTCACTGCTTGCATCAACAAGCCACTGCGGCAGTCAAGAAGAAGCCACCAGACCAACCTCAACCTCATCGCCAGCGGCAACATCCAGCTGCGATGGAAGTGGACCAGCCGCCATGCCAAGGCGAAGACAGCACGCCAAAGACGACTGGGACCTGCCGCACAGTGCCGGTAAAGTCGTATAGGTAGCACTACCCAGAGGAATCCGAGGAGTCCGAGATCAGGACTGAAAAATAGAGATGTGGGTTGCGCCGCCACTGTGACGGTGTCACAGTTCGGCCCCCGGATACCCTCTGGGCAAAGAGCTGAGCTAGTCAGCATTGGTCCCGCTGTTAGTGTCCCTGAAGCACTGTGCGGCAGCGACGAGCCCCCCGGCCGGCCACTTGGGTCAGCCGGGAACCCTACGACTTGCGCGGGAAGCCCTGCTCAACCCGCGCAGGTACATGACAATAATCGGTCCTTGTTAGGGCCGACAAAGCCCGTAAAGGCCGGACCTTCCGGCTGCACGGCCACTAGTAGGCCAGGCAGCCCCAATCCTCTGCCGGAGTATGACTCCCCAGACATGGAGACCTCGGCTTCCACCGACTGGGTGGTAGTAGGGCACGGTGGCAAGCCGAGAAAGTCTCCCTCAGTGGCTTCCCTGAGTTCGGCTTCGGCTCGGCGGCATTCCAAGCCTCCGCTGAGGTTGCACCTAGCCGCACCTCCGAAGGAAGGATCCCGCCGGTGTTTGTCACGAACGTCAGGGACATTATCGGCTTTAGTCGCCGACTCCGCAAGGTCGTTGCGCTGGCAGATAACGCTTCTGTCAAACTCCTAGCGAGTGAGACTGTACGCGTTACCTGCCGCAGCGCGTCTGAACAATTGGGAGTAATCCAGTGGCTGGAACGAGAATCGTTCCAGTCCACACATACTCCCTGAACCGCATCAAGCCTGTAGCCCTCGTCCTTCGGGGGCTAGACATACAGGCAGATCCACAGGTCGTCCTTGACGAAATGTGCGACGCGGGCTACAGGGTTGTGGCAGCCTATCGGTTGTATACAACCTATGGCTCGCGTCGACCCCTTCCCCTGATCAGACTCCAGGTGGAGAAGGGCGAATCCACCCAGGCCCTATTAGAGTTGAAACGGCTTTTCGGGCTCTGCGTTAGCGTAGAGCCCTACCGTCAGATCGGGCGAATTTCCCAATGCCATAGGTGTCAGAGGTTCGGCCACAGCAGCTTCGGTTGTTGGAACGCGCCGACCTGCGTCCGATGCGGACTTGACCACCTAACGCAGACCTGCGCTGTTCCTGACAACCACAGGTATTGTATTAACTGTGGCGGCGCCCATGCTGCTAATAACAGGCGCTGTCCCGTTTATAAAGAGCAGCTGGACAAACTTGTAAAGCCAGTCCAGCCTAAGCCTCGACATGTTGTCCAGCCAGTAACATTGGCCAAAACCTCTGAGACTGTGCTACGGAAACCAGCCCCAAGGTCTGCTCCGGTTCCGAAACCACCAAGTGCTGTGAGCCCGAGCAAAGCTCAACAGGCCACACCAAAAGCCGCGCCCCCGGAACCGGAACGCGAGATACCCGCCTACGCGAAGGTCCCGTTGCCGCAGGATGACGAGGAAATTGATCCTTCTCTGCCGCCGCCACCCAAGCCTCGCTTCCCCAGAACAGGCAAAAAGCAAGGTAGACCTTAGACCAAGAACACGGGCCAGCCAATACCTGCCACTGGACCCAAGCCTGTCCACCAAAAGCCAGAGCGACCACCCGCTCCAGAACATGCCCCCAAGGCTTCCACTGCCTCGCCCCGCCGCAGCTATGCAGCTGCCGCCAAGAGTTCTCCCCAGGCATTACCTACCGATGATCTCGCAGTCGTTTCTGACTTTTTGGCAAGCTACGACTTGCAGAAAGTAGCCCAAACCTTCCTTAAAAACAAGGAACGCTTGGCAACAGCCTCGCCCCAAGACAAATTCCTCCTCTTGGTGGAAGCCTGCCGTATTATTGGTCTGTTATGAACGGACAACCACGGCAATCCCTCAAGCGAGATCTCGAGATCGTGGCGTGGAACGCTAACGGCCTCGCTTCCCGGCATTCTGAGCTCTTAGAGTTCGTTGCCCGACACAAACACGACACCCTTCTTCTTGGTGAGACGCACCTGACCCCGCATTGTCGTTTCCGACTACCCAACTACGTGTGCTACCGGGACGACCGGTCAGATCGCGCAGGAGGGGGCACAGCCATCGCGGTGAAGGCGAGTCTTCGCCATCACCGCGTTGTCCTGCCTCAGCGGCGGAACCTCGAGTGCACCGCGGTTGAGCTCCATGGTGTTCTCGGCGGTCTATTCGACGACGTTTCCGCATACAAGCCTCCACAAACGGAGCTCCTGTCGAACGATCTGGAGGCCGTCTTTGGCGCAAACAGAAGGGTAGTCCTGGCGGGCGACCTGAACTGTAAGCACCCTGATTGGGGGAGCCGCTTGGTGAACCCAAACGGGGCCCGCTTACGCAGGTACGCTGATGCGGCTCGGGTCACAGTCATGGGTCCTACCGGGCCTATGTACTATCCCTCGAGGGCTAACTCCCGCCCTGATGTACTGGACATTGCCGCAGTCAGGGGCGTTTATTGCCCGGTCCACGTCTCCGTCATTTAGGAACTGTCCTCGGACCATTGACCCATCAGTGTGCATATAGCTACCCAGCACTCTACCGTCCGCGACGAGCGGCGGGTAATCGAGTGGGAACGCTTTGGCCCGGCGTTCAGTCGCCGCCTACCTGAGCATATCCCGCTCGACACTACCCAGCATGTCGACGAGGCAGTTGCCTTATTCGACACAGCCGTAGTCTCGGCAATAGACGTGTCCTCCCGGATGAAGCCGGGGCTCACGCCCGACTATCAGCGTATCCCCGAAGAGGTGTCTTAGCTCTCTTGCGAGAGGAATCGCCTCCGGAGACGCTGGCAGAGGACTCGTGACCCGGCTGACAAGGCTGCGTTCAACAGAGCGTCCGGCAAGTTGCGTCGCGACATGCTGGCGTTTCGTCGACGCAACTGGGAGCTAGCTGTAACACAGATGGATGGCTCTGCCGATAACCGTAATGTCTGGCGGATTCCCAGTGCCCTAAAGGGAAAGCGTAAACGCGCGCCTCTCCCCGCACTGGACGGACCCGGCGGTCAACCCCTCGGCCGCCCCCTCGAAAAGGCAGAGTTCTTGGCTGACAGTTTGTAGCGACAGTTCGCTCCCAACCCATCCAAGAACCCGGCTTTCACTCAGCAAATCTGCCTCGAGGTAGAGCGCGCCCGGTATCACAGTCCAGCCGGAGCCCATCTCCCCGGAGGAGGTCTCTGAGAGGATTGTTCAGCTCAAGCCCCGGAAGGCGCCTGGCCCGGACGGAGTCATGAATTCTGCCCTCCATCGCCTTCCGGAGCGAGGAACACAGTTCCTCTCTGACCTGTTCAATTCATGCCTCAGACTGGCCTACTTTCCGGTGAAATGGAAAACGGCTACAGTAATAGTGATACCCAAGCCGGGAAAGAATTCTTCTCGCGTGGAAAACCTCAGACCCATCAGCCTCTTGTCCGCGACGTCCAAGGTTTTCGAGCGTCTGATCCAGCGTAGGATCCGCGACCATCTACAAAGACTAGACGTGCTGATTCCCAAACAGTTCGGCTTTCGTGAGCTGCACTCCTCGACTCATCAGCTGATGAGACTCGTGGAATGCATTACCGAGGCTGGCTGCCAGGGTAAACAGACGACTGCGATCTTCCTAGACGTAGAGAAAGCCTTTGACCGCGTGTGGCACGAGAGTCTCCTTTACAAGCTCACGGAAGTCCTTCTTCCAGATTGCTACGTTCATTTGATCAGCAGCTTTCTGCGAGACCATAGCTTCCGAGTGAGAATAAACCACGCTCTCTCTTCGGAGAGGCGTATTACCGCTGGCGTTCCTCAGGGAAGTGTCTTTAGGCCTCTCCTGTTCTCGCTGTTTGTCAACGACACGCCCCGAGTTCCTGGAGTAAAATTGTCGCTGTTCGCGGACGACACTGCGGCTTTTGCCTCAGAGCCGAACGCGAGTTATGCGGCAATTAAGCTCCAGCGCCAACCTGACGCGTATGTCGGGTGGACCGATGACTGGAGAGTTGCCGTTAACGCTTCCAAGAGCGCCGCGGTAATATTCTCGCGCAAACGCAAGCGGCCTCGGCCGCTTAAAGTAGGCCCCGTCGAGGTGCCCTGGACCAATAGCGTCAAGTACCTCGGGCTCCACGTGGATTTCCGACTCACCTGGCGAACCCGTACAACTACATCCGACAACGCGCTTCGGCGCAACTCAGTAGACTCTGGCCCGTGCTATCTAATCCGGCAATGACCCCCCGGCTAGGTAAGCTCATAGTCAACACGTACGTGTTGCCCGTGATTACCTACGCCTGTCCTGTTTGGGGATACCTGGCTCGTGGTCATAGAACAACGCTCCAGCGCGTACTCGACCGGGGATTGAAGCTCGCGTGCAAAGTCCGCCGGAGGTACTCTTCTCGTCTTTTGAGGAGAGGACTCGGTGTCCGCTCTCTTGATGACACCGTGAGACGCCTGGCGCGTAGATTCTATGTTCGTTCCGACAGAGTGACCCACAATTCCCTCATTGCCGGACTTGGTAAATACACCCCGCGACCAGGTGAGTCCTGGAAGCGACCTCGTTTGCTAGTCCCGGTGGTATAATCCACCAATCGCAGGTCGTTTCAGACGCCCCCATAAGTGGATAAAAAGTATATATAGAAATCCAACAGACCCAGTGGCAGGAGTCCACCAAATCCTAGATACTACATTTCGAGCTGTTTCAGAGACCGCTTCTATATTATAAAGTTGCAGTACGACATTATTGTTAATATCATCTGCCTCGGATCGTCTCGACTAAGAGTCATACCCTACAAATCGGTTAGGTGCATATGGCTTTTCACTACTGACAATAGTAATGAAATTCTGACTTAAGTCGTGGGCATCCTAGAGCAAACTGCCTATATATTGTAATTACTATATGTTATGTATTATATATTATAGTTATTACTTACCAGTGTTGTCGGTACCGGTCAAACCGTAACGAAAAAGACCATAAGCCAAGAAGAAAGTAAACATGTACAGTTTAATCCAATAAACTATGTAATATTATTTAAATACCTGAAACAATGAAACGTTACTGTGAACCTGTGTATTAATTTAATATGTATATAAACACATAAAATAATAAATCAACTATTAATGGTAACTATAACAATATATAATAATATAAAGCATTGTAATGTACATAGATGTAAGTAAAGTATAAATGAAAAATTGAATCAAAAGAGGCTCGACTATGCGACAGTCAGGCGCCGACAAAATAAGTTACAATAGACCCAAAACACCCTTACATGTCATAAAAGCATAAAATGTTTTGTAGAGTAAATACAGCAAAAACGCCCATGTACCGTTAGGTCAACGGTACTGTGTCCTTCAGCAGACAATAGATGACACACCAATAAGTATGACCATTTTAGAAAGTAGCGTCATTTTTTAGGAGTCTAACGAACGTCCGCGTAAGTTTATCGCCTGCTCTCTGGCAACCAATCACGGATAGCGTCGGTAGTGAGCGCGAAAAGATACAGCACCGGAATGGGTACGTTCGAATTTACCGCCAAATATTTCAAAGTCAAGCCAATGGGAGTATGATCAACAAGAGCTGTAGTGAGGGAAGGACTCGGAAAACTATAAAAAGCAAGTGAAGCAAACAAAAAGAGTAGTCTAAGTTTAAATTTCACGCAAAACACGGGAAACCTGCGTCACTCGATGTGAGCATTTTAATACTATAATTCTAAGTTCAAATCAATAGATTAACTCGGTTAAATAGTTGCGAAAGAATTACAGTCATCAAGAGTTTATTTTATATGTGTGCGCGATAGTACGTACGGACCAGAAGATGTTTAACTTATGCGCATAGATTGCAGCAAGAAGTATACTTATTTATATGTGCGAGCGACTTATTTATATGTTTAGTACTAACGCGAGCGAGTGAAGTAAATAAAGAAGGTTTAATCAAGCGTGATTAGTGCAAAGTGTAGTGCGATGTTCAACGCAGGATTACAGTTCGCCATTCTTTTACTTGGAATCCAGCAATGATTCACAACTCAATAAATTAACATAATTTTAGCATTTCAAAAATAACTCATCTCATTCTCAAAAGACCCACGAGTTCAGATACTAAATATTACAATTTATGCTATATGACATGTTTGGAGAGTTATGGTATAGTAAAGTAAGGAAACAAGTTATAATAATTATAGAAATGGTAGTAAAGTTGAATAATTGAATCTATTGAAGATTATAGAAGTTCATAGTAGTTAAGAATTTATGATACATATATATTACAACTAATCAACTTTGTTAACTTCGGGAAGCCCCAAGTTCAGGGCGACATTTATAACTTTACTATTATGGTGTGTGTGAACTGACCTACCTGCTGTGCGTCCTTGCGTCTTCTTCTTCCGACTAGGGCCGTAGGAATTCGCAAGTAGATTAATTCAAAAGTACAAGCACAAAGTGTATCGTTATAATTATTCTGAATAGTTTTGTGATGTTGGTAGATTTTGGAGTACAGCAATAACAAAACAGTGTTGGGTATAAAATTGGGGTTTATTATTCTAATAGCACATAAAATGAAAAACTTATATCTAATGTAGTTCTTACGTACTAAAGAGTAATGACTAATTTGATCAATGTTTTCTGAACGAATATTAGCTTTCAGAAGGAAAGCTTATAAATATGAATTTATTCGAACTTGTTTATTATTACTTTCAAAGTTAATTCTTTAAACAATTTAATTAATGATTTTTCAAGACTTTAATATTGATTTTAATGCTTCAGAATGCTTTTAAAAATACTCTTAAATAAATTAGCCGTGAATCTTGTTCTACGTGCTTTTTATATACTTTGTGATTGGTTTCACGTATACTGCAGTATAAGTTTCTTAAGTGATTTAATATTAAGATTTGTATAGCGCTTTTTATCTACTCTACTTCTTATCTATTTCTTCTTAATTAACTTATACTTGTTCTACAGATTATCACAATATTGAAGTTCTTATTAAGTTAGAGTCTCTGTTTTTATAGGCATATGAATGAAATTGACTTTACAATTGATTTTAACAAAAGAAAGAAAAATGGTTTTTTTATATAAAAAGTATAAATGATTTTTGACTTTCCTGGTACTGAAGTTCTCGAAGATGTCCTCTGGGGTCCCTCGATGTTCTAGTCCAATCAGCTAGTGGCGATGATTTCCGCTGCGTCCTGGGTTCCAACGAAGAGTTCAGGGATCAGCAACTCAGGTCCTTCAGCAACTGTCGATGGATTTAACGTCCGTGGTTTAACTGCTGCAACTGCTTCAGGCCCTCGGTCCGGATACTCTGCACTTGTGTGTGTGTGTACCTCGTCTCGGGTGTAGCTCTGCGTTGTCAGTTCTTCAGCTCGTACCACGATTTAGACGGCCTCGTTCTGTTGTAGTCTGGGCGTGACTTCTAGTAGTATATGGTCGATCTCTTATATACGTACGCCAACAGTTTGAGTGTATTGCGCAGTACGCTTATTTGTTGATGAATAAGACTATCGCACGTAGACGCCGTCACAGTCCAGTCGTTGTAGAATGGTGTCTGCGTTCTTCTGAAGTCGAATCTTTACAGAAGTGTGTGTGTGTGTGTTCACTGTTTAAGTCCTGGCAGAAGAGAATGTGTGTGTACTAGTTGAATGTTAACAGAAGAGTCTGTGTTGACTGCGTGAACGTTAACAGAAGAGTGAAGAGAGTTCAGCTCGAAACCAACGGTTGTTCAAAATTTTTAGAATGATCTGATTGGCTGAAACATTCTCCCTTCTACTTAAAATTTAGTCACCTCATTCCGTGAGAACGAAAAATAATTCCGACAGTCCGAGAATTATTATTATTTTTAATATTCTGGAATACACCGGAACCAATTGTCGGTCGGATGTCCGGTTGCAATTTGTATTGCGATTATCTTGGCCGCAAGCCAAGTTATGCTTAATCTAACATATACATTTGATTCGTAATTTTTACAATTATAACATACCCAAATCTGAACTCCCTAGCTCACTTATTATGGAAGTTATTTAAATAAAATGAATTACCTCATTAACTCTTACAGTATATTTAATAAAATTCGCACACCGTATTCTTAATATTCCGGCAAACATTTTGGCTATTTTGGATTTTGCCTATATTTATTCGTCTCCGAAATATTAATGTTTTAAAGTTAGGGCGTTTCCCTAATTTATAACGGTGTGTGCGTGGTTACATAACACCGCCGGACGTATCCGCCGGGCGTTTTACAATTGTTTCAAATGCTCGCTACAGCGCGAGATGTGGTTCTATCGATTTAAAATTATTTTATATTTGATTTTTAGAACTTTCTACATATAACCCCAAATCTATGGGATTTGGTACGTTATAATATATATTTTTATTAATATTGAAGATTTAAATATGTTAAGGAAGTAAATTTGAATCTACTGATTGCTCATTTGAATAATACTTGATTAATATGATTTTGAAGAATCCGTAAACTAGAGATATTAATAATTTTTTGTGTTATTAATTATAAAGAATATTAATGAGTATAGATTATAGATTGGAAAGATGATATTAATGATGAATTCTCAGATGTATTAAGTAATAAGAAGATAACAAAATAAATCTTAGTATCTGAACGAAGTGTTATTATTTCATAACAGTCCTGAGATACTCTGCTTTGGCGCCCAAGCAAATTAATCAATAATACAAATATGAGTGGAAGTATTCAGTAATAAATATATCTAAATATAATTTGTAAAACAATAAATCAATGTAATTACCGAGTATATGCAATACTGTCTTGAATAAGTTATTTAGTCAACATTCGAAAATTACGTGCGCTTCACGAGTAGTTATATTTAGCGCACCAATACGTTGAGCTAGTCTCTAAGAATCTTTATATTTGTCGCCAGCAACGTGGTGCAGTTAATAAAAAATAGTTATAACAAATTTGTACAGATTACAGAATAGGAATGACGAACGATTCCACGACATGTTCCACAGCGAACCGAATGGTGTAGAAACTTTGCGTTCGAACTGGGCAAATGGGTTTAAACTCTCCGTCGAAGTATTATTTGAAACTCTAACAAATCTACGATCGAGGCTATACCCTTCGCGGGGAATTTCGTTCACTTCTCATACTATGTTTGGCAACATAAACACGGAGGTTCAGTTTGTGGAGTTACCACCGGATGTGGAGGTTAGATAGCGGGGAATCATCATGTTATTTCACCGAAACAATACCTCCTCGTCTCGTTAATAATCTTAATCTATTTCTCCCGGTTAACACACACCCGAGCCTACCTCATTTTCTTTACAAGGATAGGGTAGTGCTACTCTAGGATGGAAGACTTCTCATGAGAAGAGGGGAGTCGAATCGACGACTATTCACGTTTCCCAACGTCTTCCTTATCACACTTTCCTTCTTTCTGCCACGTCTTTCTGTCACCTATTTCTTCACTGTTTTGTTTTAGAAATACATTTTTGTACTACTTACACTTAGACCTGTATATACGTGATATATTTGCAATATCAAGTTACTGAGTAAGTCTTAGAAGACGGATAGTGGTTGTAACATATTTTCACTTAAAATGTTACAGTAATTAAGTGTTAATATAAATTATAATATTATGATCAAAATTAGTCTTGGGAAAACACGAGAATATTGAGTTGCATTAAAAAGCGATGTGGATACTTAGGAGCAACTTCCGTTCGGAAAAAATGTAAAATTACTTAGTTTCTATGCAGAATAAAATATTACTATACACTTTCTAAAAATCTATGTATGTGAATTTTGATTTTTTAATAACGCCTACCTATAAATATGGAATGAGGAAATATCCGTGCTGACATGTGAAGAGGAGTATCTTTATGAGTAGTTTAATAACTCTCTCATTGGATTTGTTTAAACAAAGTTAGATTTGCTAAAACGCTTTTCTCTCTAATTTTTATAGACACAAGGATGAGCAAAGCGTATCTGTAGAGTTTTTGGAGTTTCAGAGGAGTAAATAGTGAGAGAGAAGTAGTAGAGATCGAGAGATAGGGAGGGAAAACCCTTAAAGAAACGGACACAGCAGAGGTATCTGGCAATTAGACAAGATATTTACCTAAATACTGAAAGTAACTGTACATTTTAAACAAACATTCTCTCCTACAAACTACAGTCTTGAGACTACTGGAGAAAAGTGTTGTCTTTGAAGAGGACGACTAATTTCTAAATTTTACTATTAATTGGATAAGAAAAGTTTTGTTAGTGACTGTTTCGGAATGCTAACATTTAACTGCAAATACTCCTATTTGTGATATTATAGGTTTACTACATAAAGAGGCTTTTTTCTATTTATTTCATTTCTAATTACGCCTATTGAAAATGGAATTACGGTAGATGAAATAATAATTTACGGTAGAGGAAAATTATAACAGTAATTATATTTTTACATAACAACCCATAAGTGACTTTAGATCGTTTAAGTTTCCTCTCTTAAAAGTGCTTTTAAAAGCACTATGATCAATGTGTAAGTGTGTATTAACTGATTATTTGAGTACTATGCCTACCGTAAATGGTAATAAGTCTAGGGAATTTTATTTTTATATTTATATAATACAAATCTAAATAAAATCATTACGTTTTTAACATACGTTAACTTGAGTACCGAAACGGCATATAAACGATCGTGTGGCTCTGGCACAAGGAAACAAAACACAATGATCATATTGTTTTGTGGTGCTGTAACACCTTTAGTCAGTAATACATTTTTATGTCTGACAACTCAATACTGGAATTGTGTAAAATGAAGCATAACGTTTAGTTTAAAAGTCATTTAATGTCTCTACAACTTGCACTACTTCTTGAAAAGTATAAACTAGATTGTACAGAAATCAGTTAGAAGAATTAATTTATCTTATAGAAATTATAAAGTAAAAATACTGAGAAAAAGAAACGCGAGGTAAGATTAAAAAAGGAGTAATAAGGATTTGTTGAGAAATGACGTTGCTATTGTCAAACACGTTGATCCACAAATCATTTTTGTTAAAATCACCTGTGTTTATTTGCAGATAACATAGACGATTAACATTTAGTAAGTTTAATATACGTGGTGAGTTGTCGTGTGGTTTTCTATTTACTCGAGGGCAGTAGTGTCCTATAACCAAGTCATACCAGCACATGAAATCCGATCGTGTACAGAAGTTACAAAATATCGCCGTTGATTGACTGCACGATTTACAGACGCGAGCGTTCTGTACGTTGGATTATTCGTTCTGGTGACTGAAAACCCTTGACTAAAGGCTGGCAGAATGCATTTGGACGTCGGCCAAAATTCAACACTTTTAATAAGAACACATTTCATTGTTAATTTAATTTTTTTATATATTTTTTTTTTAATCTAGGCGTCATAGCAATTATAGGCCTAGTGTTACACAAATGCGAAGTTAAAACGAATTCAGGCGAGTAAAATTCTGTTGAAAAATTTTTATTTCAATCTTTGTGTTATCGGAATATCCCATTTTTTAGGATGCATGTATTTTATATTCTTAAAACAAAATCTTGTAAATTTGTTTTTGCTAACGACTAGCAAGTAGAAAAAAGTATTTGCTAAATTGTTTTTTTAGACAATACAAGTTTTAAACTTTATAAACTTAAAGTTATTAAAATTTTTAACTTTTAAAGTTCTGTTATGTTATACCATAAAATATGTAAACAAGACAAGAAATAACGGGGAATAAGACATGGTTAAACTTGCACATTTGAGGTGTCAGCTCTTAAGTGTCCCAAAAACGGGACGCTATTTAATGAGAATCTCATTAAACATTGACATTTTTTGATTTGCCATAGCTTTAATCATTGTTTATATATATATATATATATATATATATATATATTTATATATATGGCATGGTTACAGCATTTTCTATAGATTAATTTATTAATAAATTAATTAGCAAAGAAACAATATACAAAATTACTATCAAGATGAATTTTCTTAACGCATGTTTCGTTTAAAACAGAAGCGGCACACAATATTCTAAATATAGCCAAACCTGAAGTCAAAAATGAAATAGCAAATACCAACTTTTTAAAATAATAATGACAAGATTCAAACCAAAATCATCAGTAAAACAGATTACACAAAAAAAGCTGAAGACTTAATAAACAATGTTAATTGTCCATTAGTAAATAAAGATTACACGTTCAACTGGCATTTGGTTTATATTAAGGGTACAGTTTGTGAACTTGTTTTTAAATACAATCATTAGCTGCGTTTTATTAATGTTGATGTCTAGACCATATCTATGGCTGCTTTCTGTCACTCTATTCATTAGTTGTTGCAGCCCCTCTAAGCTATCTGCGAATGTGACGGTATCATCCGCATAACGTATGTTATTTATTCTTTCACATTTCAGAGAGATTCCCACATCACATTCATCTAAAGCTTCTCTAAAAATGTCTTCCGAGTAGATGTTCAATAAAAGCGGAGATAGTATGCATAATAGTCTTACTCCACGCAGAATCTATATCTTTTCAGTTTTCACTCTTTCTACTCTAACTATTGCAGATTGGTTCCAATACAGTGTATTCTCGGTCCACTTCTACGGTGTAGAATCTTGGACTTTGACTTTCGCCACAACTAAAAAAATTGGAAACGGATAGGAACTATCAGAAGAAGAAGAAATAAAGATTGTAGAGAAATATATTCTAAAAATTAATATTTAAATAAAAGCAAATAACATTTTCTGTAATAAAAACATTCAACGTAAATAAATCATTATTCTACCATCAAAAATTGCCAGCCTAATTAAAATACTTAAACGAACAAGCCAATCAAAAATTTAATTAATTTTTTAAAAATACAATACTAAATTTGAAAAAACCATATCTCTAAAAGTAAAAAAATATAATTTGATAAATAGTAATCAGAAAATTAAAACTTTATGTAAACTAATACGAAAATTAAAACAAGCAAAAATAAATGAGAACACATTTTTTACATCCAACAATATAACTAATATTTACTCCAGATATCTAAGGAAGTCATCAATGATTTACAATTTTAAATCATCCTTAACCTCACAAGACATAAAGAAGATGATTTACATAGCATAGGAAGTATTATAAAATAAAATAAAAATAGCAACCAGCTTCTTCTAAATTAGAATTATTGTGAATTCACTTTAAAAATTTACCAACATTACAGAGTTATGGATCACTTTATAGGTAATATATAAACTAAATATCTGAACATATCCAAATACAGCTAATATATATAGGTAAAAATCTAGCTACAATATTTTACCAAACATGACACTAAAAAAAACATTATAAAATCATTAGACCCCGATGGTAAACGAATGTGGAATGATGAGTCCATACAATATATTCCATTGTATATTTTCAAAAATATATATCCAAATTATATATTTAAAAAATATAGGCCTACATGGAGGTGAAATATTAAAAGCCTGAACAACGTACACCCAAACATGAACTTTAAAAATGTTAAGAAAAATTACAAATTTAATTATTTTGCATCAACTATTTCCAGATAATCAGTACGTAATAATCAAATGAAAACTCTCAAAAAATTGTAAACTTTTAACAAATCTGGTTATAAAATACATTTGATATACGGTATTTATTAATACTGTATATTCCTAAAAGTAGAAGTAGAAAGTACAACACGAGAAGTAGGAATATTAACAATTACTTGGGAAATACGCTAGTGTTAGAACTTCTGTTCCTAAATGTCTGAGTGAAAACTGCATGCCAGCCAACCAAGACACAATGCTACTGACATACGTTGACTTACCACCAAAACGATACCTCGTAATTAGAAAATAATCTTAACGAATACCAAGGAAAGCGGGGTTTTATAAATGTACTCTAATGTGCATTTACAGCCGGTTACTGTCTTGTCTGCAGATAAACGTAAATGCTTTCAGAGTTTTCAGAAATCAGAAAATAATAAACATTGGAGAGAAATAATAAATATTACTACTACACTAGTGTCATTTTACTTTTAGGGAGCAAGGAATTGGAATTAAAGGCAATTTTAATCATTCGTGCGTGTATTAAAAAAAAAAAATGGAAATAACATAATTAACGGAAATGGTTTATTAAGTTGCATGAATTATACTAACTATATTATAAGGTACTTAAATATTGCATTACACTTATGGTTACTGTAGGTTACAGTTATAGGTTACCTTCACTAAAGTATAGATAACTATACTTTTTTAACCTAAAATCGATTACGTTATCGATATATAACATGTTAAACTTTTGTTTTATCGTAATTTTAACACTTTAATTAGTAACAAATGGATACTGAATTGTGAGTTAGCTGTTCGATGAAATGTAAGCAGGCTGAATAGCGGCGCAGATGGTACGCTACCCCTAATCTGTTGCATCAGCGATCATTATTTTGCGTACAATACACGCTACATTTTTCAGGAGTGACTAATGTTCATACCGTACGTTCTACCTAATAAAATGTTCACGTGGAATTCTGAAATTTCGCAAACAGGCACGCTTTACAATTTGCACACATACATGATTACGGCCAGATGACTTCATTTTCCTTCACGTCCTAATCGTTTACATATTAAAACGTATTTGACTATAGCATATAATACTTGTATATGTTTATTTTCAACCGAATACCAATCAGTTCTTTAATTTTCAATATGCAGAGAATTCGGAACGATAAAATACATCTAGGCGAATTACAAAAATTACAAAAGGCACGTTACAAGGAAATATGGAGACCATATTTTGTTAATTAACAATTAACTAAATTAATTAATAATTAGTATTATTAGTTAATACTTAAAATTAGTTAATAATTAACATTAGTTGATAATTAAAAAGAAATTGCCCTCGGTGCTAGAATTCGGTGCAAGAGCTTTTAAGTAGTGTTTTAAGTAAAACAATCTGGGAGTCTTCTCAACAGGTTATGAATTGCTGAAAAGTCAACGGAGAACATTTAAGTCAATGACTTTTTGTGTCATGACTAAAACTTTTTAGTGTGAATTGGACTAAAAAGTTTTTAACTGTTTAAACATCATGTACAAAGAAGAACGGACAAAAGTTAGCCTAAGGTTTAATGCACAAAGAGAATTATTTCAGAAAGGAAATGCAGGAATGAAATTAACAAAATTAAAAGCTTCTGTGGTTCATAAAAATAACAAGAAAGTTCCAGAGTTGAATGTAAAAATTATAAACTCTTTATACGTAGTGGAGATTTTGTACTATTACAATTATTAGGTCTTTACTTAGACTGTCTGCAATGTGGTATCAGAGAGTACCAATTCCTGGAGATAGTCAGGAACTACCAATGGACGTTAATTGAGTGTAGATATTCAGTGGGATTAGTCATCAGGAGGGAAATTTACGAATTACATTAAAATATTATATTCCATAGCCTTATACAATTTTTTTATATATGTATGAACACATATGTCTTGTGTATATGACTTGAAAATTCCTAGAAGTTTGCTACCTACAGCCTTCTCGTTTTGAGATCCAGTTTCTAAATGTATAGAAGTATACAGTAGGCCTATGTAGCGGGTTCTGTCCTTTTAAATACAATATATTTTGTGAATTCCAATTTGTGTTTATCGTACATAATTGTGGTTCAACCTTTTTCGGAATGATGTTCGTGCTTAATTTTACTAAATTGCGATGTGATTAGAAGCTAGATGCACTTGCATTATAGATAACTGTTGCCGCTTAGTTGCGGCAGAGTCTAGCAGATTAGGTTTTCTAATTAGATTCGTTGATCAATAGGGTGGCTCCTGTGAGAAGATTACTTGTTGTGACATTGCTTACTACGCTACATTATGTTAATGAAAATTTACTTTATGGTCCAGTGATTATTGATCTCCAGTTTCCGGTAATTTTTGTATTCCAGGTTCCACCAACTAGGAATAGAATCAAAACACACAATAGAAAAATACACATCTTATTTCTTCGATTAGGAAGTACGTCGCAGAGAGAGTAATTGGCTTTTATTATTTTATGATGGTGCGATCAACGTATTTTCTGTATTGCGATTTGAATTACGTGTGTGTGTGTGTGTGATGTAGGCCTATGGTTGAAATAGGGATACGTAATGGTTAAGCGCCGCGTGTCTAATGGTAATTGCTGATCCCGTAGCTTATCTGTACCTGCGTCTGAATGGTTAGCATAATATCTAGGAGGTCTGAAACTTGATATTTTAATGTGCTGACTTTCTCTGTACATCTTACAAACTTCCTGAATACAAGACAATTTCTGAACTTGGCTATTACCCTGTTAGCAACTTCAGTTGCTACTCTCAGTGACTAAAGACAACGTCAACCATCTTGGCGGTTGTAAAATGTACTGAGCGGCTGTAAACATGTTAGTAGCCTACCTGATGTTCCCGTTGATTAAAGGTGTAAACATGTTTTTAATCTGAAGAGATACGTTGTAATTTGATTTGCTAAATCTTTATTACTTTAATATCTATTTAAGTCTGTTTCTATATTCATTATGCCGCGCACACGTAGGTGGTATTCTGGTGTACTTCTACTAAAGGGTCTATTTCTACTGTCTGCTAGTGAATATTAGTATTACTGTGTTTGAGAAATATACCTATTTATATTCCATTTGTTACGATTACTCTTTGCATTGTATAATCTCAGTCGACTGTTGATCATAATATCGGTCGTTTACAATTTTCTACGGTTTTTTGTGAATTTAACTTTATTAAGTAAACAGTTTTTATATTTATGGGCATTGGTTTCAAGCGGATAAACAAAAAGTTAGAGATTCAATGTGCCTGACAATGTAGCACGAAAGAAAACGCTTTGAGTACATAATTATTCAAAATAAGTCAATTTGCTATATGCTTGAAATAGCAGCAAAGAGACTATCAAAATATCACAGAGCTGACCAGACTCGTTATGCGTAATCGTAATTGTGCTCAGTGAAACTAAACTGTTTGACTACACAATCCCACTCTTCACATTAGAGAGCTGTCGTTTCGGCTACATGAATACGTTCACTAAGTGTCTATATTTTACTTTTATATTTTAAATGAATAAAGGCTATTTTATATTTTAAACACACACACACACACACACACACACACACACACACACACACACACACACACACACACACACACACACACACACACACACACACACAAAACACATATATATTCATAATTCGTCAAATTTTTCTTGTTATTTTATATTATTATTAATCATAAAAAACTTTTAACAAGAATTGAAAGTTTTTTAAATTATTAATTTTATATATATATATATACACACATACATACACATTTGTGATATATATTAGGCTAGCAGATTTTATTTACCACATTTGTACATGTAATTTTACATAATTTTAAGTAATTAATGTTGCGTATTTGTTAGGGTTTAAACGATAACGGAAAAACGGTAGTTTTCATTATTCATACAAAAACTCCTAATCTAGACAAACATATCATGTATTCTGTAATGGCCGGTGTAGTTATTTGTTCGCTAATTAAAAGCAGTAGTTTAAATAATCAGAATCTGATGGAGGCCTACGCTTCAGACGACATGTGTATAAATTGAAATTACCTAATTGATAGGACAGAATTATGGCGTTTTGCATAAACACAACGGGAACCTGAAATAATGCAATAAATAAGAGACGTCCTCAATAATTCTTTTTCAACATTCGCTGAACGTACAATAAAATGGGCTGGGCGAACAGCGGAAGCGATAAACCGCCTGTCACTTGTATGTCCGTTGTACAACTTCAAACAAAGGATGATGTTGTGCTGGCCGATGTGTTTCACTTCCCCTCTACGCTCACATGCGTCGCCTGTTTTCCTTACTGCATAACATATCACGCTCACTGCGGTGTTTTCCCTCAGTTCTTTATAAACAATGCAAAAGTGTATTCCGCTAAAACCAAATGATATGTGCACTTCCTGCATAAAATATGTCGTAAATTGTTCAACTCAATTGAGATTTTACGATTTAGATACCTGTTAGGAATTCTGCTGCGACAGTTGCCACTGTATTAATTGAGTTACTATAGTACAGTATGCTATGTGAGATGCTTTCGGTTAACGGTACTCTCAACTCCTCTAAACAATAGATTAAAAAATGTGTATAAAAAACGAGAAGCCTAGGTGAGATTGTACTGGCAACCTAATTCAGATTTCTTAGCCGCTTAGAATGTACAAATGCGTACAAAAACGGTAGGTTAAATAACATTGGCAATTATTTAAATTTTAGGCCGTTTTTGAGGGTAACCTGTTTCTTGCCAAAACTCAGTTTGTACAAAACTCGGAAAACATTAAAACACATTATAACCCATTACACGAATTTTGCAAATTTTTGTGCATTTTCTTTACACCGTGCGAATAAAAAAAGCGATTTTTTTTGCAACCGCACCTTGTTTGGGTTTGTAGTGCACACAAAAATACGTAAATACGTACTTTTTATTTTTTTTGTAAATTTCGTACCTGCCAACGACACTACAGTATTACCTCAAAAATTAATCCTCAGCACTTGGTTATTTTGTGGAAGAATATGGGACAGGCCGAGCAAAATCACGGGTAATAGAAGATGGCTGGTCAGATGACATTTCTCAGCACTTGATAAGATAAGCAAAGTAAAGTATACTTTATCTTTCATATTTACTTTGACTCATTCATCAGGGATGTTCTGTTGATGGGTAAATATCCAAAATTCACATTTTTGTATTTGTAACAAAAAATTATATTTTTATAATGTTCACTACCATTGGTTTTGTGGTTTTTTCCAAGGAAGATCTTGTTTTTTCCACCTGTGATGAAACTGGAATATTCAGAATTACGTTTACTGAAATGTCTGTTTCTGTCGATCTTTTGTGTTTTTATGTCAATTATGCCAGTGCATTAAACGATAAAAACCTGCCATAACAGTTGTCGCTACAGTAGATGACTTACTACTTTAGTATATTATTCGAGCCACTTTTGCTTTAACGGGCCACCATTCGTCACGTCAATGGTCTACACCCTTTTACCGTTAAATTTTGAACGTTTTGTCTAAGGCACATAGGCCTACAGTTTCCTCAAGTTAGTCTCACGACAATTTATTTCTCGTAGGTTAACTGCCGCGCTGAATGTGAGATAGTTTCCGTGAAGCTTCGTATGCTGCACTAAATGCAATAGTTATTGCATATTGAGAATGATGAAATTTATAAAGGCTGTATACTATAGTCTTTATTTTATATAATAACACGTACAGCAACTACTAATACAATAACTTGCATAGTATAGTTTGCATATCAGTAGGCTTGTCATATGTGTAATTATATCACAGTGTAGGGCATTCGGTAACAAAATGACACTAACGGGAATGTAACGGTTGGCAAGAGCAGAGTTGTGATGAAAAATATTTGAGGAGAACATTTCGTGCGGACTACGAACTCAATTGAACCAAAATCCTCACTATCCGCAAGTATAGAAGCAAAACGTTTCACGGTGAACGTCAGCTGTCTGTCAACTTCTTAGCTGTCCTCGTTGACGAACGCATTAGAGAGTAGCTTGTCTGCTAGAATAGAAGAGAGTAACTGAAGTAGATACTGAAGCTAAATATGCTATGATAATTACGTAACGCTTTCGACTTTCCGAGAGCTAGTTTCTCGGCTAGTTGAGCACGTGCAGTGTCCCGGTCAAAGGCCGTGCACTCAAGTGGCCTCTAGACCAGTCATAGGCAACCTTTGAATTTATGTGGGCGAGTGTATAATTGAGGACCAGTTCGATGGGCGCAAACCTCCCCACCCCTTCTTTGGGAAATAGAAAAGTGCGCAGTTCAATAGCCGGACGTTATAAACATTAACTGTCGCTTTATAATACCCTTGTGCTTATATTTAACGACATGGAACACCAAATAAAAAAAAATTTTTTGCAGTATTTTTAATATAAATTTGTGTAAATTTTTCACATTAGGAGTAGGTCATCAACAATTTGTCATCATGCACAAGCACGTTAACATTAACAAAACTTTAAACGAAAACAATGGTTAAAAAGGGAAAATTGTAATAAAAATAAATTAAAGAACTTACCACAATAAAGAACTTCATTTACTTTCATAAAGTGCACAAAAATGTAAATATTGAAAAATCACTTTGGGAAGAAAGGTGTTTACAGATTCTGGTTGACAAGCTCGACAATCGTATTGGGGGAGGACGTAGCGCGGTTCAGTAAATGCCTTGTACTATTTTATAATACAGTACTTCGAAGCAGGTACAATGCGTGTGCGCTCCTTCGTTCAAAAGAAAATAAAATTACAAATTGGTTCGCGGACGCAGGGTTGCCCGACTACTGCTCTAGACTGTTGTAACTACTCAAATTATGCCGGCACGCTGCCAAAAGAGTAGATAATTATTCTCGAACCTTAAAGCAACTATAAACAAATATCGACGAGCTTACAAGTTAGTTACACCTGGCTACGTTGTAGAGTGCGGATCAAGTGTTTGTTGCGGATAAGTGATTGTTGTGTTATAATTAGTGTGGAACTCTAATAGTTAACATTATTATTGCGTATGGATAAATTTAACTTGAATTATTGTGTGAGAGCACCTTAATGATTCGAATTTTTATTTGTGACTAATGAAAGCTGGTAATTAGTAACTTCATTGGTATATGTATTTTGTTTCTACTGTACAAACGACGATCCGTGAGACCGTCCTAACAATATTAGTAGCAGATTTCCACCATGCACATTGTCTAAAGTTTGGGTGTTCTGTTGACAACTGTATTTGAACGGACACAAATATTTGCCAAACACGTTACTAGCAGTTTACGTTCATTTGGCATATTGCAGACACCACAGTTGTAGATATTGATTGCCAAGTGCTAAAGAAGGGGATAAAACTGGTTTCCTAAAATCGCTCTGTAAAAGTAACTTCTTTTTGATAAGTGGTTTTTCAATTAATGTGATAAAACCGAGCTAAATCAATGTTATGTGTTTGTAAGCATATGAATAATGGTGTAATATTTGTGCAATATTTGTAAGCGTACGGTATGGCATTAATGCTGTAATACAGCACAGCACAAACGTTTACTGGCTCCAGTTCATGTTCATTCAAGAAACAAACAGATAATTATCAAAGTTCTGTGCTTTATTGCTGAATTCAATCTTTCAGTAGTCATTATATTGCAATATGCGAATGGAAAGATTCACACTGAGTTCACACGACCAGTAGGTTACATTAGTTAGTTCCACCAGTATTGACCTACGTTAACAGTGTAAACAGTGCTTACAGATGTAAACAGTGAGGTGCAATCAGCACATACTATGTCACTGATGCGTGGAAGTACGTATACGGTATATTAAATCAGATACAGCTACAGTGCTGCGGGGTAGCGCCAATTACGCGTACACTATTGCATAGGGCATATGCTTACTGTGCTTACCCCTACAGTCTATATTATTATTCTCAACAATTAATATTTTACCCCTTAGGTAACATTAGGAAGGGAACATATTACGCTTTTATAAATCGTGTTTGTATAAATAGGTATATATTTCGTGTTACTTTAAACTAAAAAACACTACCTCTCGGTGAAAACTGCATTTCTAACTTAACGCAATTACAGATTAGCAGTCGTATATCCGACTTTTAGAGGCTGATTTTTAAGAATAAAAATTACAAAACTTATTATATCCGTTTCAGTGGTTTAGAAATTAGGTAGAGAAATACTAAATAATATGAGATCCAAATTACCAAACAATAGGCCTAGGCCTGTTTTGATATCATCTGTAGATTGTGTGTACTCACTGGCGTATTTTCTTTTTATAGTAATTAATCACAGTAACTCAGGAAATAAACTGAATATCTCGTCCGTGGAAAATTTTCTTTCTAATCGAACCGGTGACTCGGAAGAGAATTACATGTCAATTAATGAGTAATTTAAAAAACGTATTGTGTACATAAGCCTTATTGCTCAACCGATTTCTGTTTTTATTTAGAATTCAACGAGTACGAATCATAATTACTTTGAAAATGGAATTAAAAATTGATTTTTTTTCCTTAATATTACATCTATGATAACTGCCAAGGTCAAAAGGTTTCCGTTCGGTAGGCTTACATTTTGCTGTAATAATATGTTCTTAAAACTGTACACAGCCTCTCTGGACAAATTAGATTGTCCCGGTAGGAAAACTGTTACGGCATATTCAATCCAAGTGGATGCGGTATTGCCACAATTAATACCCATCAACTGCAACTTATCACTATTCGTGTCGTCGTCATTCTGCTGTCGGTGAAGCTTTTCTTTAAGTGGCATGTACAAACATCAATACAGTTATGGAACTAAGAAAATTATTTATGACTGATAATGATTGCTTTGATTACCTGCCAATGTGAGGCAATAATATATAAAAGTATCAGACATTCACCTGTTGAGAGGGAGGAATTAAAAATTATTTTTTCAACGTGGTATAGTTACACATTTTTTTAGTAAAAAGATTAGAAAGGTTACATACTCCCTAATAAGAAGGTTGTTATTTTGTTAAGCTATAAAAGTAACTCTTTCACTGGTGTGGGAAAAGTAATTTTTTTAAATGACTGTTAAGATAATTTAGAGACTTATAGGCCTATAAAGTCCATTTATAATACTGTCTACTTAAAAATTACTCACTATTAAAAATTTTAGTCCTAGTAAAATACATTTAGAAATTTGTATATTCCATAATGGGGGCATCCATTAGGAGCCGATATGTATTTACCCGTAATAATATTTATCAATATTCATAAAGAACCAATAAAAATTATGTGTTCCAATGTTTCTTCTTCAAAAAACTTCAGCGAAATAATCACTTCAACTATCTATTATTTAACTAACATTTCCTTGTAAACATTTTGTATTTTTTTAATGCCTTCTTTTGAATTTTGTTTGTAACACTCTTTGTGTATGTCCGTTCAGCTACCACATTAAAGTTTGTAGGAAATATTAAATTATGAAATTATTAAAAATATTTTCTACAAGTGTTATAGTTAGAATAGTTTAAAATAAGTACATAATCCCGAAAATTTTAAAAATCCAACAATTTCTCTATTCTCAATTTCTCTATAAAAAGTTTTCCTTATTCTTGCAGATCTGTGTTTTATTCTCCATCCTTCGAGATTTAACAAACATTTATGCGTATAATATTCCATAAAGTTATCTCATCATCATCATCTTTATCAAGGATTAAAAAAAAAAGTTTTCTCCTGTCCCAAACAAACAGACTAGAGCTTGTCACTCCAACGCTTCTTCTGACGTCCCATTCCCTCCGTCATCCGTCATCCTCCGTCCGATGGGGATGTGTCGTACATTCAGTTAAGATATTCCAACTGTTTTATGGACAATGCTGTCGAGTACGCTCATTTTCAGTTCCTTCTGTACATGTACACGACCTTGAAGCGTATATCCTGCCACGTGCTTAAGAAAATCTCATTTCGGTCGCATTAATACGACTGGACTGGGATTTCGTCGTCTACCTGGGGTTACCTAGTACCGTCAAACAATTTAGTTGTTCAGTTTCTGTCAGATTATTTTTGTTAATTTATCATTTTCTCGTCAATCTTGAGTCTCTAAAATGTGGTTAATTATGTTATTTATTGATTTCTTACACTATGTAAGTGAATGTTTACAAACATTAAAAAAATTTGTCAGGTTATATTGTTTATATAAGGTTTTGCTGTATATTAAAAACGAATCCAATCCAGCCAAGTCAGATTTAGACAAATCAAATGCTGATATTTAAGGTACTTCACTCTACTAGCTATCTACTTCTACTGGATTAGAAGAATCAATAAATTGAAGCTGTATAGTGAAACGTATTGAAAACAAACGTAAATTTAGTTAAATGCATTGACTTCGCAGGAGAGTGTTTTTAAAAACTTAAAATTGTGATGAAATTTATGTAAACGTAGTTTCTAGTCGACTATGTTTTTCTCACTTATTTCCTAAATGATGTAAATTCAAAGTTTCTTAAGTGAGCACAGAAAGGACTCTCATCCAAATAATATTCTAAACGATAAATTAGTTTAAAAAAATATGAAGTACCGCTCTATTATGCAATCAGCATATTGAATAACAATTTTGAAGTAAGTTTTATGAAAGAACAGGAATGTCTTATTTGCAGCGTAAGTGACCATACAAATTTTTCTTAAAATATCTAGTTTTCATTTTGTGATTTTAAATTTCACAGGTTTTGAGACTTCAGTACCATAATTCTTTGAAATTAACGTTTTACGACTACAACTTCTGCATCGTTAGTTTCTTGCAAAGATTTATTTTTTTATTTTTTATGAATATTATAAATATATCAGAAAATCCAGCAGAAACAGGAGAGTTTTCACATAGTAACTTGGTTCCGGATGAACAGAACGTGGTTTTGAAATTTTATTTGCATCTTTGTTCCTTGCTTTGCGGTTGAATTTGTTTAGTATGACTTATGTTTTTCTGCGTCTTTGAGTTATTACAATGATTTCTCACTATCTGCATATGAGAAACTCTCCACTTTCTTTTCTACGTTTTTATACTGACATCTACAAATTACAAGTTTGCAAAGTACGGCAACACATTTCACTTTTGCTTACTACCGCAGTTCCTGACACATCGCTGTCTAATTTTCTCTTCAATCTCTCGCCTCTTTTTTAATTTTACATTCTACTTTTATATTTTTGCCTTCGATACAAAAACAAACAGCAAATTAATTTTTTTTATAACTTAAGATCTACAAATCACTAGGTGACTATTAAATTTCCATTTTAAATTACTCGTTGATTATTAAATTAATTTTTCTTCTAAGTATTTGACTACAGAACATATTAGATTTCAGTTAAGAGTCCCATTCTAAAAATATTTTGTATAGTTAAAGATAAAGTGTTAAAAGTTAAACATTATTATATACGTAACTTAAAACAGAATGAAATTGAGAAGCACGTTTTAAACTGTAAAATGTCGTAATGTTTTTATTTGTGGGCGTTTGGCAACAAAGGTATTTAGCTAAATGATATATACCAAGAGCGTTGCTCGACGGGATGTTTAGTTTTCATCTACATTTTAGTTGACTCAACGAGAGTGGAAACTCGTACATACCATGACGCTAAACATTTCCAAAACCTTTACAGTAATGGTGCTGCTTTTAGGAAGGACAGAGTTCTATCTGTCGCTAACTGTTCGTTTCCGAGGTCTTCTTTCAGGTTACCTTGTACTTTGTGTCTTTGCCTGAGTTCTGCAAAGGCACTACGGTCTTCGATTATGTCTTTCACTGTGAGTTCTCTGCCACAAGTGCAGACGGGTCATTCTTGTCCTTGTAGGAGGTACGAAGACGTCAAGTTCGTGTGCGCGATTCGCAGTCTGGTGATGCAAACTTGTTCACGACGACTGCGATCACCTGCTACTTGCCATTTACGGACGCTCTGTTTCACGGCAGAAAGTTTGCTCCACATCTGCAGACGTGCCGAAATGTTTCACGGCAGACGTGTATTTCACACCTGCTGCCACACATTATTAATGGTGGTTGTGGCAGCTAGTTTGCGTCATAAGATCGTATGAAAAGCACATCGACTCGTAGGGCTGTCCGCAGCGTTTCTTGCTGCAGCATCAGCTTCTTCGTCACCTTCAATTCCTACATGGCCCAGACACCAAACAAAAGTAAAAGCTAACCGAGGTCTTCTAGCACATAGCATTACGCCAGTATCTGCTGCAATAACGGATCCACTGTGCCCGGAATGTCCAAGGAACTTAGAAAACTCAGTGAATCCGTACAGATAACAAATTTCCCTCACCTCGATGTTCACAGAAACGAAGAGGATAACACTTCATACACTTCGCTGGAACCGACACTCTTCGATAACACTTACCGACTTGGGCAATGTCCAGGAACGGCAGACACCCTACCCGCTCCGCTCTCCGTCATCGATCCATCAGCGTATACAATGGTGTGTTCCTCGACGTATTCCTCAAGGACTGATCTAAACATGAGTTTCAGTTTATTGGGTGGCACGATTTCTTGCTTCTACTAGAGACGTCCAGCCGCTAGTTTGGTTTGCGAAGCAGCCAGGGGTGCACGTATGCTTGGACCATCAGCGCCTGGATATTGTAGTAGTACTGCCTCGGTATATCTCGCAGCCAAGGGGTCAGCAATTTCATCGCGGTGCAACTCAATTCACCATCGGTGCTTTATGCATGAGACTGACGTGCCAGCGATTGCTCTGATCTTCTTCTGCCGACAGACGGTGTTACGGTCGAGACATAGGTTTCCCAGCTCGATAGTTTTGCAGTGAGCAATGGTATACGGGCGGCGGCTCGAAGTCGTTTAAAAGTGATGCTATTATCTTCGGTCGGCTTAGCTTATTGACTTCCCTTTCGGTCAACCTTTCTCATTTTTTGCAGATTGTCGAGTTCCGCCAGGTCTCCGAGGTCGTGAGATCACTGGCGCTGGCAATAGAACGGAACTCCGATCCGGAGCTCATCTCTTGGTCATCGAAGACAGGTCTTGTCCCCGGTTTTGGTTTTAAACAGTCCACCGTGGTAGATTTGGGTCACCCCTCGCCATCATGTCCACACTGGCGGTGGCTACAGTCGCAGCTCAATTTTTGGTTCCTCCCTTCTTGACGGGCTGACTGTGGGTCTGGTAGGACCGACTTTTATTTTCTGAATTTCCGTTACCTGTTACTATTGAACTTGCTTGTGCTGTCGGCTGCATTTCTGCTAAATAACGCTCCATGGATAACGTCAATACCGGCATTATTTCTTTTGTTATTGTTGTTGTCGTCATTTGACATTTGACAGTCTGCGCATAGCTTACTTTGCCCTGGTTTGTCGGGCAAGCAACTTTTTTAGCTTCGAGTAGCTGATAGTATTTAAAGTTTTCACTTCTTACATGGCTACCTCTTGCCTATACACAGGGCAATTACGAGACCTTGACGAGTTTTATCCACCGCAGTAAACGCACTTCATCGACACGGCACAAAGTTCATCGCCATGGACCGACTTCCCACAAAACAAGTTTTGATTCGGGCACATCTGGATGCCGTGTGCCCAAAACGTAGACGTTGAAAGCACTGCATGGGCTGAGGGATAAAAGTCCTCACGCTCAGCCAATGGATACCTGTTCTTATCTTCTCATGTAGTTTTGTTCTGGTAAAAGTCAAGACGTGAGAGGCAGAAGGAAGTGTTTGTCCCTCCCTCCGCACGGTTATCCTTTGACATGTTATGACTCTCTGAGGTGCTAGTTCGGTTGTAATCTCCTCTTCAGTGCAGTTCAGCAAGTTACGGCACACCACCACTCCCTTTGTGGTATTCAGAATGGTGTGGGAACTCACTTCAACCTCCATCTCGCCGATGTTTATCAACATGAGCAGTCTTACCACTTTTTGGTCGGTTTGGGTCTCAAGCAGCAGACCCCCAGACCGTCTTCCTGATGTCTATAACAGACAATCCAGTACAAACAGTAACGGATTTTTCTGTTAAAAAGGGGCTACACTCGTGTAGTGTCCCCTTCTTTTCTGCCTCCGAGGAGAGATTTTTCTGAACGAGGGTCTTTAACGGAGCCCTCATCCCCAAAATTAATTTGAGAACCTAAACTTTTGGTCCCACGAGTACTGCGGAAGCGACAGACCACCGCGGTAAAGTCCTCGAGTACAATGGCTAGGACTCTATACAATAGGGTGGGTCCTGGTGTCCTGAGGCCATCGTTAGCGACTCACTAACGTAGAACCATTCACCCACTGGCACGATCGATTCCAACGTGGGTTACGATGTGTTTTCAAGCAGTACACACAGCCTTGTCAAACTCACTTACCAGTGCTCTGTTAGCCAGCTGAAGAATAACAGCTGTGGCCCGCCCCCCATGAGGCCATCATGTTATAGGCCGGGCGTAGGGTTGGATTTCTGCGGGAGAGGGGGCAAAATATCCTATTTGACTGGTTGTAATGAAAACATTACTTAACTGAAACACAAGCAGGAGTAGAATATTGTTGTATTATTACAATAGAACAAATACTACAATAACATATTAAAATATACAAAAATGTACGTACTGTAATATACCTACTACCTACGGTAATAAACTTTTTTGAAGGAGGAGGGGGTGAAAACACTATTTACGCACTTGGGCCAAACAGCCCAGTGTCGGACTCCCTTCAAGGGCTACCTCCTCATTCTCCTTTAGCACTAGCCTGTAGTTGTTTATCACATTACTTCAGGCTAGGTCTTGTCTTTCGCTACTACGGCTTCCTTCTAATCTAATTTTACTCCATGTCGAAAAACCGTAACAAACAGTAGTAAACCTAGGCTTTCACTTAGACTCTAAATTGATGTGGAAACACCATACAAAACAAAAAAAGAAAAGTTAGATCTAAAATTTAAGGAAATTAACTGGCCAACAAGCAGAAATGTTATTATACGTAAACAATAATACCCGGTCCAAGGTTATAATAAACTATACTATACAATAGTATTGTAAAAATAATCTAAGCAGGTACTTCTATTATCATCGTTACTTTTATTAATAGTGTCATTGATTTTATTAATTGTAGTACAACTTAATCATTATAGATATCAGACAGTATTGGAGAACGGCGATTAATTGGAAAGTTATTTAGATCAGTTATATTCCAGCCTCCAAATACTGACGGTACAGATGCAACATACACATTTTATTTAATCGACGATATGCCAAGGTAACAATGAAATAATTTTATTTAATTACCTAGTCAAAGGGGTGATATGTCTGAATGCACATTTTATTTTATATTTATACCTACAAGTTGCTATACGGTTACCTTCAGTATAATAAACGTTATTTTTCAAAACTAAATTCTATCTTAACTATGTCCAAATACCGTAAATAGTCAGTCACCTAGCCTTTTACTTAAACTCTAAACTGATTTGGAAACACCACATAAAACAGAAAAGGAAACAATTGGATCTAATATTTAAGGAAATTAATTTGCTGACAATTAGAAAATGTTATCTATCTGTAGACAGTAAACTGCATATCTATAAAACTGTTCTCAAACCTATACGAACTTGGGAACCGCTCTTTAGGATTGGGCCAGCAAATCTAACATAGCTATCTACCGAGATGTCAACCAAACATCCTACAAGATATCATGTATGCCCCGTGGTATGTGTCTAACCGTACTTTCAGACCTCCATATTCCGTACCCCGTGAAATCTACGGACGAGGCACTAGACAGTATGTAAGACTTTACGTCTGTCCTCACTTGCTACTTGTGCCACTTCTACAGCCTCCTATTAACAGGGGATTAAGAAGACATTGACCACCCGACGGGTGACATCGCTGGATGGAATACGTCTTCACACCATTTAATTGTACATTACTTTGTTTTGGAATTACAAGAGTAAATCTACAATTAGAAAAGTAATTACACAATTACAAATATACATAAGCAGATTAGTTTATGGAATGTACATTCTGATTGCTAACAACGAAATACATTTTTAAAAAGTGCATCAATCTATAATTCCTACGACCAAGGGCGGATCCGGCAGGCAATTTTTCTGGTGGAAAGAATTGTCTTTAGGGGGAGATATGAAAATTTGGACCATTCTTTAATGGTCTAAAGTATAAGTGATAGGAATGAGTGAAGATAAAAGTACAGTGTGTTATTATCAACACTTTAAGTTTATTAATGTACAAGTATAAAATAATATCTGTGTTTATAATGTCATTGTTCTGTTAAAATATTCACTTACAGTTGAAAATACACTACTCATTTATGGTATGTATAAATCAAAAATTAACGCGGTGGTTAATTACAATTACAATTAAAAGTAATTTTAGAGCAAAACCATGAACTTACATAACGCGATATGAATTTTGTATCATATTGACGAACACAAAACCATTCTACAATGACAAGACGACGACAAAAATTGTTCTGAAGTGACCATTTGGGAGGATTCTCCCCCCCCCCTCTCGGAAGATCCGTCCCTGCCTACGACAGAAAAGTCGTACACAAGTTTTAAAAATTCGAAGGAAAATTTAACCACCTTTGTATTTCTTATATGGGAGCGCTCTGATGAAAAGAAGAAAAAAATCTATTCATTAATTTGGTTATTTTGTTGATGTTAATTCTTTTTTGTAAGCGCTCCTATTATATAGACAAAATGTAATATTTTTGAAAATTAAGGAAATCATTTTTTTAAGTATAATGCTATATTACAATATTATTTTGCAAGAAGGATTTTTTATTAAATATATTGTAATAAAATAAATTCAGTAATAATCCCAGTGGTCTTCACTTTTCGTGTGCTACTTCTCTACCACAGCAGCAGTAATATCTTTATTTTGATGGTTTTTTTGATGAAGTAATGTTACATTACATATATAATTGTGGTCACTACTTAATGGATCGACTTTCTACCTTGAGGTGTAGGCTGTGCGGTTATTAACTAAATTAGTAAGTATTTTAACAACTATTTTTACTTTATAGTACATGCATAAGGGTGAACAGAAATCTTATCAGACGATGTACTAACAGTTCTGTATTATGTGGTTTCAAGTGGATTGGACGTGTCTCGTATAGTACGAAAGCAGTTAGTACACGAACTTTGGAGCAATACTGAAGTAATCAGATAAATCTAGGAGCCTCTGCTGTGACTGCCCATGAATGGATTAGTATTGTTATATAAAAGTAACACAAGTCAGGAGTATAACATAAAAATTTCCCGGCCTGAAACCAAAGTGAAGACACTCCGTGACCGTTACGCAGTAGTAGACGACCGCTGTTTGGAGCAGTTTACAGTAGGCCTATTGGGATGCAATGTTTGTGACAGAGGTTGTGGAGAACAAGATGAGTAAATATGCATCCACCTGTGGGACGATTCAAAAATAATTACTAAATGAAGTTAGGACAGAAACCAAAATTAAATATTATGAGTTATGGGTGTACCTACTATACTGTATGGTGTTGAGTCATGGACTTTGCAAAAAGAAGATGTAAATAAAGTCACCGCGGCAGGTTCAGGTCAAATGATTCCCACGATTACATACGGTTCGCATTTATGATATAGGCCTACGGATTGCGCTTAACGTGTCACTTGTTTTAAAAAGTTGATAAATGATAAATATAAAAATAGATGGATAGAACGTGTTCTTCGCATGGAAGTGGGCTTTATTAACGCAAGGTCAAAAGCCACATAATTTTATACTCCACATGGTAGTCGTAATGTAGGAAGACTCAGAAAACGATGGTCTGGTTTTTATTTTTTTTATTTAAACAAATTTTTAAGTATTAACATTTTAAATTCACAATGTAGATTAAATTCCGGCTTCTGAAACTGGGACAGGTGTCTACACCTACTCCATGATGGAAGAAAAAGAAAATGCAGAAGAAGAAGAAGAAGGAGAAGAAGAAGAAGAAGAAGAAGAAGGAGAAGAAGAAGAAGAAGAAGAAGGGGAAGAAGAAGAAGAAGAAGAAGAAGAAGAAGAAGAAGAAGAAGAAGAAGAAGAAGAAGAAGAAGAAGAAGAAGAAGAAGAAGAAGAAGAATATATAAAAGTAACATAACCCCTTCACAGGTGTACCCACTTACAACACCCGATTCAGCTCAGAACCTTGACTTTAGTTTTCCATATTTATTTTCAGTATAATGATAACAGTAATATATATATTTCTTGATTAATATTATTAACCGTTTACACGTTATTTAACTACTACTATGTTTGAAAGGGTGATTGGAAAACTATGTAAACGTATCAGATCGGTAAGAAACAAGCCTATCATTTGGATTCTACTAAAACGTATTGTAACGTTTGCTGAGTATCATAGCTGAATGTTTACATGATGTCCGTGATACATTAATTATAGCTTAGATACTGAAAGTGAATGCTAGGCCGTATAACAAACTTGTTTTGCGCGCAATGATTTTATTTTCAACAGCGATTAAACTCTTGGATTAGTGGAACTTCATAATTTTGTGCAGCGCATCTGCACGAGATTGTCTGTGTGTGTGTGTGTGTGTGGGAAACGGTAAAGGCTTCGCAGAATAAATTTACAGCCAACTACCAGTTAATTACCAGAGTGACAGTCTGAATGTCTGAGATGTAGTCTACTTAAGAAGATTAATGTGCTTCTGACCTAAATACACTCAAGTATATTGTAATTAAACTAAACTAAACAAAGGGAATTAATGGATTCGAAGAACTTGAAAAATCAGTCTGCTGCTTACGGCAAACGACGAAGATTACAGCTATGTTTTTGTCGCTTCGGTTTTGTATACATTAAATATTTACTAGGAAATGTAGGTTACAATTAGAACCGAATACTGTTTCACATGTATTAATCACTGCATTAGAATCTCAACGGAAGCCGTATTTGTTTATTGCAAGGTAAGAGTTAAGCCAGTGGGCCTATACTTTGTTACTCTAGAATATATAAACACTCAGTCATACAAACATATTGCGTAGGTCAGTTAAGTGTTACGATTCAGATAACAGTTAAAGATGGAAATCGAATATCGACCATCAGGATCACGAATAATAGCGACTTTGATATGACCACTCAGTTAACCATTAAAATTAGGAATCCAAATACTGATCCATATAGCCTTCTTCCACACGTGTAGTAATAACTGAACCAGAAGGAGCACAGACAGAGACTGTGAGAGAACATAAGCGGACCCTACTAACGCTTTGCTGAATTAAAGTAAGTTATTTGAAAAAACTGGTTTCACACAAACGCGCGCGCGCGCGCGCGCGCACACACACACAGAGTATGTATGTATGTATATAGGCCTACATGTAGGCTATACCGTTTCAACTATAGCATAACTGTATAAGCTAAGAGATCAAAATTTTCCCCTTTATCCGTCTTGTGGCTTCTGCTTTCAGTGTTATTAACCGTTTCGCAACAATGTTCCATCATGACTATGGCTCCTTCGGGATCGTTATTATTAAAATAAAATTATTTAAAAACATTTACACATAATACCACGTCACTATTTACAGGCACACGCGGTGTCTGGTGTGAACCTTGATAACGTTATTCAACCACTGCTTTGCACCGGTGCACATCAGACATCGCTCGTGACTTTAAATTGTGACGTGAAATTATGTTTAAATGTTTTAAATAATTTTATTTTAATAATAACAATTTCGAAGGAGCCATAATCTTATGATTGATCATCGTTCCGAAACTCGTAATGTACAATGAAGGCAGATGTCACAAGACGGACAAAGGTAATTATTTGTTATTATTAAAATTAATTACTTGAATACGAAAAGAGAAATAAAGTTCAAATTGTTTGATTTACTAGTTATTTAATGACAGGTTGAGATGCTAATTTAGCCTTTTTTTTATACATATTAAGATATGTTGTTTATGGTCCTTGTCTCAGTTGTTCAATGTTTCGCTTCTGCTTTTACTGTTTACTCACTATCGCTATATCATCATCTAATTAAGCAACCAAAATGACAACCTGTAACTAATTCTGCCTTCTTAGGTAAACATGATGTGCGCTTGTTTACGTTTTATTGCTTTTTAATATTTTATCGACAACTGTGACAGTTAACGTCTATAACATGGGCGTCGTAATCCCGTGACACGCTTCAGCCTGTCGACACACGTGACCAACCACTTAAACTTCTAACTAGGCAATGCTACAAGGTAAAACCTTTTTTAAAATTAATTTTTTAAACGTACAAATCATTAAACAATTAGATCTGGTAACTCTGTTTACTACCTCTGCTAAGTTTAAAAACGTTATTGTAGAGAATTCACGTTGTGTAGTTTTCGCTTCGGGTAAATAATAATTGTTTAGAGGTCATATATAACCTGAAAATAATACTTGAAGGGTGCTAGTGACATTCATTACAAAAAAATAAAAAATACCAAAAGAAAAAAGCAGTTACTGTTGGAAGTTAGGATTTAGTATACGAAAGCACATATATATTGTGACCTTTGTTTTTGTTTTTATTCATGAAAACATGAATAAAAACCGTTTGCCTTTTTATTTAACACAGACAGAACGCGGTGTGTTTTTCCCAAGCAGAAAGGGGGTTGCGTACACAAAGGGTTGTTAGCATGAATATGTGCACATGAACATAATGTGGGAAGTTTCTGAATTATTTTCTTCAGAATTATTAGTTTTAATTCATTTGGTGTCCGGAAAACCTTCTATGTGACATTTAGGTATTAACAATAGTGAAGCTTTCTAATTTTCACATTAATTTAAGTGTCTTTTTTCTCTTAATCTCTCTCTCTCTTTCTTTCTCACCGTTTCCTCCCTCTCACTCTCCTCATTCTCCTTCACACACGCGCACACATACACACAGCTTTAAAAGAAGACAGAGATCTGTTAAGTACTACAAGCATTAACTGTACGTGTTGACAAGAAAGGAAAATTAAACTTCTTTAAAGTATTCTGTTCCATCATTACCGTTATATGTGCTTTATCACTATTTCTACTCTTTACGTAATTATGTACGCCAGCGGTTCATTTGCAGTCATTTAGTCGTTAGCTTCATCGTTGTGCTGATCATTAACAATTTTATTTTAATTTTAGATATTTTGTGTTTAATGAGAGGTGAATTTAATAGTTCTTTTAGTTATAGGAATGGAATCAGGTGTACCATCTAAACCGGTTTGCCGGTTAATGTTTGTGTCCTTTACCTTTATTTTTGGACTACTACCGTTCACTCATGTTAACGGCAGTACGTTTATCGTACAGACAAGGCTCACTATAATTAGCAAAATATTTTGTTGAAAGCATCTTTTCATGTATTTCTATAATAGTTTTCGTGAAATAATTTTTTCTCTTGTTAGTTGTTCTGCTTTGGTTGGTGCCGGAAACTCCGTTGAGCTTGGGTTCTACGTGTTTGAAGTTATGCAGTATAAGGTGTCGATAGTTTGTTTAAGATTATGTTTCACTTGTTATAGTCTAATTTTAGTTTCGTATGTTCAAATCAGTATAGCTGTTACGCAGTAGTTTTACCCTGTCTAGTATTTATTATTGTAGGCCTATTACATATTTTCTGTAGGCCTATTGTAGGCCTGATTGAGTGAATGGAGGAAATAAATTTAACGAACACCACGTGATCATAAATAATATTTCTGTATAATTGAAAAATAGATACAAACTAAATATAATTAAATCACTACCGACTCGGAACACAAAGTTTTTTGTGGGTAAAAACGTAAAAGTTTTACCATATAGCCTGAACCAGTTTTCGCTTATTATAAGCTTCATCAGAGGCTGCCACTAGGAGCCCTGTCCGTCTTGTTCTTGGCGACGGCGTCGACTTTTGAAGAATCGTTTTATGTGCTTTTTTTAGGATGTCGTTTTTATGTGTTTTTGTGTGTTTAAATATTTCCAATTGTTTAAGAGTGTCTAGTTTTCGGCCTTTTGTGTGTACGTGTAGAATGTCCATGTTGTTGTCGATGTATGGTTATTAGAGGTAGTATTTAGACAGTAGTAAAATGCGTCTATTACTATTTTCTAATTAAGCAAAACTTAAAATATTACATGTTATTTCATGAAGCGTGCCATGTTAAGAAGTACGATCAGACAGTTCACCGAATAGTTTAAACTTATCACGTTACTCAAAACACTTTGTTTTATAGTTTGTCTTGCTTTCCTGGACACATTTATGTTGAACACTGAATCGAGTTAGGTTAAAAGCGTTGTCAGTCGAAGTATTTTCTGCTTTACAGAACAGAACGTACAATGAAACCGGATAACACTTGCAAGCCTGCACTAGAGTAGAGTAAGAGCACGTCTGTGCGTTTTGAATTAGTCGATTTGAGACATCGAGATCACGGAAGTTTTAGAACAAGAAGAAAATGAATGCTATACATTGAAAAACGTCTAGTATAGTATGCTAATTTTATTTTATTCAAAAGAGGAATGTTAGAGATAGGAAAATGAAATGAATTGACACTTAGTAGACCAAGAATCACATAGATTTCGTAGTCCTTCAATCTTACGACTGGTTTGTACCCTCCCCGCATATACCCGTGGTGCGTGTGGTACTGAGTCTCTCACAGGTATATGGGACCTACAGTTTAACGCCGGATCCGAACGGCCTAGTTGGGGAAGGTTTATACTAAGCAGGATACCTCTCGCTGGTTTGCCATTGCCTTGCGAGGGGGAACGGTCGCATCTAAATCAGATGGCCCCCGGTGGGAATTGAACCCGCGCCGACAGCGCAGCAGCGCCACACGCTAGCCAATACGCCACGACCGCTCCCACATAGATTTAAAGTAGATAATTTATTTAGTTCGTTCTTACTGTTTTACATTTCGTTAATAATACGACGATGAGCATGGCTCACAGAAATATTCAAACTAAATGGTGTAGCACCAATCTTTTATATAATATGTTTATTATTATAATTTGATATTTTTGTCATCTCTGTATGAAAAAACTAGTTTTTTTTGGCAATCAAACGTACTTATCGATCAGAGAGAATCTGTTGTTTCCTTATTAAAAGCCTTAAAAAAGTATTTGAAACTAAAAAGTTTAACAGGGATTCTAGTTTTTGTTTTTTTAACAGTAACACTCAGTAGATGTTGTTTGTTATAATAGAAAACTGGCTTCTAGCAGAAACTTACTAAAATTGCAATGAGTTTGAATACATGTATAAATAAGTAGTATATGACTACAATACATCTTAATTACTGTGTAATTTACAAAATTCGGTTTTCTTATAAATCAAAGAATTTTTTGTCCTTATAGAACAATGTTGTATGCAGATAAAGGCCACATAGTGTATTGTTTGTAAAGTTTTGAATTACTGTAGATTTGGAGTCACCTGGAGGAAGCCGTTTGTTTGTTACTTTGATGCAAAAAATATACAGAGAATGACTGGATATGACAGTAACTACTAGTTACAGAATATCTCTAGAGACTTAGTGTGCTGTAGTTAGTGTTTGCCTGCTTGTTTCTTATTCAGCGTAAAGTTTACATTCACATATACTTAGTGTTTGTTTCTAACATGTATATAGTGTTATTATTTATTACACTTTATAATGGTTCATTTCGTTTCCGAGTAATAATAATTTTTCTATTTTTATGAGAATAAGTATATTTATTATTATTGAAAACACAATAAAAACAATTACTCAAAGAACATGTAAAAACTGTTATTAAATTAAGTTTTATTTGCAGGTATCAGTATTCTGAAATACGAAATATTTTTAAAATAAGAAGTAA
The DNA here is from genome assembly GCA_034769895.1 of Magicicada septendecula. Lineage (NCBI taxonomy): Eukaryota > Metazoa > Arthropoda > Insecta > Hemiptera > Cicadidae > Magicicada > Magicicada septendecula. The sequence continues at coordinate 1,100,313,749 of CM068367.1, read as the reverse complement.
TTTTATGACAGACTTAAAAGTTGATACAAATTTCATTACAATAATTTAGACGTGTTAAGTTAGGCCTACACATATTAGTCGTTATATAGAAATCGATATTGCTCATAATTAGGATGTAGGTGTATCCCAATTATACAGTATAATAAAGAGATTCTCCTTATTGAGAAAACATTGGGCATATGTCTGGATCGACAGTTCCTTGTGAGACATATTTTGATTTGCAGTAAAACAAATTGTGCTATAGAAAAATGTGCCTTTGTTTGAAAGCAGAATGATACAGCATTCTGGAGGTTACAGATTAAAATATGCTTCTGACATTTTAAAATTCTATTTAAGTTACGTATATTACGTTTTATATTACATATGAAACAATAAATACATTTTCACTCCCCATTCTGTGTGTGAAACGCCTATGTGTAGCATATCTTGGAGGACAGTAAATGGCAACAATTTAAAATTGTATACATCTGAAAATCTAATAATTGTGGTATGGTGTATTTTACACGCTGTTTTAACAGAAAATTTGTATACTATTATACATGTTAATATTAATAGATTCGTTATTAATAAAAGTTGGATATTGATGTAATGCAATATCTATTCAACGCGTTTTGTAGGATGTTTTGTTCTCCTATTTTTGGTTTATTAATGTATTAGCAGTCTGTGTAATAAATCGTAAACTAATCTAATCTTAAGATTGTAGTCTATTCAAAGTACTATTTGTATAATGCATTAGCTATTATGGATGAAAATGTTTGTAATAATACTCACCACCTTTACTAGGAATACGGTTTGGCACATTAGTAATTAAAGATTGTTTTAAATTCACTCAAGAAAGTCGTTGGGTGTTCTGGTACATTAGTTGATTTTGGAATTTGTTGGAGTATTTGGAAAGGGAAGTTTATCAATTGATTAGATTTAAACATATGAAAAAAAAAAAAATTGTCCAATTAACTTAAAGAGTAAATTTGATAATTTCATATTATTTTTTACCTGAAAAGCTGAAAAAAGAGGGTCCTGGAGCTATATTGTATTGCTGTACATTATTCACTTTTCATTACGTTGAATATAGGCCTATATTTTTTAATCGAATTTGGTGTGCCGAGTTTGTGTATCCCCATACCTAAAGAATTTTAAAATGTGGATGATTTCAGAAACAAATAGAGAATTAAATTGCGGCTCCGAATTTTAAACTGATTGTGCAGTGGTGATAAATGAGGTTGAGTTATATGTCCTGTTTTGCTTTTCCTAATTAATAAAGTTAAGCAACAGAGTGACTAAACTTTCAGTCTTAAAATCGGAAAATCATAACATCGGAAATGTACGTTTAGATACCCCGACTACAAAAATGCAATTTAAAAAAGTGTGTCTGCATAAGAACAAAATATTAGTAAAAAATTAACACTCGTGGAACGTTCAAATAAGAAATTTTAAATGTATCTCAAAGATCTCAAAACGGATTTCACGATTTTTACAACATTAGTTTAGTGTAACATTTAATTACCCTATTATATTTAATAAATGTTTGCTTTTTAAAATCAACAATCATCATCTTCACAGTTGACAAATTTTTGACAGAAGACTTGTAAGTATCGCTATTAGCAAATATAATTTTCATTGCAAAATTTTGGTATGAATGTGATTTAATTGTGTTTATAAAAACAAAGTAAATAATAATTTTATACACGAATATAGAAATTGTTTTATAATTAAGTTCGTTCAATTAAATTTAGTAGGCAACTAATTGTTACAGTGTTACCGTATGTTATTTTAACTAAATTATCCATTAATTTGAGCACAATAGCTTACACGGAACACAGGCTGACTACAACAAATACGCCTACACTCATGTGCAGTCACGAAAAGCCTCAAGATCGACGTTTTTGGACCACTTTCATGCAGAACGTACTAGTTCATAATGTAGCATTACTGTAGTAACACTATAATAAAAATAATAATATTTTAATTATTTTAATGACACATTTGAGATAATGGCTATTGTGATCTAAGATTCCTAGTCATGTTTGGACTGGACTCGTCTATTACAGACTTGGAACTGTTAAACACTGCAATTTACTAGTCAAGGTGACCTTAACAGTTAATTGTCAAGGAAATTGCTCTTTATTGATTGCACGTCGTAAAACGTAAAGATCTAACTTCATAGTTCTCCAATACTCCAACGCCGTAATTTTCTACTGTTTAGTGTTTGAATCCTCCTCCTCCTCCTATGGCGCTACAGCCCAAGTCGGGCCCTGGCCTCCACCAATCTCCGCCTCCAATCCACTCTATCCACTGCAACCCTCCTCCAGTTTCTTATCCCCATGTCTCTCGCGTCCTCTGCAACGCCATCTTCCCACCTCTTCCTCGGTCTAGCTCTAGGTAGTGTTTGAATACTAATGGAAAATAAATGATGCACTACGGTTTGCTAATGAAATCGGCTTGTTCAAATCAGATTTGCAGGGCAGACAAATAAAGAAATAAACACGTGTTTCCAGAAGCCGTTTTCATCAACGTTAAACAGAAAACTAAACGATAAAACTATATATAATGTATCAATGAGAGAGCTCAGCCTGGAAGAGTGTCAGATTTACAAAAGTATAAAAGCGAAAAATAAAAATACTCGAAGGTTGTTGAAATAAGCACCTAGCGTAAGGGCAACAGAAGTAGTCACATTTTATAGGCTGTTCACATTTTCACGCACCATTGAGTAGGAACTTGATTAGTTTTAGCCTTGGAACTAGAATAAACATTCTAACAACAAATTTGTTTTGTAAAGAACAATGGTAAGTCTAACTTAAACGATTACTGTAACAGCGTTATGTCTGAGAAAAAGACTACAGTACAAAAAAAAATTCTCTTAACCAAGGAAAACACTGTAATAAAATTACAGTACCCAGCAATGTACAGCTGAGTAACTGTATTTACACGGCTATTTAAATCCACAATTTAAGTTTGTTTAATCAAGACTTTTGACCTCATACCAACTAAAAGTGGTAAATTGCAATATAATTTATAATAACAGTTATATCAATTAGTTATAATGAGTGTCAGGTGTTGTATAGAACAAGACTTGCACGTTCGTTGTTGTTAACAAGACTGTTCGTTATTTGCATTTGCTCTGGATAAATTTAATGGTATCGGAATTTTCACATTAACTCATGACGTTTAGATTGAATAATTGTTAGTTGTTCTCTTTAACCAACAGTTAATTAGTTTCCGTTAGTTCAGCAACTTTTATAATATGGTGCAAATCTGTAAATTGGTAAGTCTCGATACATGTAAGTCGATGAGTAGTTACACAGTTTAGTATTTCCTACTACAAAAGCTATCCAAGCAAAGTCCATTTGTACTTCCGGAGTTAGAGTTAAAAAATAATCTGATCAATCTGAGACACAGTGATAAGACGGATTAATGACGCGAGACGCATAATTGAGGAATGATGAGATATCTTTATCTAACTTATAGTAAATATCCCAAGTGGGTTGTGCGGTTTGTTGTTTTGTGAATAAGATAGTGTTTTACTTATTGTCTGTCTACATTAAACGTGTAGACTAATACACAAAGTGTGCCAAATGGCTAGTCCAAAGTATTATGCTCCGATTCCAATAAAACAGCCAACAATTTATTACGCTGATCCAAACCAAGAGTTACAACTGGGAAGGGGTTCTGTGCTCCAAATTAAGCAGTCTACGGATTCCAGTATCTAATGTATTTAGGCCTATAGTGCGAAACAACAATTATTTGTGATGAGATCCTACTAGTCAAAAAATCAAATTTTTTCAACGATCTGCCAATTAGTAAAATCAGATTGGACGACTACATCAGACGAGAAGCGAAGATACAAATCAAGTAAACGAAAACACTATAAAAGAAACAAAAATCATTGACTATGATTGAAACTGTTGGAAACGCAAAACTTATCCAACGCACACAGCGTGTTTCCCGAAGAAAATGATGGAAGGTAAGAAAGCAGAATCGAGGAAAACAATATTTGTTTGCAAACTGCCGTTAGTACACTTTATAAGATACATTCGTGCCAGTCAGTGGATGGCTCTACGTTAGTGAGTCACTAAAGATGGACTCAGGTATAATGTATGTACCATGTCCAGGTATACCAGGACGCACCCTGTTGTGTTTAGTCCTAGCTGCGGTACTCGAGGGCTCTGTTACAATGGTCTGTTTATTTCTTTGGTACTAGACGGACCGAAATATCAGTGTAGTTTAGTACTAATCTACTATCAGTTATCAGTATAGTTGTCCTATCAGTGTAGTACAAATATCTGTGTTGTTTCAGTACTAATCCTGGTACTGACAATCCCCTAAAAACTTTCGTCATGTCAATTTTCGGTCTTGGAGCATAAAAAGATGTAGAAATTACTATCTTGTAGATAGAGAAATGCTTTTGATACTATCTGAAACTAGCCAAGTGTCTAATATCCGATTGTGATGATTACGGAAGGGGACTCTTTGCTAAAGTAAGCTCCTTCCTTATTGCCGGAGCAATCACATCATGTACTGGATCTCATTTCAATAAATAAAAAAACACTGCGGTAAGTCTCACAGTTGAAATCCAATCTAACGACTAAACAAAACGGCTATTGACACTGAAGCGGATTAGTGATATTAAGGTTAAAGTGATTTTTCATGGACCATTAAATAGCACAAAAGATGTAGGAGGCTGGACAGAACAGCTCAATTGCTCTGAGGACGAGATATTCACCGAATTGTCCTTTCAGGATGTCTTTGCTTGTCGGAGGTTAACTGTGAGAAGGACTGGACAAAAGTTTCAATTTATTTCATATATTTTATCATTCAAGCGTGTTATATTACGGGAGAAGATGAAAGCCCTCAATATATGCATTGCTACCATTGTTTCTAGATTGGTCACACAATCTCTAGATGTGCGAGAGTCAAGGCCTGCCTAGGTTGGAAACCTACCCAAGGCGATGGTCTTTGCTATGAGATAATGAAGTATGTGAACTGTGGTGGACAGCATTCGTCTAGGTCCAAGACTACCCTGTGTACAAAAAAGAAGTGAAGTGAATTCAAGCAAGAAGTGAAAAGACTTTAAAAAGTGAGTTAGGCCTATATGGGGACAAAGAAACTTTCTCGTATTTTGTTGCTTCTCTGCTATGTACAATTTTCCCTCGAACGAGGCCTTTCGGTTTCGCAACCATTATCAAGTTCTTACTACAACAAAATTAAAATACCTACTTACCTACTTCCCTTATATATATATATATATATTTATATATATATATATATATACTAACCCTCCCACGCATAACTGGTTACATTCAACCAATAGGAGGCATTACTTACCGCCCAGTCCTTGTTAGTACCGCCCCTTACTTAGTCAGCTTGACCTTGTCACATACATTACCCTCTAGAAAACTCCTACAGCTTTCTACCTTCTGAAAACATATCCTGTAACCGTATTACACCTTTTATATATTACTCTACTATCAGTGTATAATAAAAGTAAAAATCGAAGAAATAAGGTGGAAGAACAGGTCACGAAGGATGTAAAGAAATTGAAAAATAAAATAAAAGAAAATAATCTACTAGTTACTAAAGCAGACAAAGGAAATACTTCGGTTGTAATGAAGAAAGGTTGGTACATAAACAAGACAGAAGACTTTATAAAAGAAGGCCCATATGAAGGAATAAAATATGATTACACAAGCAAATACCAAGCTGAAATTAAAAAAGTGTTAAAAGAAATAACATTCCTAAGCGATAAGAAGAAGAACTTACTTATAGAATCAAACCCGGAAGCGTCAAGGTTGAAGTGTCAACCAAAATTTCATAAAGAAGGCATGCCGTTTAGGCCAATAGTTTCGTTTATTAATTCGCCTAGTTATAAGATATAGAAAGAAGTGAGCAAGTTGCTTAGGAGGTTATACGAATTTGAGGTAACATATAGTGTAGAAAATGGTAGAAATGTAATAGAACGGTTGAAGTTAGTAAAAATAAGTGAAAATACGAAACTTATGTCGTTAGACGTGTCAGATATGTTTACGAATATATCGGTTCAACATACTTTAGAAATTATTAAAAATAACGATTTAGGACAGTGTCAGTATAAAAGTGACTTAATAAAAGTTCTGACAGTGTGCGTAAACCAGAACTACTTTAGGTTTAACAATAAGTATTACATTCAAAAGGAGGGACTACCAATGGTTTGTCCGTTGTCACCAGTAATGGCGGAAATATATATGAATTGTTTTGAGAGGCCTGACCTAATGGAATCAAAATATAAGGATAAAATAAAGGAATGGATAAGGTACGTAGACGACATTTTGGTGGTGTGGGAGGGAACAAATGAAGAATTCGCAGAACTAACGAATGAAATTAATCAAATTGAAAATAAAATTAAGTTCAAACAGGAAATAGGTGGAGTACAAATAAATTACCTAGATCTAAATATAAAGATAGAGTGTGGTGTTTTCAAATTTGATGTATTTAGAAAAGAAACGTATACAGACTTAATTATACCTCAAGAATCATACCATCCCGTAAGTCACAAGATGGCTGCACTAAACTCATTTTGTTATAGGGCAATAAAATACTTAGAAGATGATTCATGTAAAAATGAAGAGTTAAAAAGAATAGAAGAAATAGCGAAAAATAATAATTATAAACCAGGGATAGTAGAGAAAATTGTAAAAAGAATAGAAGGAAATAGTAGACAAGAAGAGAAGAAAGAAAAGAAATACATAGGATCAATAACGTATCTGGGATTTCAAACGAGGAACATAATCAATTGCTTTGAAAAACACAATATAGATGTAGCGGTAAAAAAAAACAAAGACAGTTTTTGATTATATAAAGAATAGTAGTACTGAAATAACGCCTGAATTACAGAAAAGCGGTGTTTATAAGTTGAACTGTAAACAGTGTGATAAGGTTTATCTGGGTGAAACAGGACGTATGTTCGAAATTAGATTGAGAGAGCATGCGAGAGGAGAAGGAGACAGAACTACGGATTCGCTCTACGCGAGACATTTTAATGAAACAGGGCATAGGTTTTTTTTTAGACCCAACAGAGAACGTCGAAATAGTAAGGTTAGAAAATAACATAAGTAAACGCAAATTGTATGAAGAATTAGAAATATTAAAAGTAAGGAAAAACAATAAGAATGCGCTGTTGAATATAGACTGAATTTAGTAATGAAGCTGTAGGATTTTTCTAGAGGGTAATGTATGTGACGAGGTCAAGTTGACTAAGTAAGGGGCGGGACTAACAAGGACTGGGCGGTAAGTAATGTCTCCTATTGGTTGAATGTAACCGGTTATGCGTGGGAGGGTTAGTATATATATAAGGGAAGTAGGTATTTTAATTGTGTTGTAGTAAGAACTTGATAATGGTTGCGAAACCGAAAGGCCTCGTTCGAGGGAAAATTGTACATAGCAGAGAAGCAACAAAATACGACAAAGTTGTTATGAAGACTGCTAACACAGATAAAATAGCTGATAAAGAAACTTTCATTCCAGACACACAAAGAAAGGAGTAACCACAGAAACAAAAGCAGCTGCTGACTATCATGCTCTTATTGGGAGATTATATGCTTACAGTCCTACTTGTAGCTGTAGCTCTAGATTGGAAGAATTACTAATCTCGAATCAATTGGATTCTTTTGAACACCTGTACGGCACATGTTCAGCAGCCACTGTGATAAATTCTTGATCTTTCTCTGTGTAGCCGGCCTCTAGCTCCGTGTCTCTCGTGGGAGTTCTTCATGGAAGTGATCGCTTTCCTTTGCTTACAACTACGAGGGAGGCACGCGTGACAAGGAGGTGGTACACGTACTATGAAAACTGGACTGTATTACCGATTTAATATCTTTTGACGTTGGTGGCGACGTGGACCAGGACGTGTGTGGTTTCACAACTGCCATCACAGAAGCGTTTCAGAGTCACATCCCGCGGACTGGAGGTTCTCTATCGGGAACACCAATGCCGTGGTGGAATGTGGAAGCTAACTAAGCGATCACAGAGAAGCAAGGAACTACCAATATTAGAAAGCATGATTGCTCACAAGCGCCTTAGTTCCGCAGCTCGACGAAAGATTCTGGCTGCGAAAAAGTCTAGCCCGGGAGAAATTTGTGTCCGGCATTATCCGATCAACACCAGCAGGGGAGAGCTGAAGGTGGATGCCGGCAATATAGGTGTATAAGCATTTAGGCATGATGGTGGAGTGCAAAAAGATGAAATTGTGAAAATCTGTTCGCCAGTTGTGCCACAGTCAATAGTTCGAATATCTACAGTAAAGATTTCCTCAAGAGAAAAGACGAAGCATAGCAAGACGCTCTAGACTTCGGAAGCGCTAAAAAGAGGTCGTACAATCGCCTATTTACGATGAGGGAATTAAACACCTCTATAAACGTTGAAGTAGAATCAAATAACGTTCCTTATAGCATTTTAAAACATTTTTTGCAAACAACAAAATTGATCCTATTAAAAATATACAATAACATATTGACGCAAGAGGCTTACCCACGCGCATGAAAGAAGCAACTGTTATCCCCCTTTTTTAAATTCTATAGAGATGCGGTGAAACGTGTGAATTATCGTCCAGTATGTGTAGTACACTGTTTAGGAAAGTTATTAGAGAAAATTGGTAACAGTTTGTTACCTGGTGTATGGAGCGTTACAACCATCATTCGACTACTGACAAATAGTATATTTGGAACACGTAGTCCAAACGTTTGTTACAGAACCAAAACACTTGATTGCCGTCTTTTTTGATTTAGAGAAGGCCTTCGACACAACATGAAGACAAATATATTCAACGGCTACACAGTTGGCGACTTTGGAGTAACCTTCCAAAATTTGTAGTAAGCGTCCTCTCGGAACTTTCAATGGTTAGGAAAACTATCTCAACCAGCGTACGGCGGCGCGTGTTGGAGTACGGCGTGGCTCAGGGCTCTCAGTTGGGCGGAACTCCGTTTTTTATTTCTTTTTGATATCTTTAAAAGTACTGAAGCATATATAGGAAAACATGTCTATACGTAGATGACCTTGCTTTGTTTTACTCGTCATCATCAACAACGATAATAAAATACAAGAGCCGTAAACAAGATTACAGAGGACGCCGGAAATCTGGGTTTTTGTTTCTCATTACTGAAGACAACCTGCATTCATTCCTGTCACGAACGAGTTAGACGCCTGAACCCGTCTTTGAAGATAAACGGAGTTAGGTTTCAGTAAAACTGAGACGTTTTATTTCTGAGCCTCGTTTTAGAGAGACAGTAAACATGCAAAAAGTACATCAAAGACCTGGCTGATACACATAAATCACCACTCCGTGCAATTAGACGCATCTCACATACCAACTGCGGAACACACAGAAACGTGTTGCTGCGCCTATACACAGCCCTGATGTTTCAAAAATGGATTATAGGTGCGCAGCTTACTCTTCAGCCGAAAATCTAACCTAACTATTAGACGTAGTGCATAACACAGGAATCTATTATACAGCCTTTTCGCATTAGCCCCACCGTAAGTCTACATTGCGATGCAGGAATGGAGGAATCAACTTAGAAGTCATAAATTACTACTGACCTATGCTTCAAAAATCCTTGCCTTGTCAACTCATTTGACAAGGCCACAAGGCGTACATGTGTATAATATTCAGCGTTGGACCGGCTTCGTGCTATGGAACAAGCATAACGATCCACCCACTGATGTACATCCTATTGTGTTGCCTCAAGTACCACCCTGGCTTCTTGCTATGGAACCGCTTAACAAGCATAACGTTCCACCCACTAATGTACATCCTATTGTGTTGCCTGAAGTACCACCCTGGCTTCTTAGGAAACTGTCGATTAGATTTACCCGATGTAGGAAAGCAGCAGTAAACCCTTCTGTGTGGAAGCTTCGATTCCGTTCGGTGATTGTAGATTATAACGATTGCTTCCTGCTTTATAATGAAAAGTCGAGGAGAGCAAAAGGAGTGGAGAGCGCGTTACTGTTTAGGACACCTCTTACTCATGGGCACTGCCGAGGACACCAACTGTGTATACGGTTGAGTTGTATGTCGTTTGGCAGGCTCTTCGGTAGTGTGATCACCGAGGCCTGACGCGCTTTGTTGTCTGCACAAACTCGTTGAGTTTCATAACTGCCTTGGGTAACACAGGCACAGGCAATCCGTGACTACAACAGATAGAGTTCCTGTGCCACACGCTACGACGTCGGTATTTGCAGTTTACTTTTATATGAGTATAGGAAGGAGAGGCAAGAGTCCGCACTTAAAATACAATAACAAATTCTCAGCTACTGAACCAAAATTAAGTTTATTGAAAATTACTGGCTTATTTGTTACACTATAAGTTATACTAACAAATGTAATGAGTACACAACAATTTTTACTACAGTATTTGGTAAAAAAAATTAAAAAACAAAAGCATTTAAAATAGGAAAGTTGCCCCAACCTTGTGGCAAGAGTCCGGTCTGTGTAGGGTAAGAGTCCTACTGACACTTATCACACACGAAATGGCCCAATCCACTGTAATTCGTGCACGGCTCTTACCACCACGAACTACACTGACGACACATGATCCAATCTGTAGGGGGGGATTCGTAAAGGTGCCCACAACCTCCGCAATAATAATCAACTTTCCCGGAACACTATATTTCTCTTCTTTCTTTGAAATCAGCGGGACTCCCCAACACACACTTCTGGAACGCTTAACAACAATTGTAGGCCTAATGCAAGTTTTATTTAATTGTAATGTGAAGTTTGTTTATGTTGGGTAAGATTCCGCACAGGAGACCAAGAGGACTCTTGCCCCCGGAAACTTGCCCCACTGTGTTCTATACTTTTTGCTGACTTATTATGATTCAATAAAATAAGATTGACCGCTAACTTTAAGTTGATATGTAACCTCATACTTACCTTTTAATAATGTACTGTCGAAAACGAATAATAAGAATGTATATATTTGTATAAATACTCTTAAATTACACTGTAAAATAACTTCAACTTCCACAAAATTAAACAACGTTACTGTTAACTCACCGTAATGGCGCTAGACTCCTTGTTTGCTGTGTCCAGCCAGCAGAATGCACTTCTTCAACAGCCCAGACACCAACTCACAACATCTAACGTTGTGTAATGATGTAATGTAGAGAACTAGTAACTACGATGTATTAGGACTATTGCCCAATGCGAACTCTTGCCCTGCATTACCCTACTAAGCCACGTAGGCATTAACGGCAACGCTGCGACGCCTACGATATACTTTGACATAAGAGCAGCCGATATGAAGATTGCTGGCACATCAGCAATACTTACCTCGTGGCAGCAATCGTGGTAAGCCTTTGTTGTAACCTATCGAGTGGCTGCTAAGTTACAACTGTTTGTTTGACGTGTTTCCGGAGGTGAAGTTGAATCATTAGAATGAACCGTTCTTCTTGAAGACAATTTATTGTGATTAGCAAAATACAAACAAACTTTTACAAGTTAATTTATACAAACTCCTCTTGACAAACTATAAGTCAGTTAATTCAATTACTCTTTTAAACTCTAAGTACCTTCAGTTACAAGTACTTAGTTCACAAATTAATGTAACTACTTTTAGTTACTTCAAAAATTACAAAAACAAACTGTTGACAACATCTGGTTTTCCGGCTCTCTAAGAACACCTTCCAACACAGATCAAAGTCAAAATAAAAATGAGAAAAGATGAGTAAGTTCTCTCGGACCTCTTACACAATCAGATCTGACTTCTCCAGCGAATGCTAGAGTTTTTATAGTACATCATCGTGGGTGTAACACTTAGTTTTAGTGGTGGGACTGTTCCCTCCTCTTAATTCTAAAATCTTAACTATGATAGGCTAAAACTAGTTGAAGTAAGGGTAGTTTCATAAAATTTTTATAAGACTTTCTATTATTCGTCAAAGACTGTATCACGTGACCCTACGTCATGATTTGGGGGTGTTATACTACTTTAGATTAAAAGTTCTCACGGAATAAAACACCTGCTTTCACCAATGTTCACACGGAGTACACCTGGCTTCACACTTGTGACCCATTACTTGACTCTCCCAAAAGGATATCAACTTTACGTGACATTTTATATTTCCTGTCTGGATCTTCTCACCATTAATTCTTATTTGGTGTGTCTCGCCAGATTTCCTACGATTATCACTTCCTGGACAGTCACGCTTATTGAGAAAGAGGGTGAGGTACCATTCACAAACCCTGGGAAAATTCCCTAAAACTATTTTTATGTTCAAAACAATTGCTACAGTCTCGTATACCCACCTGACACCTGTCTCTGTTTCTCCACACAACTAAGAATTTCTTATATTCTTACTTCTAAGTAACAATTATGCTACAAGTACAGTAAGTACAATTGACAATTACAACAACTTCCCCCTTATTTTAAGCTTTAAACTACACAATGCTTAATGTTTAATACTAAACTACTATTACAATTCAAATATCTTGCTTAATTTTATAAGTGATTACATAATTTTTATAAATTTTAAATTCCTACAATGATACATTACTATCACTACTGAACTGATCACACTGATAAAAACACAAACAATTCTATTTACATCTTAGTGTACTTTCACCGTATGACTTTACTTGATACTACATCAATTTTTCCATTATTATGTTCTTTTCGACCTTGGTCATAGTTTCTTTTCAAACTCTTTTAGTTCTACAATTTCATCCTCTAGCTGGGTACAACCGTTTGTTGGACTCTCTCCTCTTATTGCAGTCAGGTCATGGACTGTCGCTCCATACTGGTACTGCTTTACTACAGTTGGTTTGGTACTTAATGTCTGTACCTGTTTAAAAGATTTCTCAAACTTCTCTTCTAACCTTTTACTACAACATGTACCAAACAATGGTAACAACCATTTTGGACAAAATCTTTTATATACATAGTATAAAATTCCTGTTGTTATTAACCCACAGATTACATGCATCATTACTGAATGATGCGTTACCTTTGACTTGTAAATTGCATGCATATTTTCTTCCTCAATAGCTTTCCTAATTTCATTTAATCTGTAACTGGCTGCATCTAAATCGTCAGCATCCATTGCTACAGTTTTCAAATACTTTGGTAATTTTAACTAGGTAGTTTTACCTCATCTTTAACTACACTATACAATTCGTCACAACAGTCAATTTCTATATCCACAGGTGGGATAATTGGTATTGTACCATTACTCTCATATTTAGTATTTGATAATAACATTATACCTGAGTTATACGCTCTCCACGTTGGTGCTAAATTAAAAATTCCCACATTACTTAATTGTACTGAATGTATAATGGATGGCATACCAGCCAATTTACAACTAATTGTCAATGTCTCATCCTCTGGTAAAACATAAAGCTATGAATTTGATTTCATCATTCTCTGCCATAAATGATTATTAATTCTAGTTATTCTCTGATCACAACTCTTTGCATCATAATCACCTTTAAACAATTTTACTTCACAAGATTCATGTAAATGTACTTGATAAATAGGATTCATTTGTTGACAAACAAATACATCATTTTCTAATTTTTACAATTATTCACTTCATCTGATTTTAAATAAATAAAATATTGTTTAAAATCGTCTATACCCAAGTATTCAGTTTTGGGTTGAATGAATAGGTATTCATTATTTTTTAAATATTTTGGTAATGGTGATACCTTATACAATTCAAATAATAAATCGTTTATCCAAGGAATAACGAATACATACACTAACTTATTGTCCTTAATATACACACAAATAGAAAATAAGTCTAAGAATGAGTGAATATTGTCATCATTCACCGCAAGAGGAAATGACAGTTCTGCAGGTAATTTTCCTCTAATAGATTCTAATTCATATTTTAGAGTTTTTAAATTAATAACAGAGGAGTGAACTTCTCCTTGTCTAGCATCAGTAATAGCTTGTAACAATTCTTTAACATCAATTTCTAATTGAATTGAATAGCTTCAATGTGGATATATTCCACATATTCAGTCATTGCTGCCTGAAAAGTTATATTATTAAGTTTTTCATTTAATATTTTTCGAGTAAAATTTTGAAAATCAATAATTTTATCAAAGCTTTCTATGATTTTACCTTGATTAATATTCGCATCATTAATTGTTTTATTAATAGTCTTAATGGTTGAAATCATGACAGCGGTTTGTTCTTTTTCTAATTTTGATAGCTCATACTGATTGTAGCTAACCTCTTTAATTTTGTCATCATAATACATGGCATCGTCATGATCCATAGTCCCAAATAAAATTTTCGCTGCTTCACCTATAGTGTCAAACATACCTCTTTTAAATCTACGATTCTTTGGTTCGCTATGTCCTAATTGCATTTTTAACTGATTAACATTTTCTTTAATGTCATTCATAGTTTTTTGCATTGCAATACTTAATTTACTACAATAATCAGAGTATTCTCTAGTACAAAATCTCTTAAGCTTATTATATCTGTTTCTGACATTTTCTAATCGTTGTAAATAATTATTAATATCTATATACGTAATTAATTTCCAATTTTCATTAGTCAATTGAACTGTTCCAATTTTTTCGAAATATACACCAGGATTATTTCTTACTTTTGTTACACTGAATGGATTGTCATCTGCGTCTGTTTTCCTTAATAGAAGTCCAAAAATTATCACTGTACACAAGGTCAACAGCTCCATCTGCAACCTGCAGTTTCTAATTAGTCTTCATACCTCTTTATTCGGTTTACATGTACTTTAATTAATTTTCTCCTTTTCCGTAAAGTGTAATTTACTTCGGAATTTCGTTTTGTTATAACGTACGGTCCGATCCATTGGTGACCTAGTTTCTTTGACCTACCTCTACGTACGGTTTCGTCATGTAACAATACTTTATCGCCTACTCTAAATTGTTTATCCGCTGTATTTTTGTCGTACTGACTTTTACTAGATTCTTTCTTTTTCTTTAAAATTTCTTTTGCTAACTGGTGAGCACTTTGTAATCTTTTCTTTACTTCGTCTTTATATTCGTCGTAATTATACTGAGGTTGAGACGAATCTCTTAGGCAATTCGGCCTCTCTTCCATGAATTAACGAAAAAGGTGTATGTCCCGTAGCTGTGTGCACGGTTGTATTAAACGTAAACATCGCATATGGAACCCATAAGTCCCAATTCAGTTGATCTTCGTCAACATAGTGTCTTAAATACTCCGCAAGTGTCTTGTGACTTCGTTCTAAAGACCCGTTAGCTTGTGGATGATAACTAGTGGTCTGTATCTTTTTTATTTTTAATAACTTGCAAATTGATTGCATTACCTCAGATATAAAGTTTTACCCTTGGTCAGTTAACAATCTTTCTGGCGCACCATGGCGGCATATAATTTTCGTAGCGAATTCTCTCGCGATAGTTTCCGCGGTTTGATCCCTAATAGAAACGCTTCAGCATATTTTGAGAAACAATCTTGGAATGTAAGAAGGTACTTATTCCCTCCTTGACTTACCGGTAATGGACCTACTATATCCATTGCACATTGCTCAAACGGCTTACTCAATTTGTTACTGATTTGCATAGGAACTCTTCGTGTGTCTTTCACGTGCCTATTGTTACGTTGGCAACTATCACATCTTTTAATATATTCTTCGATATCATTTTTCATATTAGGCCATTCATATTTTAATTTTATTCTATTATATGTTCTAGATATACCTTGATGTCCTCCTAACGTTGAATCGTGATATTCTTCAATTATTCGTCTCTTTTCTTCTTCAGTTCCTACAACCTCTTTAATTACTTCTGCCATATTAATTTTTATTCTACTAAGCGCGTCTGCGTTCGTATTTCGCTTTCCTGCCTTGTGTATGATACTAAAATCATAATCAGCTAATTTAATAATCCAACGCATCAATCTAGATCCAGGATCTTTAATATTAAACAACCACTGTAAAGGTTTGTGGTCAGTGACTAATGTGTACCTTGTACCGTAAATGTAAGGTCGGAAATGTTTCACTGCCCATACTAATGCAACAAGTTCTTTTTCTGTTGTGCTATAATTCTTTTCAGCTTTACTTAGTGTTCTACTAGCGTACGCGATTGGTTTATCTTCTCCTATCTTACCTTGCGATAATATTGCTCCGCAGGCCTCGTTACTGGCATCCGTAGTGATTACAAATTCTTCTTTAAAATTTGGATATTGTAATAACGGTGCACTAGTTAATTTGCTTTTTGACGTTTCGAAACTATTATCCTGTTTTTGCGCCAAATCAAATGGTACATCTTTCTTTAATAATTCATTTAGTGGCTGAGCGATTTTACTAAAGTCTTTTATAAATCGCCTATAGTAACCTACTAGCCCTAGAAAACTCTATATGTCTTTCGCGTTCTTAGGTTTTGGATACTTATCTAGAGCTTCCGTCTTCTTAGGATCTGGAGCTAACCCTTCGTCTGTAATTACATGACCTAAATAATTTACTTCTTTGCGTAAAATTCGCATTCATCTGCATTTAATAGCAACTTGTGTTCTCTTAATCTATCAAAATTTTCACGTAACTTTATTTGATGCTCCTCTAAATTCTGAGCGTAAACCACAATGTCATCTAAATATACAAAACACTTAATACCTTGTAAACCTGTAAGTATTGTGTTCATTAATCTTTGAAAAGTTGGCGGACCCCCTTTTAATCCGAACGGCATCCTAGTAAACTCGTAATGGCCATATGCCGTAATAAATGCGGTTCTTTCTTTATGTTCCTTATGCACTTTAATTTGATGAAACCCGCTCGATAAATCTAAAGTACTAAAGTATTTACTTCTACCCAATTGGTCTAAAATATCTGTAATGTTAGGTAACGGAAATGAATTACGTAGCTGTAGTCGCTTCATTTAATTTTCTAAAATCAATGCAAATACGCCATTTAATTTTACCCGACGCGTCCATTTTCTTTGGTACAACCAAAAGTGGCGCGTTCCAAGGACTTTGGCTCTGTTCTATTATTTGTTGTTCTAACATAGAGTCTATTTGCTTTTGCACTTCTTCTTTATGTTGCTCCGGAATACGATACGGTTTTGTATTTATTGGGGCTGTATCTTGTTTCAATGGAATCGTATGTTCCAGCGTATCAGTCGCCGTTAATTTGTCTCCCGGCAAATAAAATAAATCATTGTACTCTACGCTTATATTTATCAAAGCCTTTTTTCCTCTTTATTTAAATGATCTACCCTTAATTGTTTAATAACTTCATCTTCGCGATTTCGCGATAACTGTTTACATTCATACTCGTCAATTTTATGTATCTCCACTTCTGGGATAACTATTTCAACTTTATCATCATTTATATTCGTAACTGGAACCAAAAATTTACCCTTAAATGCTTTAGTCAGACTACTACCTAACTGTACGCCTGGCTGTAACTCACATGAATATACAACGCCTTCACCTACACTATGCGTTTTCGTACAAATAACCGTTTCTGATGGCGGTTGTAATACAATTTTATTTATATACGGAACTAATTTCCATTTAGACTTTTCTACCTGGACAACGCCTTTCTCAAAGTCTATATTTGCTTGGTATTTCGACATAAAATCTCTACCCAAAATACCATTACTTCTTAATGGGAACTTATCATATACCACCTGAAATGGATGAACAATTTCTCTACCATTCATTTTAATATTTAAATTTATTAAACCGATTGTTGTTACAGGCTCCTCAGAAATACCCGTAATTACTCTTTCGGTATCTGGCATTATTTCAGCATCATCTTCTAATTGTCCTACTTTAATTATCGAAATATCCGCTGCCGTGTCTAAAAGTAAACAAACGTTTTTGTTTATTGTTTCGGATAATTGCATTTCTATGCATTAATGCTTACGGTCATCTGTAATACGACCTACTTGAATGGTTTTAAAATCACTTACCTTCGGATGAGCATCCGTACTCTTCGGCTTAAAACTCGGTTTCTTATTATTTTTATTTTCTTCGTTTTTCTGCTTCTTATAGTACTTAGCAATAACATGCCCTTGTTTACCACAGTAATGACACGTAATTATTTTAACATGTACGTCCCTATCTCTTTTAGCGACATTATTTTTATTAAACCCGCTTTTACTTTGAAACGAGGTTTTCTTAAAATAGCAATTACTAGCTTCATGTCCTCTCTTATTACAATTAAAACATTTAGGGCGAGTATCTTTCTTATACTCCCTATAATCTTTTACTTTTAAATCGAAATACTCTTGAGTTTCCCTATCATTTAATATGTTTATTTCTTCTAAACAAGTTGCTTCAACAGCATCTTCATACGTAAGAATATTTTTCGCTTTCATAAAAAATTTAATTGGTTGACGCAACCCTTCAATAAACGCGTTATGTCTCTGTTGCTCTAGCACATCATAAATCGCGCTTTTAACACTTTTATCTTTATTTTCCGTCATCTGAATAGCTAATGAACTCAAAATACTATTTAACCTTTCAGAAAAGGCCCGAACATCTTCATCTTTATTTTGTCTTGCAGTAGACATTTCTAACTGCAAATGAGCGATATTTTTCTTTTCATCGTACTTATCGTGTAATGCTACTTTAAGCTGCTCCCATGACTCAGCATCTTTAAATCTAACAATATTGTAAGCATCACCAACTAACTTAATCTTTATAATTTCAAACAGCAAATACTTATATGAATTACTTACATTCTCAATCGCAAAATCACAACAGCTAATAAATTTACTTAAATCATCTCTTTTACCATTAAACTCAGGAACAAATTTAGCTGCTTGGTCAAGACTTAATTTTTTATGATTTTCTTTATACACATCAAAGCTATTCTTTACTTTACTTTTTACTTTACTGCTTTTTCTATCACCACTATCTATCTTACTACTTGTGGCATAATCTTTCAATTCTAATTCAGTGTCAGAATTACTATTAGAGCTTTCAAAATGATTTAACTCTGCAGTAGCCATTTCTCTAGAGTAAATAAAATGACGCTATTCACTTACTTCTACTTGAAGTCTTCTTTCCCAACGATGATCGCTTCCAAAGACGATCTCAACTGCTACAACTGCTTCCAGCGACGATCTCAACTGCACTCTGTGTCCAGCGACGATCTCAACTGTTACACTGCTATACTGCTCCATGGTTCTGCAACACGACTGCTTGGCTCGTCCTAAGACTGCTGCTAGTCCAGTGAATGCCCTGAAGCTGCTTCACGATGCTGCACTCCAATGTCCACAACTGCTGATCACCTTCGTCTTCTTTGAAGTCCGTTGGTCACCTCTTAAAAACCCAGCACAACTTACACCAGCTTTTAATGTTGTAACCTATCGAGTGGCTGCTAAGTTACAACTGTTTGTTTGACGTGTTTCCGGAGGTGAAATTGAATCATTAGAATGAACCGTTCTTCTTGAAGACAATTTATTGTGATTAGCAAAATACAAACGAACTTTTACAAGTTACTTTATACAAACTCCTCTTGACAAACTATAAGTCAGTTAATTCAATTACTCTTTTAAACTCTAAGTACCTTCAGTTACTAGTACTTAGTTCACAAATTAATGTAACTACTTTTAGTTACTTCAAAAATTACAAAAACAAACTGTTGACAACATCTGGTTTTCCGGCTCTCTAAGAACACCTTCCAACACAGATCAAAGTCAAAATAAAAATGAGAAAAGATGAGTAAGTTCTCTCGGACCTCTTACACAATCAGATCTGACTTCTCCAGCGAATGCTAGAGTTTTTATAGTACATCATCGTGGGTGTAACACTTAGTTTTAGTGGTGGGACTGTTCCCTCCTCTTAATTCTAAAATCTTAACTATGATAGGCTAAAACTAGTTGAAGTAAGGGTAGTTTCATAAAATTTTTATAAGACTTTCTATTATTCGTCAAAGACTGTATCACGTGACCTTGCGTCACGATTTGGGGGTGTTTTACTACTTTAGATTAAAAGTTCTCACGGAATAAAACACCTGCTTTTACCAATGTTCACACGGAGTACACCTGGCTTCACACTTGTGACCCATTACTTGACTCTCCCAAAAGGATATCAACTTTATGTGACATTTTATATTTCCTGTCTGGACCTTGTCACCATTAATTCTTATTTGATGTGTCTCGCCAGATTTCCTACGATTATCACTTCCTGGACAGTCACGCTTATTGAGAAAGAGGGTGAGGCACCATTCACAAACCCTGGGAAAATTCCCTAAAACTATTTTTATTTTCAAAACATATGCTACAGTCTCGTATACACACCTGACACCTGTCTCTGTTTCTCCACACAACTAAGAATTTCTTATATTCTTACTTCTAAGTAACAATTATGCTACAAGTACAGTAAGTACAATTGACAATTACAACACCTTCCCCCTTATTTTAAGCTTTAAGCTACACAATGCTTAATGGTTAATACTAAACTACTATTACAATTCAAATATCTTGCTTAATTTTATAAGTGATTACATAATTTTTATAAATTTTAAATTCCTACAATGATACATTACTATCACTACTGAACTGATCACACTGATAAAAACACAAACAATTCTATTTACATCTTAGTGTACTTTCACCGTATGACTTTAC
The DNA here is from genome assembly GCA_034769895.1 of Magicicada septendecula. Classification (NCBI taxonomy): domain Eukaryota; kingdom Metazoa; phylum Arthropoda; class Insecta; order Hemiptera; family Cicadidae; genus Magicicada; species Magicicada septendecula. The sequence continues at coordinate 1,100,293,189 of CM068367.1, read as the reverse complement.
TTGATACTACATCAATTTTTCCATTATTATGATCTTTTCGACCTTGGTCATAGTTTCTTTTCAAACTCTTTTAGTTCTACAATTTCATCCTCTAGCTGAGTACAACCGTTTGTTGGACTCTCTCCTCTTATTGCAGTCAGGTCATGGACTGTCGCTCCATACTGGTACTGCTTTACTACAGTTGGTTTGGTACTTAATGTCTGTACCTGTTTAAAAGATTTCTCAAACTTCTCTTCTAACCTTTTACTACAACATGTACCAAACAATGGTAACAACCATTTTGGACAAAATCTTTTATATACATAGTATAAAATTCCTGTTGTTATTAACCAACAGATTACATGCATCATTACTGAATGATGCGTTACCTTTGACTTGTAAATTTCATGCATATTTTCTTCCTCAATAGCTTTCCTAATTTCATTTAATCTGTAACTGGCTGCATCTAAATCGTCAGTATCCATTGCTACAGTTTTCAAATACTTTGGTAATTTTAACTAGGTAGTTTTACCTCATCTTTAACTACACTATACAATTCGTCACAACAGTCAATTTCTATATCCACAGGTGGGATAATTGGTATTGTACCATTACTCTCATATTTAGTATTTGATAATAACATTATACCTGAGTTATACGCTCTCCACGTTGGTGCTAAATTAAAAATTCCCACATTAATTAATTGTACTGAATGTATAATGGATGGCATACCAGCCAATTTACAACTAATTGTCAATTTCTCATCCTCTGGTAAAACATAAAGCTATGAGTTTGATTTCATCATTCTCTGCCATAAATGATTATTAATTCTAGTTATTCTCTGATCACAACTCTTTGCATCATAATCACCTTTAAACAATTTTACTTCACAAGATTCATGTAAATGTACTTGATAAATAGGATTCATTTGTTGACAAACAAATACATCATTTTCTAATTTTTACAATTATTCACTTCATCTGATTTTAAATAAATAAAATATTGTTTAAAATCGTCTATACCCAAGTATTCAGTTTTGGGTTGAATGAATAGGTATTCATTATTTTTTAAATATTTTGGTAATGGTGATACCTTATACAATTCAAATAATAAATCGTTTATCCAAGGAATAACGAATACATACACTAACTTATTGTCCTTAATATACACACAAATAGAAAATAAGTCTAAAAATGAGTGAATATTGTCATCATTCACCGCAAAAGGAAATGACAGTTCTGCAGGTAATTTTCCTCTAATAGATTCTAATTCATATTTTAGAGTTTTTAAATTAATAACAGAGGAGTGAACTTCTCCTTGTCTAGCATCAGTAATAGCTTGTAACAATTCTTTAACATCAATTTCTAATTGAATTGAATAGCTTCAATGTGGATATATTCCACATATTCAGTCATTGCTGCCTGAAAAGTTATATTATTAAGTTTTTCATTTAATATTTTTCGAGTAAAATTTTGAAAATCAATAATTTTATCAAAGCTTTCTATGATTTTACCTTGATTAATATTCGCATCATTAATTGTTTTATTAATAGTCTTAATGGTTGAAATCATGACAGCGGTTTGTTCTTTTTCTAATTTTGATAGCTCATACTGATTGTAGCTAACCTCTTTAATTTTGTCATCATAATACATGGCATCGTCATGATCCATAGTCCCAAATAAAATTTTCGCTGCTTCACCTATAGTGTCAAACATACCTCTTTTAAATCTACGATTCTTTGGTTCGCTATGTCCTAATTGCATTTTTAACTGATTAACATTTTCTTTAATGTCATTCATAGTTTTTTGCATTGCAATACTTAATTTACTACAATAATCAGAGTATTCTCTAGTACAAAATCTCTTAAGCTTATTATATCTGTTTCTGACATTTTCTAATCGTTGTAAATAATTATTAATATCTATATACGTAATTAATTTCCAATTTTCATTAGTCAATTGAACTGTTCCAATTTTTTCGAAATATACACCAGGATTATTTCTTACTTTTGTTACACTGAATGGATTGTCATCTGCGTCTGTTTTCCTTAATAGAAGTCCAAAAATTATCACTGTACACAAGGTCAACAGCTCCATCTGCAACCTGCAGTTTCTAATTAGTCTTCATACCTCTTTATTCGGTTTACATGTACTTTAATTAATTTTCTCCTTTTCCGTAAAGTGTAATTTACTTCGGAATTTCGTTTTGTTATAACGTACGGTCCGATCCATTGGTGACCTAGTTTCTTTGACCTACCTCTACGTACGGTTTCGTCATGTAACAATACTTTATCGCCTACTCTAAATTGTTTATCCGCTGTATTTTTGTCGTACTGACTTTTACAGATTCTTTCTTTTTCTTTAAAATTTCTTTTGCTAACTGGTGAGCACTTTGTAATCTTTTCTTTACTTCGTCTTTATATTCGTCGTAATTATACTGAGGTTGAGACGAATCTCTTAGGCAATTCGGCCTCTCTTCCATGAATTAACGAAAAAGGTGTATGTCCCGTAGCTGTGTGCACGGTTGTATTAAACGTAAACATCGCATATGGAACCCATAAGTCCCAATTCAGTTGATCTTCGTCAACATAGTGTCTTAAATACTCCGCAAGTGTCTTGTGACTTCGTTCTAAAGACCCGTTAGCTTGTGGATGATAACTAGTGGTCTGTATCTTTTTTATTTTTAATAACTTGCAAATTGATTGCATTACCTCAGATATAAAGTTTTACCCTTGGTCAGTTAACAATCTTTCTGGCGCACCATGGCGGCATATAATTTTCGTAGCGAATTCTCTCGCGATAGTTTCCGCGGTTTGATCCCTAATAGAAACGCTTCAGCATATTTTGAGAAACAATCTTGGAATGTAAGAAGGTACTTATTCCCTCCTTGACTTACCGGTAATGGACCTACTATATCCATTGCACATTGCTCAAACGGCTTACTCAATTTGTTACTGATTTGCATAGGAACTCTTCGTGTGTCTTTCACGTGCCTATTGTTACGTTGGCAACTATCACATCTTTTAATATATTCTTCGATATCATTTTTCATATTAGGCCATTCATATTTTAATTTTATTCTATTATATGTTCTAGATATACCTTGATGTCCTCCTAACGTTGAATCGTGATATTCTTCAATTATTCGTCTCTTTTCTTCTTCAGTTCCTACAACCTCTTTAATTACTTCTGCCATATTAATTTTTATTCTACTAAGCGCGTCTGCGTTCGTATTTCGCTTTCCTGCCTTGTGTATGATACTAAAATCATAATCAGCTAATTTAATAATCCAACGCATCAATCTAGATCCAGGATCTTTAATATTAAACAACCACTGTAAAGGTTTGTGGTCAGTGACTAATGTGTACCTTGTACCGTAAATGTAAGGTCGGAAATGTTTCACTGCCCATACTAATGCAACAAGTTCTTTTTCTGTTGTGCTATAATTCTTTTCAGCTTTACTTAGTGTTCTACTAGCGTACGCGATTGGTTTATCTTCTCCTATCTTACCTTGCGATAATATTGCTCCGCAGGCCTCGTTACTGGCATCCGTAGTGATTACAAATTCTTCTTTAAAATTTGGATATTGTAATAACGGTGCACTAGTTAATTTGCTTTTTGACGTTTCGAAACTATTATCCTGTTTTTGCGCCAAATCAAATGGTGCATCTTTCTTTAATAATTCATTTAGTGGCTGAGCGATTTTACTAAAGTCTTTTATAAATCGCCTATAGTAACCTACTAGCCCTAGAAAACTCTATATGTCTTTCGCGTTCTTAGGTTTTGGATACTTATCTAGAGCTTCCGTCTTCTTAGGATCTGGAGCTAACCCTTCGTCTGTAATTACATGACCTAAATAATTTACTTCTTTGCGTAAAATTCGCATTCATCTGCATTTAATAGCAACTTGTGTTCTCTTAATCTATCAAAATTTTCACGTAACTTTATTTGATGCTCCTCTAAATTCTGAGCGTAAACCACAATGTCATCTAAATATACAAAACACTTAATACCTTGTAAACCTGTAAGTATTGTGTTCATTAATCTTTGAAAAGTTGGCGGACCCCCTTTTAATCCGAACGGCATCCTAGTAAACTCGTAATGGCCATATGCCGTACTAAATGCGGTTCTTTCTTTATGTTCCTTATGCACTTTAATTTGATGAAACCCGCTCGATAAATCTAAAGTACTAAAGTATTTACTTCTACCCAATTGGTCTAAAATATCTGTAATGTTAGGTAACGGAAATGAATTACGTAGCTGTAGTCGCTTCATTTAATTTTCTAAAATCAATGCAAATACGCCATTTAATTTTACCCGACGCGTCCATTTTCTTTGGTACAACCAAAAGTGGCGCGTTCCAAGGACTTTGGCTCTGTTCTATTATTTGTTGTTCTAACATAGAGTCTATTTGCTTTTGCACTTCTTCTTTATGTTGCTCCGGAATACGATACGGTTTTGTATTTATTGGGGCTGTATCTTGTTTCAATGGAATCGTATGTTCCAGCGTATCAGTCGCCGTTAATTTGTCTCCCGGCAAATAAAATAAATCATTGTACTCTACGCTTATATTTATCAAAGCCTTTTTTCCTCTTTATTTAAATGATCTACCCTTAATTGTTTAATAACTTCATCTTCGCGATTTCGCGATAACTGTTTACATTCATACTCGTCAATTTTATGTATCTCCACTTCTGGGATAACTATTTCAACTTTATCATCATTTATATTCGTAACTGGAACCAAAAATTTACCCTTAAATGCTTTAGTCAGACTACTACCTAACTGTACGCCTGGCTGTAACTCACATGAATATACAACGCCTTCACCTACACTATGCGTTTTCGTACAAATAACCGTTTCTGATGGCGGTTGTAATACAATTTTATTTATATACGGAACTAATTTCCATTTAGACTTTTCTACCTGGACAACGCCTTTCTCAAAGTCTATATTTGCTTGGTATTTCGACATAAAATCTCTACCCAAAATACCATTACTTCTTAATGGGAACTTATCATATACCACCTGAAATGGATGAACAATTTCTCTACCATTCATTTTAATATTTAAATTTATTAAACCGATTGTTGTTACAGGCTCCTCAGAAATACCCGTAATTACTCTTTCGGTATCTGGCATTATTTCAGCATCATCTTCTAATTGTCCTACTTTAATTATCGAAATATCCGCTGCCGTGTCTAAAAGTAAACAAACGTTTTTGTTTATTGTTTCGGATAATTGCATTTCTATGCATTAATGCTTACGGTCATCTGTAATACGACCTACTTGAATGGTTTTAAAATCACTTACCTTCGGATGAGCATCCGTACTCTTCGGCTTAAAACTCGGTTTCTTATTATTTTTATTTTCTTCGTTTTTCTGCTTCTTATAGTACTTAGCAATAACATGCCCTTGTTTACCACAGTAATGACACGTAATTATTTTAACATGTACGTCCCTATCTCTTTTAGCGACATTATTTTTATTAAACCCGCTTTTACTTTGAAACGAGCTTTTCTTAAAATAGCAATTACTAGCTTCATGTCCTCTCTTATTACAATTAAAACATTTAGGGCGAGTATCTTTCTTATACTCCCTATAATCTTTTACTTTTAAATCGAAATACTCTTGAGTTTCCCTATCATTTAATATGTTTATTTCTTCTAAACAAGTTGCTTCAACAGCATCTTCATACGTAAGAATATTTTTCGCTTTCATAAAAAATTTAATTGGTTGACGCAACCCTTCAATAAACGCGTTATGTCTCTGTTGCTCTAGCACATCATAAATCGCGCTTTTAACACTTTTATCTTTATTTTCCGTCATCTGAATAGCTAATGAACTCAAAATACTATTTAACCTTTCAGAAAAGGCCCGAACATCTTCATCTTTATTTTGTCTTGCAGTAGACATTTCTAACTGCAAATGAGCGATATTTTTCTTTTCATCGTACTTATCGTGTAATGCTACTTTAAGCTGCTCCCATGACTCAGCATCTTTAAATCTAACAATATTGTAAGCATCACCAACTAACTTAATCTTTATAATTTCAAACAGCAAATACTTATATGAATTACTTACATTCTCAATCGCAAAATCACAACAGCTAATAAATTTACTTAAATCATCTCTTTTACCATTAAACTCAGGAACAAATTTAGCTGCTTGGTCAAGACTTAATTTTTTATGATTTTCTTTATACACATCAAAGCTATTCTTTACTTTACTTTTTACTTTACTGCTTTTTCTATCACCACTATCTATCTTACTACTTGTGGCATAATCTTTCAATTCTAATTCAGAGTCAGAATTACTATTAGAGCTTTCAAAATGATTTAACTCTGCAGTAGCCATTTCTCTAGAGTAAATAAAATGACGCTATTCACTTACTTCTACTTGAAGTCTTCTTTTCCAACGATGATCGCTTCCAAAGACGATCTCAACTGCTACAACTGCTTCCAGCGACGATCTCAACTGCACTCTGTGTCCAGCGACGATCTCAACTGTTACACTGCTATACTGCTCCAACTGCTCCTTGGTTCTGCAACACGACTGCTTGGCTCGTCCTAAGACTGCTGCTAGTCCAGTGAATGCCCTGAAGCTGCTTCACGATGCTGCACTCCAATGTCCACAACTGCTGATCACCTTCGTCTTCTTTGAAGTCCGTTGGTCACCTCTTAAAAACCCAGCACAACTTACACCAGCTTTTAATGTTGTAACCTATCGAGTGGCTGCTAAGTTACAACTGTTTGTTTGACGTGTTTCCGGAGGTGAAATTGAATCATTAGAATGAACCGTTCTTCTTGAAGACAATTTATTGTGATTAGCAAAATACAAACGAACTTTTACAAGTTACTTTATACAAACTCCTCTTGACAAACTATAAGTCAGTTAATTCAATTACTCTTTTAAACTCTAAGTACCTTCAGTTACTAGTACTTAGTTCACAAATTAATGTAACTACTTTTAGTTACTTCAAAAATTACAAAAACAAACTGTTGACAACATCTGGTTTTCCGGCTCTCTAAGAACACCTTCCAACACAGATCAAAGTCAAAATAAAAATGAGAAAAGATGAGTAAGTTCTCTCGGACCTCTTACACAATCAGATCTGACTTCTCCAGCGAATGCTAGAGTTTTTATAGTACATCATCGTGGGTGTAACACTTAGTTTTAGTGGTGGGACTGTTCCCTCCTCTTAATTCTAAAATCTTAACTATGATAGGCTAAAACTAGTTGAAGTAAGGGTAGTTTCATAAAATTTTTATAAGACTTTCTATTATTCGTCAAAGACTGTATCACGTGACCTTGCGTCACGATTTGGGGGTGTTTTACTACTTTAGATTAAAAGTTCTCACGGAATAAAACACCTGCTTTTACCAATGTTCACACGGAGTACACCTGGCTTCACACTTGTGACCCATTACTTGACTCTCCCAAAAGGATATCAACTTTATGTGACATTTTATATTTCCTGTCTGGACCTTGTCACCATTAATTCTTATTTGATGTGTCTCGCCAGATTTCCTACGATTATCACTTCCTGGACAGTCACGCTTATTGAGAAAGAGGGTGAGGCACCATTCACAAACCCTGGGAAAATTCCCTAAAACTATTTTTATTTTCAAAACATATGCTACAGTCTCGTATACACACCTGACACCTGTCTCTGTTTCTCCACACAACTAAGAATTTCTTATATTCTCACTTCTAAGTAACAATTATCCTACAAGTACAGTAAGTACAATTGACAATTACAACACCTTACGCAACCAAACTGCTAGCGGTGAAAGAGAGAATCGGCAGATGGCAACTTAGGGATGTAGTGGAACCTAGTCGACGTGAATAGGTTTGTCTCAGAAGACTACGTATACAGCACACAAACCTGGCACCGTCGTACCTGCTACAACCTTATCAGCAACGGCTAGAATGTCACACACTAATCACAGTACTCACAGGAAAACACAGTATGGTTTAGTGCTCTGGTCTTTGAGTCTTAAGACGGAGATGAGGTAAGAAAACCAGCCTCGCCGAATTGAGACAACAGTAATTGAGTGAACTTTGTTGTTCTCGAAGGCAAATAATTTGATAGCCAGTATCCATACCGACTAAATTATTTTTTTTATTAATGACTAATGTTTTCAATGATGACAAACAAGGGTTTAAGACCAATAGTAATTGAGCTCCCATAACTAAAAAGAAAAGATATTAGGAAATAAATACCTTTATGTCCATATACGTGCGACATTATAGTTAAAAAAAAAAACACGCAGAAATAAGTGCATTGTCACGTTTGTTCTCCATACTATCACAATAGGAACGTAAAATATTTTTTTGGAAAGCAACTGACTGACAACGCAACGACAAGTGTAAAAAATATTAATGACTACACTAAACAATGGAATGTAAGCCTTAATGAACAAGATAAATGAACTTCACATACAAAGACAATAGAAGAATAATATTATATAAAAGCGAAGAAAAAATGTTTATTAAAATACAAAACACCTTGGCATGAATTTGGATGTAAAGGTGAAATGGAAATCACGCTTAAAACAAAAAGTTATATTTTTTTTGTTTCTGATTACAGGTAAAACGAACTCTGTACATTACCAGATCATAATTATTATTTCATTTTCTCCTTAGTTATTGTTATTATTATTATTATTATTGTTATGATTATTATAATTATCATCATCATCATCATCATCATCATCATCATCATCATCATCATCATCATCATCATCATCATCATCATCATCATCAACAACAACAACAACAACAACAACATCATCATCACATTATCATCATTATACATGTAAGTTATCAGTGTTAAATTTTTTTTGTTTCATGTGGTTTGGACTTTACTCAGAACTGGAAGTTAGATATTTTTAGCGCTTGGTGTATGTATTTTGAGAAATTTTGGGTTCAAGAGTAATGATCTTGATGTGTACCGGTAAATAATACTACAGTAATACGAGTATGTATTCTGGAATACGGTAGGATGTCACTAGATGTATACAGTGTTAAACATGGTGGATTTCTGTTCCGACTCAGACTTCGATCAAGTCAGTAGTAGCCAAACATCGTCAAATTGTCGACCTACTGTATGAGATTATTTAGGACCAACACAAGTAAAAGATACCATCTGCAATAGTTGCTGACCGAAGTGATTGAAAACAGAGGCAAGACCGACAAAGATAATCCCATTAACATCCGGGAGAAGGACAGGAACGTGAGGAACAGGAGGACAGTGAATCTTTTAAACGACGGTATCCTGCAACATTGTGAATCACCAACACCAAGAAACTAAAAAAATTATTTTCTTTTAGTAGTATATACAAAAATTGTCAAGACATATTATTTATGAGCAAAGAATTTATGTCTGTGGACATTATTAAAAGACGATAATGATAATATAATTTACCTTGCGCATCTAAAGTCAATAAAAGCTGATGTTTTTGATTTGACAAAGTTGTGTCATCACTATACTTGTAGTTAAATTTTGTATCAAGTAAATTATTTTAAAGAACTTACAACTTTGCTGTTCTATACGTAATGAGAACTATATTTTTTTAAATCAAAATTAAAAACGCAATAAAGACTTCATTGATTTGATATTTATGAAAATCGACTTGGATTTATGTGTACAGAAGTGCATTACCACTAAATGTTTTAATCTAGTTCTAAAACTTGGGCAATTTAATATAGGCTAGACACCCCAACCTGTCGTACTGCAACGCATGACTGAATAAGGCAATCGCTGAAATATAACCCAGTTGATAGATTATCTCGCCTACTACAATTGTAACATCCTAATAAGTGAATTAAGGTAGGTAAAAAACCTGTTTATGCCAAAGCTGATATTAATACGATGTAAACATTTATATGTAATTATTAAAATAAACATGTTTTTAAATTGCTCTTGACTATTAATGAATGTAATTTCTTATTTTCCATGCGAGTGTATGTAATCTAAAAAAACTATTTACATGACTCTAAAACGGAAATATAAAGTGAATTTTGTTAATCACGCAGTTTAAAGTGTTAAAATACAACTGTTTCAACCCAAAGTACTATTTTTTAGAGAATTTAAAATTTTGTAGGCTACACAAATTAAAAAAAAGGAATATCACCCAATTCTTGTACTACTTCGTATGTCTTTCCTAAGTTTGTCTTTAAGTATAAGATAAGATGCCAATGATATTACTTTATTGAGAACCCAGCCAGTGTTTGTATCCTAAATAAAAGGATGTTCATACACAATTACAAGGAGTGTTGAATATGCCATGACAACATTATGACATGTTCTGTACTCAAGGCTTATATTCAGGGCATCATCATTTCAAGGTAAACTATAGGAAAACGTTAGGATGAGAATGATCTTAAGGTGGTACCTGCAAGGCCGATGGAGTAAATAGACGCCTATGTCCAATATACCATGAAGAGGAACCACAGTCAAAAGAGAGGACACACCTGAGCATCCGCCCAATAGTTGACTTCTGTTGGTAGCCTATAGCGTCGCATCACTTCCACTCTTTTTATTTAATTTCGTATACAAAAATTATTTCTTTAATCTGAAATAAAGTAAAAAGCTTGCATTACAACAAAACTTATGTTAGGAAGAAAATAAATTATTTACGTTAAAACAAGACAATGTGTATATCAATAAGGCCTTCCTATCAAACATGTGGATAAGCAGTAGTACTATTTACATAACAAAAATAATGAGTTTTGATAGACCGGGTATCACAATTAGACCTGTTTGTTCATCATCATCATCATCATCATCATCATCATCATCATCATCATCATCATCATCATCATCATCATCATCATCATCATCATCACCACCACCACCACCACCACCACCACCACCACCACCACCACCACCACCACCACCACCACCACCACCACCACCACCACCACCACCATCATCATAATCATCAACATGATCATCATGAACAACATCATCATCACCTACTGGACCTTGTGAACGTAGTTTATGACTTGACTTTGCGCCGGACACATTGGCATATTTGCAGAGAATTTACGTCAGTCTGACATAAACATTAACAACCCGTCAAATACAATATACTTTATTACTATCAGCATATACCAAAAACACGTATAAAATGTAAAATTCATCACACTTATTCTGTAGACCTGAAATGTAAGATCTTATTTTTTAACAAATCTTTATTTTCAAGTTTTTATATTACAATTTTGAATTCTGAAACTGTCATCAAGTATGTTTATACCAAAGTATAGATTTGTTGTTTCAAGGCAAAGTGAATTTATAAGTAGGCTATTCAAGATACATCAGTAGATTGTTCATTAAATCGTTACGTAAGAAATATGAAACCAGTTGTTATATGAACACTGCAACCTGGCTCAATAACGAGCAGGCGAAACACGACACGAGAGACACGATCAAACGGGTTCGTGGTCTAATAACTGAATCAGGCACACTTCTGCGTATTGACGAATAGGTTAAATATTGCTAATTTTCAAAATACATTCAAGCTTTGTAATTGTGAAGTCCCACGCAGAAAACAACTTTTCTCCCAGGCTACACAATCAGTTTTACTACTTTGATTCTATCAGTAATCGTTATCATCCAGCGGCTAGATTTAAAAATTACATATCTTATTAGCCGAAACGCTAATTTTTTCAACATTTTGAACGCACTTTGAATTTTTATGTAAAGTAACATAGATGTAATGGAAATTGTTAAATATATAAAAACGTGAGTTTCACTTACGAATAGTTTTCTAAAAATATTTATACTTAAAATTTTAGATTTCAAAGCAAAAGTTTACATCTTAGCCACTATTTTAATATTTTTGAAGCTTACTTTATTGTTAGAATTTTCACCACCCATATGTAAAATTTGAAGGTTTTAAGTAACTGAAAATAATAAAATTATCTAACAAAGCAAAAATACTTCTTTTTCTTCTTCTTTTGCCCCTCAAAGCACAGGCCTGCGATCTGGTGCGCTGCCTGGCCATGGTACAACTCACGTTCCACGGCCGCCAGAGAGTAACCACGTGCGGTGTTAAGTCGCTCGGTGGAGAGGAAGTTGTTTGTGTGCCAGCGCTAGTGTAGTGTAAGTGTGGTTTTGTTACTTAACTATCCCGGGTATACCAAATAACACCGCTGTATTATTGCCGCGAATGGGTAAGGATAAGTCGTGACCTAGCCTCGATCCCACAACCAAAGCATAGCCGTTGTGATTAAAACATAAATATTGATGACAAAATCTTTAAGTATATGAAGAGACGTCATGTCGAGTCGAGTTTTAGTCAGAGAAAATATAAACCTACTTCAGTCCAATGTCATGTCAATCGTTGGATCTGCGCTTTTATCTCTCCTTCATCTTACTTGCGAAGTAAGCATTTTCTCATAAAACGTAGTAAGGAAAACGCAAAACTACGTTTTCTTGGGTCTGGAGTACCATAGAAATACTACTATTTTAAATACAGTGCAGTAAATATACTGCATTCTTGTGTGCGCCTGACGTTCCTACAATGATAGCCACATTTGCTCATAAAACTGCGATAATTATCTCCTATCCGGACTATACCGTAGCTTCCAATATTCGAAAAATTAATGTTCTTTGGCCGAAGAAATGGCTGATAAAAGTTATCAAAGTTAAATCGGCACACACCACTTTCACCGTGAGGAAGACAAATTGTTAATTTTTATATAGTAGTGTGCAACAGTGATAATTCTGTTTGTGATTTTAACCACTAACACAACTTTCTTCATTAAAATACTTTGGTTTACATGGTGCAAACATATTGCTATAAACGGAAGAAGCTCAGTATAAAACGAACTAATTCTGTAGGCTCGTAGGGCGGAGATCGCTGCCAACACTGGAATATAAAATTCTACTCTGTGGCTTTACGGCATACATCTTGCGGACTCAAGGTTATCCAGAATTTGCAGTATAAGGTACTGAGAATCATTGTCGAGGAGGCCCGTGGTACGTACCCAGCTGTGTGATACAGCGTCCTGTATTAAGCAAACAATCAGGAAATCCAGTAGCAAATGTACCGACAGTTTTGTAAGACACCCTAACGTCTAGCTGGGTGAACACGTGTAGGTGCAAAAGTGGAAGAGATTAATTTAAACCCGTTGATTTAGAAAACACATTCAATCAGTTCTAATGCCACTGTGTCAGTTGTTCCGTTAAATTTGTAGTGTACTCCGTTACATTGTCACATTATTCTAATTCTGTTGTAGGCACGTAATTTAAGATGAAATAAAAAAATTTAGTCATGAAATATTAATTAATATATACAGTGTTTTCCTTTAGGAAAACATTTTTACATTGTCAGATGTGATGCTTCGTCGACATAGATTGATGAATAAATGCATAAATTGCTTACACTGAAAATTTTGAGATTGTTGCCTTAATAAGAAAATCGGTAATAAGTTAGTCTATACAACTGAAGAAATTTTCTTATAATGTTAGCCTGTTATACATTAACTTCGTACTTAATATCGAAGTCCCAATAATTTTCTAGCAATTGCAGCTACTTTGAGTTTGTTGCGAGATACTAGTGTTGTTAACTTAGGTGATCAGTCTAACATTAAGATATAGAAAAACTGATAAGTCAATTATTTAACAGAATATCTTAGACAGTTAAATGAAATAGAACAGAACACCTAATCCTGAAAAATTGCATATTTTCCGTAAACGTATCGAAGTGTTATCACTATTCACGATTGACTCAGAATTCACTAATTTGGATGCATTAATTTTCTTTGGAAATAAGAATTTCTTGAAATAAGAAATCGTTTCAAACTTAGTTGGAAACTTTAAATACACAGTTCGTATGGATTAAATTACAAAGGGCCTTCACTCTTATATTCGTTGTAACATTTGCGAAAAATATGTGTGTAAAATTCTGCAGAAACTACAGGAAGGAATACGTTTTGCTTTCAACTAGGCATGGTATATACCATGTAGATACTAACCAATAGATATTAATATTTAATTAATTCGCAGTAAATATACTGTCTCACAGGCGGCAATTTTGAAACAGTTGTGCGCGTGCCTTTCAAGAGCGAGAATGAGTTTGAGAGGAATTTCTTTTCCTCTAATCATTAGTAGAGGTGTGCAGCAACTTCGAGTTCTCGGAGGGAAGTCACTCATTCATTGACTATTGAATACTGAAATTTTAGAGGTTCACTACAGATAATGACGCTAACCATTTTTTTATTTTTCGAATCTTTTTCCATTTTCATAAAGAATATTAGTTTTACGTAATGTTCATTTATCATTTATGAAACACCAAATAAAAGGTGTTCTCAAGTACTTGCAAGTGATTCTTCTATACTTAACGCCAACAATACAACTAAGAACAGATCTGTTCTTAGTTAAATCGATTCCTCAAGTTCTCCTATATTGTATGCACAAATCGTCATATACAGCTCTTACGTAGTAAACAAGCTCAAGGGTGGTACGTCATGTGTTTGTTTCTGCTCTCTGGTTAAGGTTATCATTTCAGCTTTCAAGCATAAGTATCGGTTTTGTCAATTTTCTGCTTCTTTTGCTTCGTGTCTGAATTACAATCTGCTTGCAGCAATATGCTCGCGTTTTCAGGTTTTTCTTCTCGTGCGGCCGGCCATTCTACTGTTTATTTTACTACTTGCAAATCGTGAGGCATAGCTTTTTTTTCGTAGTATCCTTTTCAACTAATCTGTTATCACTAGAGATTTACAGTGGTAAAAGAAAACAACAATATTCCCTTTATGTTCGGATCTATGCGCTTACTGTTTCTAGTAAGTCTGAACAATTTCCTTCCCTATGTGCATCGGTAGGATGATAAGTAGGTGCCTCTTCTATCTAATCTGCAGCAGAAAATCATTTGCCGTCCTTCTTCTATTTAGTATCTGATATCTGCCGCCCTGAAACACGTTTAGTATCTTGTGGAAAGGCAACGTTTTAACTAATTTCTAATATTAAGGTATCTCTCTCATAGCTTTTCCTTTTCTTTGAATCATTATTTTCAAATGTGGACTTTCTCATTACTTGTTTTTCATTATCTTGTTAAGACTTCACATATGTAACGTTCTAAAATATTTCACTACGTCCTAACAAAAGACAGGGGCAAAATGTAACCACTTTATCTACACTTAACACGCTCTTACGGTAAAGCGTGTTCTCTGATCTTACCGCTAAACGTTTCACTTCTGAAGTCAATTATTGGGCATGTCTGTGTGTAAGCTTGGTATTTAGCGCGGCCAAATAGAACAAGTGAACAAATGTAAAATAGATAAATGAGCAGTAAAAAATAGAACTGATCAAATCAATGAAATAGTCTTAAATTAACCGTGCCAGTCGGCTTGTGAGCATATAGAACTGGCGGAAACAAGAAGTAGCCGAATCAATATGCATTTTTGTAATCAACTATACGCGAAGTTTCAATATTTACAATCTAAGCTTCTGTATGATAAATGAGAGTAATAACACTGGTTTAAACAAAAGTAAGTGACAAATAAAATTCTTCTTTCAAAATATAACTTTCCTTTGCTTTAAGTCATTCAGTAATTTCACCTCAATTTCTCAACCCTATATTTTCAGTATGTTGTTTTTGCCTTAACAAATGTAACGGCATCATTCTCCCTATTGTAGTATACATCGAAGATATATACATTTTGATGTATACATCAAGACATCACTTGAATGTCTTTTACAAAAAGATTTGTTTTTTAAAATGTAGGATGAGTTTCATGATTTCGAACTATTTACTATATTAACTAAGGAAAGTTCAAAGGTCCTATATTAATCTTTACTGCTTTCACTATCCCTCGTACTGATTGGTTTTCAGTGTATTGGTGTGTGTGTGTGTGTGTGTGTGTGTAGTAGCAAGGTTTAATCCAACATGTAAATTCTAATATTAAATCAAAATTCTTTGATCATCGATACTCTGTGGGTGGGCGAGTGGGAATTTATAAATAGCTGTGCTACATCAGTGTGCTGAGAGCGATGTAGACAAATGCACATATCAAATGACATAAATAAACAAACTTCTGAGTCTACCACGAAGCCACATACTTGTAGATTCTGTGGACTATCCGATGCTTAGTGAGTCCTAATAAACGACAAACTTCTTATCATAGAAACTACGATATGAAAATAAAGTTTTGTAAGATAATATTTGATAAAAATATAAGTATACTACGATTTTTTGTCATCTCTCTATTAAAAAAGAATTATATAAAATAAAATATTGGACTCGATGGTGCGTTTTCGAAGGTTTTCGTTGCCTGATATGTTGGAGCCCGTTTTATTTTGACATTTCACCGCATCGGTTCTGGTGTTCTCCTCTGGTTTCTTCGTGGCTTTTGTTTGTAGTTACTGATTTCGCTTCAGCCAAGGTTGTTTGCTTCTCTACGTTTCAGAATCACTGGTGAGTAAGTACATGAGTAAGTATATATTTATATCCTGTGGTATGTCATTTTTCTGCATATGATTGGATCACTCTTGGCACTCTCCTTTGAACTGGCCCTCTTCGTTTGTTTGTCAGATGGTGTGTTCCCATGTAACGTCCTGGAGATGTTTCCATGACGATGAAAATATGTCAAAGGTGATGAGTGGCTTGCAGCAGACTAAAAACTCAAAATACATCGGGTTGAGGAAATCTAAGAACAAAATACACGCGCGTGCGCATTTTACATGTATAGTACGTATAAGTTGTCTCTCTCATAGCTTTTCGTTTTCTTTGAATCATAGTTTTCTAGTGTAGACTTTCTCATTACATGTGTTTAATTACGTTGTAATAACTTCACATATGTAACGTTCTAAAATATTTCAGTAGGTCTTATCGAAAGACGGAGGCAAAATATAGGGAAATTTATACTTAACAAACGTTTTGGAGCATATCAAATCAAGTCATACACAAAATAATTCAGAAAGTGTAAAGGGAATTAAAAAAAGTACAAAAACTACGTCCTTTCTACTTTATACAAAATTTCATCGATGATTGTAGAAATCGTAAATAATTTTCACTTAAACCGAGACACAGTTTAATTAATAACAAATACTTTTAACTCGTAAGTGCCACTTCAACATAATCCATAATTTTTTCTACCAAATATTAACTTAAGTTATACCACTTTATGCAGTTAGTTTTATTTAGTTAGTGAAGTTGTTTTATAATAAGATATTATATCTTCACGTATTGACTTGAAGCGTTTGTGACTCAGTTGAATTGTGACCTACTCGAAATGTTTCTGACATGGTTAGAATTATAATTATTATATTATTATAATATAATTAAATATATGTAATTAAATATATATAATTAAATGTATATAAATATTATATATTATTATAATACGGGTTAGTAACCACACCTTATATCTTATAATGCTTATAATGTACTGACGCTAACGTTAAATGCAGTGACTTTTGTGACCAAAACAACTCTTAAAAATAATTTAATGTCATAACTCAATTACAAGAAATATGCAAAAACAAAAAATTTATTTCGTTAAAGGTAAACTAAAAAATACGAATTAAGGTTGTACGTATTTTTTTTAACAATATATAAGATAAGCAAGTCAGAGTGACTTGGAAATCGGGTTATGAATGCTCCATTAGAAACCTTCTACTCAAAGTATCTAGAATTCATTTCTCCACACTTTTTCTAATTCATCAGTTGGTACAATTTTTTAAATTAACTTCTGTTACACGCTATCCTCTTTTTCCTTAGCGTTTTAATGCAACAACATTCATCGAGTTAACTTAATGCGTTCTATTTAGTTTGCAACTATATATTAAAATTGCAAAATTCGGTTTTGATTAGCTTCGGTCAAATCAATAGATAAAACTAAATACAATATAATTAAATGAATCACAAATACCTAAAAATCTAAAAGTTAAAAGGTAAAAAGGTTATAAAAGGTAAATTGAATTTGAATCTTATTTGAAGACTTAAGATAACCTTTGTTTATCTGCTATGCTGTACAATAATTTTTATCTTCAATGAATGCAAAAATAGAAGGAATCGGGAGATTGTTTTTAAAATTTGAGTAACTCTTGCACCATTTATTTAAATCCTATGAAATATTTTGTTACATTTTAAAAACATTGTCCTGCGGCTATGTTTTGTGTTTTAATTTTCTGATGTTTGCAACGTTTTCATACTTCACATCAAACCATTCTGAGAGCGCTGGATGCACTACTGAGTAGGCAGTTATCAGGTTTCCGCCTGTCAGTTTCCAGTGCGACACCATTTAGTGTGACACCGTCTGACATGAATAAATTCTACTTGTCTCGATTTAAATACGATTAAATGTAAACCTAACTTTAAGTCAATTACGTAAGAACGTGTAGCAAATTACAATTACAAATATATTTTGCCTATTAGGGACTATTGAAATATTTCGTAAGCATCCAAAAGGAGAGGGGTTCAAGCTTTGGTTACTTTTGCTGACAAGGGGGACGGGGGGGGGATCAGAGGAATGTCTTCGTAAGTACATGAGGCAAAGTGATGTTAGGCGAAAGACAGAATCAATCGTAGTGTTAAAACTCTAAATATGCTGACACAAAATTTAAACAATATGGAATTCGACCTTATTCGTAGCGGGGCATACTGTCGTTTATTCCCAAAAAATCATACTACTCTGAGGGTAGTGTATGTCTACTACAATTACTCTCTTAACTATTCCTGTTAAACTTTACCGGACATAATCAGATCAGCACGGTAATCATATAGATTTTCTGCTACATTATCTACAGATATTTGGAAAATCTAGCCTCAAATGTTGGACGAATACAAGTACTTTCTTTTGTTCGAGCTGACAAAGCTTGAGCTTCTGTAGGCCTCACTGGGCAAAGACGAAGCATCCTTGTTAATGCATATATAATACCACATTTTATTGTTTGATGGCTGCATGATAGTAAAAAGTCACAGACTACAATGTTTCTGAAAAACAAAAATAGGCAGTACAAGATCAAGCGACGACCTCCTCCTGCTCCACAAATCTTCCTAACCATGCCTTCGCTGCAGGAATTCACGTCAGTTTTATTTTGTTTATTTATTTTTTCATCTATAAATAACCGTAATAATTCTTGATTCGTAACCGCAAAATATGTTTATGATAAAAAGATAAAAAGAAAGTACATCTAATTGTAGAACGCGAACTTGTAAATATGACATTGGCGTTTAGAAACACTTATAATGTGAAATGAACAAACGACGTAGAAAACAGTATAGAAATTGTTACTGAAAGTCAACTCAGACAAATAAACTAACACAAAAATGCGCGCGAAATTAAATTTTGACATTTTACCAAGTACTTACTATGTAAAGAGATATCGAGTTTTGTTAATGTTACTGTTTACTGCCGATTACAAATTAATTTTTAAAGTAATCATTAATAATATTTTTATAATTTTCCTAAATAAATAAGAAAAATAATAAAGGTTTTATTTGTAATTAAAGAAAATAATTTTTTTATAAGAGCATCGATGAAGCAGTTTATGAGATAAAACGAGACGGCTAATGAAAATTTTATGTCGTCCACCTAGGTAGCGTACCGAATATTGTGTAGATTTTATGTCGTCCACCTATGTAGCGTACCGAATATTGTGTAGATTTGTTTTTTTGAGAAGTATAACCAAAAAAACAGCTTTTAAGTAAAGCTAGAAGTAAGTACAGAAGCTTGAAGTACGAGAAGAATGTAATAACTTATTACTGAACTTAGTCCCTGGATAATTTTAACAGGCATTGCTGGTGCCTGATGGAAACCGGTGCACCATGGTTCTTAGTAGGTAGAGTGGATGTGAGGGGTTACGCTGTGATGGCAAAGGATAGGAAACATTGGAGAATATTCGTACTGAAAGCCAGGGCTCAGTAGTGCTAAAGAAGAAAAAGAAAAGAATTTAGTTCTTTTTTAAGTGAATTTTCACTAGTTTATTAAGTGAATGGAAACTCATACCGTCCAAAGTCTAAAGGTCACAGGAGAAAACAACGAAGTGCTGACGCAGAAAAAAAGATTGTGTTATAGGGTATATTTTGGCAGTTTAGTAGATGACGTAACAATAGGTAGAATAGGTTTGGCCATCGACAGTTGGCACTAAACTGCTTTAGTCAATCATACTTACCGACATTACTAGTCGCGCAGCTTTCTCAGTTGGCAGTTTTATATTATTCTTAGTAGTTAACTTCATGTTTGCCATCAACCTAAGCTACATAACGTATTCCAGTAAGTCTAAACAATTTCCTTCCCTATGTGCATCGGTAGGATGGTAAGTAGGTGCCTCTCCGATCTAATCCGCAGCAGGAGATCATTGCTTGCTTCTATGTATGTATCCCTGAAACACATTTAGTATCTTATTGTTCAGTTTTTATAGGCTTCTTTAAAGGCCTTGAGTTTTTGGCATGTTTAGGTTGCTGCACAGATCACAACAGCCTAACCTACAAAACTGTAGTTCCGTAGCCTTCTCATGTTTTAATCAGAGAACCACCCCACGCATGCCCACAGTACACTTGAGCCATCGTAATACGACTTCACGCCGTCGCTCACAATTTATACATCCACTTTTAATCGGAATATACGGAATTTACAAACGTAACTAGTTGTTTGTTTCTCTGTTTTCCTTAATTATTTTTGGTGCTGTTTGTCTTTACACAAAGATTTAATTTAACCGTTTTATCAGTCCCGTCTAATACTTTTTATTTTCCTTGGTCAAACCATCAATATAAAGTGTATCAACAAAAAACTTTTATCTGTACCACAAAACTGCAAGGCTTTATGCAGTTCTGTTTGCTGTGAAAAAGCCACTTAGTCTGGTGTGCTGAACAGAAGAAAACAATTCTATTTGATTTGTACTGCCCGTTAACAGTATTCGCCGTTCTTTCTACATAGTATTTTGTTTGCAAACAACCGTTCAGATACATTACGTATTTTTCCAATTACCTTTATTTTTTTTTTGTTCAGTGACTTACGCTTCACCACTATATTCATCGTGTACTGTTCTATACAGCAACATTGTGTCCGTATATGTGTGAGGAGGAAAGGGATTCAGTAAAAATGTGTTGAAAGAAGTGGTTAGCTTTACGTATCAGCGCAACGCACGTTCTGTTGCCAAACGGATTTTACGTTTATTAGCTATAACTTACCGTCAGCTAGTTGTTACGAGCCTTTCAGTTTACGACTTTCATAATTTAGTTTCTGTTCCAATGCTGATGATTTCGTAATTTATGTAATGAGATACTGACATTAAGTGTCAAAATAATTATATTTTGGGCATCAGTAAGAATTATTATTTAAAAAAAGGAAGATTTTTTTTCAAATTATATTAATAATTAAAACATTTTTCAGTTGGCCGTAAAGTTTGTTTATATAGGTTTTTAATTCATTTATAGTTTTTATTTTCTGTTACACAATCTAGGATGTCATGGTACATGATTATTCAACATTTTATGTTACCCAAGGAAACCTTAGTACATACATTTTAATTTACACTGAATGCAAATTTTGTATACAATCCAGAAAACACATTAAAAATGTGCGAAAATCTTATAGCATTACAAGAACATTATTATGAGACATCGAGGAATAGGAAAACTTAAAAGGATAGAGTTGTGGTGCCGCAACAGGAAAAGTGCAGAAGAACTGTACACGCACATCGAAAGTATAAAACGTAATGTTGTAAAGAAGCGACACGTCTCTATAGGAACTACTTACAAAGATCGGAAAAGGAGGACCAAACAAGCAATCACTCCGATCATAGGAAAACGATTGACATTTATGCATTGGAACGCGCGTTCTCTAATGAACAAAGTAGAGGGGTTGAAGCAAGTCATCGACGATACTCAAGTTAAAGTTATCTGTGTACAAGAAGCCTGTTTACCTCTGAATGGAAAGCGACACCCTCGCTTTAAGGATTTTAGAATTTTCAACTTCTCTCGACCAAATAAAAGAGGAGGGGGTGTAGCCTCCATTATTCACAGATCGGTGGTGGTGAGCAATCATAAGCAAATTATCACAACTAATATGGAAGTGCTAACCTGTGATATAACATTAAGTCAGGATGTCGTGGTAAAGTTAATAAACGTTTACATTTTTAATCAAAACGTAACGCTGGACGAGTTATTAAAATTGGATTGCTCCACCAAGTACCTACTCATTATGGGGGATTTCAATGCCAAACATGCGGTATGGAATGAGGGAGCCGAGAATAGAAACGGCCCACTGGTGTACATTCTCTCCTCTAATCTTATACTCATAAACCAGAACAAAGAGCCGATGTATCAATCACCCAGTTCAGGATCTCTCAGCACACTGGACCTGACCCTCATCTCACCGGATATGATCGATATAATCAAAGATTGGCGTGTAGAAAGTGACCTCACTAGCGACCATTTTCCTATTTTTTTCAGCGTCGATTCGGGAAAGAATGATCAAGCACGAAACGCCATCACCACAAAGTTCAAAGTGAAAGAAGCAAACTGGACTCTCTTTAAGCTCCACACGAGCAACTGTAACGCACAAGTATTGATGAAATCGAAAATAGTATAATAACCGCCGCCTCACAGTGCATCCCAACTTCAAAAACAAACAGACGGCAAAAGCCTTCTAATATTTGGTGGACAAAGGAAATCTCGGCATTAAGAAAGGCAAGACAAATGGCTAGGAAGCAGTGGAAGAAATTCCGGACACCCGCGTTCAGGAGTGAATACAACAAAGCCTTTGCTAAATGTAAAAGAGCGGTGAAAGCAGCAAAAAGAACATCTTGGCGTAACTTTGTTAATGGGATAAACTCAAACACTCCATGTTCGGCCGTATGGAAGCGTTTCAGGGCAATCCAAGGTAAAGCGGATCAAAAAATTTTTCAAATTCAAACAGCCACTGGTCTCACGGTCACCAGTGAGAGGGAAATTGCTGAAGTTTTTAACAAGATGTTGTAACTATAATTACAAATTACAAATACTAATATATAAATTTGTTAATTTATGTTCGTGTAAGAAAACAAATTTTTTTTGTTTATAATTTTTTTTAATTTAATATTAATTAATTAATTATGATCTGTGGTGTTCCGAATCTTTTGTTACTTGTTTTAATGGTTTTAACGCCTTTTCAGTATTTTCAAATCCTTTCGCCACTTGATAGAATTGTCTCCTACTACAATCGATATGTGAACTTTTTCTTATTTGTAGGTTTCCTTTGTGGTGGTGAAGTTCTGGTAGTTAACTCAATTAAAATTAATTATTACGTTAATTATCTATTAGGAATGAAAAAGTTTCAATTTTGTAATATAGAAGAAATTTTATTAACAATTAGTTATTATTCGACTCTTTATCGATTTATAAATCGATTCTCAGGGTGTCAATATTTCGTATAATTATTTATATTAAGATTCTTTTAGCAGTTATTTTAGGTAAAGTCAGAGAAATAAGGGCAAAATATGAAAAGTATAACATTACAATAAATATTATCTTAAAATTTAAAAGTACATATATGACATTAAAAATATAATGTTAAGTGAGAAATTGTCAGACCAATGCAGCTTCGTAGTTGGAGTCGCATTGAACTGTGGGTAGAAAATGGCCGCTCCTCGTGTACAGTTGGAAGACGGTCACACCTCGCTGTTTCAGAGTTTAATAAAAGATGCTTTCCCTCTGAATTTTCGTCCTTGTAGCTGCAAATCTTCCTTCTTGGGTTGGTGGAGTGTTTCTGGTTCAGTGTTAGTGTTGTACTTTGAAAAATAGTGTAGTATTAAGTCAATTTCACTTTTGTCTGTTAGGCCGATATTTGCACTTTTGTGTGGTGAAGTGTTTTTACTGTTTTAATTGTTTAAATGTTATATTCACTGGTGTTCTGTTCTGTGTAGTATTAATTGAATGTCTGTAGGTATTTGTTTCACTGATTTTCCGTTTAAAAATGTGTTTTTACCAAAACTCTCGTTTTCACTTTAGGCTTATAAAACATTCGCCATTACTGTAGTAGAAATTAGGTTAAGATTTACTAAGAGCTCGCATCGAGTGTATCATTCAACGTCTAATAATCAACCTTATTAGCCAAACCAATATTATTCAATACATTGTTCCAAATTTATTTGCATCCTGTGCATATGAGAAAGTTACATTATATAAGTGATTATATTTTTGTTATTCTTCAAATTTATTAACTAGTAAATTCATAATCTTCTTCTTCAGTTCATTCTGCTTAATTTGATACCAAATAATGTAGTTTTATTAAGTTTTTGATCTAAAATGGTATTTTTTACCTCATTTTGTAATTGTAAGTTTTAAAATCACTTCCTGTCCTTGTCTTCAAAATGATGCCATTTTACAAGTTATATTAATGATTATATTATATCTCAGATTGTAATAAAAGGTTTATCTTTCCTTAATTTCTTGCAATTAGATTAATTGGTTATGTTTAAAAATATTATACAGTAATATATGACTCCCCTCTCTAAATTTTCAGTTTTTACATTTCCATTTTTAACAATAATTCTGGCTATAATTTTACAAAATCTTTCTTACTTATTTTTCCAATTACATGACTTTATTACTGATTTACCTTATATAAATTCCTTCAGTTTAATTGTTTTTTCTGTACTTATTTTCTCAATTTTGATGATGTAAAGTTTTTAACATTTAGCCTAGATTTCTAACAGTTTTTACATACAAAGTTTTTTAAATAATACATATTGGTTTATACCCTCTCTGACTTTCTTTGCTATTGTGACATAAATTAACATTTTCTTATTGTAAACAAAATAACAATTAGTATATGGTTCATACTATTAATACATAACACCTAATTCAAATTAACACTTGTCTTTCCAAATCAGACATTTTATACTTAATGAATAACAGTAATATATAATAAATATATCATAAATATAGAATGTTGTTCAAATCTAACATCTTACACTTAATTATTAACAATAATACATAATAAATATTTTATAAATAAAGAATGTTAGTGGTTCTGACATTTTTAAATTTGCTTATTTCTAATACCTGATTCTATGTAAACAAAACATAATTACTATAATCTTATACTCTATTTCTTCTTAGATTCTACTTTCAGTTTTTATCTGTTTTTAAATTTATGGGGTAATGACTCTTTGTCACTTCACTTTTATTATGTATGCCCTGCTCTTGTTTTATTTTGGTCATTCTAATGAATGTTATATAAAAAGAGTGGCAGTTATCTAAAAAACACATGTATTATCGGTCATGATAATACTTTATTTACATTATTCATGAACACAAATTAAAGCACTTTTAAGTTGTAATATTTTACCATCTACTTAGTTTGTGAACTTCAATATTGAAACATAAGGTTTATTTTCTATAACACTAAAACTTGCACTGATTCTCTTTTTATTCCTTGATTTTATTTCTAAATAGTTACATAGTTTTGTTAAAATCAAGAAATCTATTTATAGAATATAATGAAGGTTTGTTTTATTTGGTATTATATTATTATCTCACATTGGTTCACTTTCAATTCTTACTCTATACACTTTTTTGCTTACATTTATTTTACATGTGGCTTTTACATTTGATATTTTGTTATACTTTTATTTATTATTATTATATTTATTTTGGGGTTTGGGTTTTTTTATAAGAGCACTCCTTCTTCTTGTGGATGCTGTCTTGTTCTTGTTTCTTCATTGATCCCTTCTGTTCTTCTTGTTTCTTATAAAATTATTTCCTTCATCTTCTCGTGGATGTCATTCTGTGGGTTTCTTGCTTACCTACTCTTCTTGTTTCTCATAACATATTTTCTTTTCTTGTTGTAGGTTTAGTCATTTTCTGGGTTTCTTCCTTACCTACTCCTATCCTACCTGGGTATTACCTTTTTTCATATTTAGTTTTTTAAATTTATGCTGATGATTCATCACTCGTTGTAACCTTAGTTTTACATGAACTTTTATTTTAATCTATGATTGTACTCCACGGTGGTTCTTAATTAATTCTTTATATTATTTTGCTTTCTTCGGATTTAAACAATGTTTTTATTTTATTTTTATGATCATTTTACCATTAATTTTTATGGGCTTATCTGTCATGCTACAATGTACATGGGAAAATCAGGTGACGAAGCGATTTGGCCTTCCCATCTTAAACCTCCGAAGCACAGATTCTCGGTGGAGTTGGACGCAGCAATATCACAAAAGGATGACTGCGACCCACCACCCACTGTTTACAAGCACTGAAATGAGAGCTGCAATAGATCAACTCAAACCGTCTACTCTCGGCGGGGACAATGTGCACAATTTAATGATTCAAAATTGCTCGGAAGACCTGTTGCATGAACTACTTCTCTGTCTAAACCGTATCTGGGTGTCTGGGAAAATACCGCAGAAATGGAAATAGGCCATTATAATTCCTCTGTTAAAAACCGGGAAACCTCCGGAACTGGCTTCGTCTTACAGACCCATAGCCCTGACATCATGCCCTGGCAAACTTCTGGAGAGGTTGGTCAACAATCGTCTAACGTGGAGGCTTGAAAAACGCGCTATTCTCAGCCCGCACCAATTTGGGTTCAGGCCGAAAAGTAGTACGTGCAATGCCCTTCTATATTTCTCCGAAAGTATCTATTCAGGGTTCTCAAACAATGAATGTACGACAGCAGTGTTGATTGACTTCGAAGTCGCATTCGACCGAGTTTCAAGGATATCGATCATCGCACAATGCATGAAAATTGGGTTGAAAGGCAATATTTACAATACAATGCCCATTTCCTCAGAGACAGGACTATCAAAACCAAAATAAATGAAACCCTCTCCACCGAAGAAACTACTCTTAATGGAATACCGCAAGGTTCCGTCATCAGCCCAACACTTTTTAATATTGTTCTTCAAGACTTGGTAAATGTAATCCCAAAAAACGTGTCTGTGGCGATTTTTGCAGATGATATTACGATCTGGTCAACGCATAAGGAACCGGAAATTGCGACAAGTAGAGTTCAAGAAGCTCTCGATAAAATTTACCAATGGTCCGAAAAATGGGGTTTAGTCATCTCCACGGCAAAAACAGAAGTGTGTTTTTTCTCTAGGCGCTACACCCACAAACATTATAAGCCGTTGCTGAAACTCAATAAAAATGCACTCTCCTATAACGCGAACCCTATACTTTTAGGAATAAAGTGGATCCCAAACTCCTATGGAGGGATCAGGTAAGCTACACTATTGACAAGTGTATCAGCAGACTGAATGCTCTAAAAGTGATTGCTAGTAGAGAATGGGGTGCAGACACGTACATTTTAAACAATTTTATCAGTCTTTTGTAAGATCCAAAATCCTATATTTGTGTGAAGTGTGGGGAGGAGCGGCTGAAACACACATCAAGAAATTGCAAACTTTCCAGAATGTTGCGCTTAGAATTTGTTTGGGCTGCCCAAAAACAACAAGTGTTCAAGCAATGGAAATCGAGCTGGCAATCGAACCACTGGATCTTTACATCCAAACCAGAAAGTGGAGGAAGCACTTCCAATTGCAAGCTATCCAGCCAGTAAAAGGCTTTAACGAGGTTAACATCCGGCAATCTCTATTCAACCACCGAAATAGGCCAGGCGGAGTTTTAGAATTCATTCAGCCTGAGTTGATCCCGGCTGTTTTTGATATCCCGCCCTGGCTACGTGACCAACTAAAGGCATGTACAAAAATTCCTGGTTCACTGACCAAAGGAAAAAACTTGCCAGCACTTCTAAGGGAAGTGTCAATCACAGCGATTCAGGAAAAATATCATGGATTTGCCAAAATATACACTGACGGTTCTGTTGACAAAGTCAACAATAAAGGAGGAGCTGCTTATTATTGCCCAGAAACAGGTGACTCTTTTTCATTGCCCTGCGACGCGTCCTCAAGTGTGGACGCTGAATTATTGGCCCTGAATGCTGCACTGGAGTTCTGCAAAGCCATCGATGCGCGTGACATCTGCATTCTCACGGACTCCATGTCTTCTATACAGGCCTTACAAGCGCAGAACACCACAGATTATTACTTTTGAACATCGGAAATCCTCCAAAAACTTAATAGTTTAAAAGGTAAGAATGTTGTTTTTCAATGGATTCCAAGTCACTGCGGGATTCATGGAAATGAAGTAGCAGATACTCTTGCCAGTAAAGCTTGCTGCATGGGCCCTGTACAGGCGCAGCGTTATTCTCTGACACAGTGTAAAGAAGCAGCCAGGAAGTTCTTCATTGACTCCTGGAAACGGAGATGGGAGAATTGTAGCACCGGACGCGAGTACTTCGCCATCCAAATCTCCCCAAACCGCCCAAAAATCTATGAAGGGATGCCTCGATCTGTGGCGTATTTGCGGCAAGAGCACGAATGGATCACATCGTGACTAACAGGTACCTGCATAGGTTTCACCTAAAAGACAGTCCTCTTTGTGGAATGTGCAAGGAGCAGGACGAAACCCTAAATCACATTCTCTTGGATTGCCCGGCAACGCTACCAGCGAGGGAAAATCTTAAACGCAAAATGGCCAGAGAAAAAACTCTGGATAAAATACTATCCGAGAGTTGTTGGTGGCCGCTAGCAGCAGACACTTACAGGAGACATCGAGCCATCGAAGCAGCCAGCCTCGGATGCTCGTATTAAGAAGTAAGTAAGTATACAATCCAGAACATCTGTGAAGCTGCGTATAATGGATACGTTTGTGATTCCTCAATCAGGTAGCTGATGAACTGTGAATTATGAGCACATCATATGATCTTAGCGGTTGGCCACTGTACTTGCGTCTTCCGTGGGCTATACAGAATTCTTGAGACAATTAAATTATTGTCATTACACATATTCCAAAACAATAGCATTCGATTCGTCTGTCTGTCACAAAGGTTTTAAAAAATTTTTGTACTTTGTTTTAAAGGTGTTTTGTTTTCTGTTGTTGCCTTGAGTGTCTACATATAATCTTGTAATTGAAAATCTTAAGTAAACACATAAACTCTCACTAGAATAAGAAGAGATTGCGTTTGTAGTTAATTAGTAGAATTAGAAGAGATTCTAGTTAATTAATACAGAAATGTCTACTTTGTATTTTTTCCTCACGGCTTTCAATCTTACCTCTCCTGTTATAAGCCTCAAATATTTCTATAATAACATTTGCGAATCGTTTATAAAATACCTTTTATTTTATAAAGTTACCTTTAACTTTCATAAAATATTTCACTCAACTTAGTTTACGTATACTTTTTAAAGAATATTTCAGATTTATTTTTGTTCAACAGCTTCTGTTAGAAACCTGTAAACTTCCGATCCCCGTCCGTTTGCTAAGGCAGCGTACTTAACTGTCACGGGCGGCACCATGTCGGGAGTTCTTTGCATGGGTCCCGAGAAACTTCTCAGGTCCCGGTCTATTCCTTGATTGCATAATCCGAATTTATTAGCCAATTATAATCAATAGTATTGACGAAATAATGTTATAAATAGTATAAAACCAACCAAATATAGTTGTTACAAATATGTCCATTGCGCTGAAGATTGTCCTGCAATCTTTGTCTTTTCTCTTCCTACTGTCCACTCTAGATGGCTAGACAGTTCAGGAACACAGCGTAGAAGATCAAAAGAGTATGACATAGACATAGTGGTCTTCTCCTGCCTCTCACGTGGCTCCTTATCCCAGATTCTTCCTTATGCTTTAACTTCCTGTCTTCAGGATATCTGGAAAAACAGCTATACTGATCGACAGGCGGATACCTTACAGGCTTATTTGTACATTCTAATAACACAATTGTAATAACAATGCAAGTACCCTTGAAATTAGTATTACCAAGAAGTGTAGCCCGTCATGAAATGGTTTCTGTGGTTCAAGCCTTGTCGTTGACCACATTCTCCGGAATACTTCGCTCTCGCCCTGACTTCCAGATCGCTCTGTTAAAAATATCAACTGGTACACTTACGGCGTCAAATGCGGAGGGGGGAAGACGGTGGACCCGTTCCCCCCAATACCTTTTTTGTGTATATGAACGTGACTGCCATACTGTCTTGTGTCGCTTCGTCGTGTTATTTTGTCTCTATTTCTGTTTGTCTAATAAGCTTTCGCCTACGGCCGACAACAAAGTTCTCGGTATTTGACGAATAATTGTCACAGGTATTAAGATTATGTCTTTTTTTAAGCTAGTTTATATCTATTACTCTAACTTGTTTTAAGTTAGTTCAGTTTAATTGTATTTTGTATTGGTACAATGAAAAAAGGGAGTGGAGACAGGGAGAGAAAAAACTCAAGTAACATGGTTTAGTTATATCTTGGCTGAACACATCGACATGTAATTCCAAGAAAAGGAAGCTTCCAACTTTGAATAACAACGAAGAGCAAAAAAATGGTAAGCGAAAGAAACTGTAAAATTATTAATACACTCATTCATACACAGAAAAAATTTATCTTTTTTCAAAGGCTATTCGAAACGTACCGTTTCAATATTTTTGATCAGGAGAGTTACTTTAATCAGAAAGGTTTAATGGATCACAGGATCTTATTGTTTCTAATTTCAAAACGTTTTGGTAGGTATTTAAAAACGATTTGTTCTGAATGAATATCGAGCCCATATTTCTCATTTTACAAATATATATTTTATAAAATGAATACAATTTTGCAACTAGTGAAAAATGTTATCTCATCATTAAATCAGGGGTTTATAACGGGCTTTGCCGGGAATCCGCCACCACGGGCCTGACAGTTGCGGAGCGCAAGTTCCATATACTCAAAAGGCTCCCCCTCAGGAACTTAGAGACTTGCAGACAACCTTTTGCGAGCATTGATAACGGCCGAAGAGAGGCCGGTTCTAATGTGGGCAGGGATGCTGTCTTGTTATCAGGATGAAACTACGGCTAACCTAGGGCTTTGAAAACTCATGTACAGCATGGAATATTGGCTGGATACCTTGGCGGCAGATTTTTTGACGAGGCAAAACTTATGGTGCCAAAATATAATAGGTGCCTGAACATAAACTTGGGTGGTGGCGACGTGACGACAATAAGCAGAAGTAATTTAGATATGTACGTAACTTATTGCATTTTCTTGCGAGCCAGTCGGAGGTAGATTTTCAAATAGCCCTCGTAGTCATTTCTAATTAATTTATTTTCTTGACCCCACAAGTCCAGTACCTTCCTGAATCAGCCCAGTTAAAATTTTACCTGATGGTTTTCCATTTCATTAGCATCTCAAATGACGAGTATTCATTTTTCAATAAAATTGGTATACAAAATTTCCGTGGCTGCATGTATCTGGGATTGACAGGGTAAGCTGTTTGTATGGTACAAAATATATTCAGTTATATCCAGATGAAACACTTGAAACTAAAGTAGACATAGTTGTTAATGGGAAAGGCTTTAGAAACTGGAAAAAGGCAATTGAAAGGTTTTAAAAACTATGAAAAGAGCACTGTTCGTACCCAAGTCGTGTTATTTAGCCATGCTCAACAAAGAGCCCCTATTGAAAGGCAGTTGTCAAAAATTAAAGCTGCCGAGCAAAACGTAGCTTTAGAGTCATTAGTGGTCATTATTAGTACTCTTAAATATCTCAATATACAGTGACAGGCTATTAGAGGTCATATACATTTTTAAGGAAACTTTATGGAATAGCTGGAAGCTTGCAGTGAAGACAAGCCATCTCTTCGGTAGTTGCTCCAAAGTGAACAGAATTATACATAGCATGCGCTATAAAATGAAATAATCCTGATCCAAGGAAATAAAATAGTTGTTAATATAACTAGAAAAACCAAACTAAAATATTTTTTAATTTATTCAGTTATTCGTGTAAGATATTTTATGACGTGAACAAGGTAGCACGAGTCTCGTATATGTGTCCGTTGGTGTAATGATAACTTGGAACCTCAAGAAAATTTTTATGGGTATCTACAAAATGGGCTCACTGGGAACTTGTGGCTCAGGCATAGGATCACTCATTTGTGGTGCTCTCCTAAAACTGCAACTCCAATTAACAAATCTTTGGGGACAGACCTATGATGGAGCTGGAAATATGAGTGTATCTATAAAGACGTACAGACCATCATATACCAGAAGCAGCCTTTGGCTGATTATGTGCACTATGGTGCTCACTGCCGTATTTTAGTCATGAAAAAAGTTATCAGTCTTCTATAACAGTAATGAAGTGGACTCATCAATTAGGAATTTTATTTTCAAATAGTACAGAAAAATTTGTGTGTACGCATATCCATGAGAATGTAGTCGAGGGTCCTGCTGGTAACATTGGCAAGATGAAACCACTGTGTCCCACAAGATGGCTTTATCGCCGAATGCAAATAAAATAAATTTTGAACAGATAAAAAATGAATTTTTAATTAAAGCACTAACTGAACTAACATAATTAGTGGTCTACTTGGTGTATTTGAGAATGGTGCTACATACCTTGGTTTAATCATGGGACGAGACGTAACTGAACTTATAGGAATTTCCAACAAGAGTTTCCAAGGGAATAACAAAACTGTGGCAAGAATTTGCAAGTCAGTTGAACACTTAAATTTTATTGTTAGATTTAAGTTAGATTTAAATTAAGTTATTGTAACTTTCAGCTACAATTTATCTAGTAAGATTTCTGAGCTTGGTTAGGAAGAGTTGAAAATGAAAGTAAGCAATTTTTATTAACTTTAATTCTAATATAATGATCACTTTTAAGGGTAATGTTACAGGTTCCAAGTTACGAAAAAGTCTTAGAATCGTCTAATTAAACTTGGATTTGAAATATAAATTTCATTTTTTTAGAAACGTTTTAACTATTTACTAAATTATCAAACTGAACCAATTTAAGCTTACAAAAATTACATTCTTTAGATTTAACGAGAATTTATGAACTGCAGTATTGAGGATTTGACTTACTAATGTGAATTTACTTTGTCTATTTAGTAGAATATGTCCATTTTTTGAACCAGCTGGCTTACTGCACATACAAATGAAACGCTGAAAATATGATTGGTCCAATAAGCCAACCGTGACGAATTATATGTTACAGGTATTAGGAGGCACACAACCAAACTTTCATAGAGTTAACTCTGCTCAACGAAGCTAACCTCTGTTCAATATACAAATCCACACACCACTATATAAGTGAGAAACATGTCTTGTGTACAGTTGCAACAATTTACTGCATTTTTTCAGCTCACGTTTATTTATTGTTACTATTTTATTTATTCGCTTGCCATAAATTGTGCACATATCGATGGATGTTTTGCGTATGTCAAATACAATCTACGTTTACTAAGTTAACTATATTTTATTGATGGTATCAATAATTAATTTTTCACAGATGTGTAGCTGAACTAAAATCAGACTAAGTCATACAAACATAGGGTGATATTATGTAAAAAAGATGTACCATACAATGCAGTGCTATACTGTTGACAATAAATTAGACCACGTATTACATATTGGATGGTGATGTTCATCCGCTACAGTGGAAGACTTTAAGTGAATCTGAAACACGAGTTTAGTTAACAAAAGAGAATTATTTAACTGATAAACCTACGATATATACTTATGTGTAACACAGAACAACTGAATAAAGGAACGACCTAACAATTGATAACATTCCTATTAAACTGTACAATGTACAATAAGATGAGATGAGTAGGGCTATACTTTTGCAGGGATAAAGCGACTACCACTTGTATGTCCGCGTACACAGGATGTCTGATAACTTTAAACACTGGATGGTGTGACGCCTTGTATGCTTCTGCCTAATGTGTCGACTGGTTTACTAATTTCGTAACATAACAAAGTAATTTTCGAGTCTTGTTCGCCCCGTTTTTTTATAAACAAAGTAAAATTATCTTCGGCAACGTCTGCATGATACCATGATCTGTATTTTTTTATATCTGTTATAATAAAAGTATTATAAAATATTCTTTGAGTTAGATTTATTAACCCTAATAGCACAGTAGAACATTTTTACTTCAATTCATTAGGTCTATGGGGGCGTGGCCTAATTCGAGGACGCAAAGGGGGCACAGGCCCTAAAAGGTTGAGAACCACTGGTCTAGTAATCGTCGTAAGGTACAGTGGAAAACAAAATAAAAGACACCAGTTACGTCACAAATCACCAGCTTTAATTATCACAATTACACAGTTTGTAAACGACAAGATAGTCTCTTACAATAAATCAAATAAAAATTGTTCACACGCAATTAAAATGTCTACTAATACTGAACGTGGCTGAGTACTTGTATTTATACCCCGCCGAAAATCCAGAAACATCCACATACTACACATCAGCTCTTCACTAGGACGTAATTGATTGCGGCCTTGACACAGTCCGTGCGGCTGGAGACGTCTAGAAAAGACTTGTTTCTGCGTCTAGTTAAATGCTATTACGTATACATTCAATTTAGTGTAAATGTTAATTTTACAATCCATAAATAAAAACACTACTGAATTTTTAAAGTCAGCCGTATCATTGAGTGATCCTGTGTTTTAAGAATTATGTTTTACAAATGTTTAAAGAAATTACATAATAGTGGATTTCGTAGTATGTTATATTTCCTAAAAATCCAAATTCTCACTATTTGTGTAATAATAAAGAATTTAGAAAAGAATAAATTAAACATTTTTCATTGTTGTAATTGTTAATAACAATAAGATGTTTGTTTATAAGCAATTGATAGAAATTAAATGAAATTATTTAGTTTAATTCAAACCGGCAATGATAACAGATGTGTCCTGTCGATGTCTCTGCAGATACATTCAGCTTGTGGCTCCTTTACCCACTGTGAAATACTCCAGGTAATGGAATTTTGCTACTCTGATTGTCACTGTTAGGATACGGGCATCACACTCACACACACCCGTTTGGCGGACACATGTCCAGTCTGCGTGTTGGGAGTTAGTGCAAGCGCGCGCCTTGCATTGACTTCAACACGCACTCTGGTAAGCGCGCATGTGTTGCCCACGCGTACAGACTCACCGCACCGCTGAGCCGACACATGTCCTGAGATGCAGTCTGCGTGTTGGGGGTCAGTGCAAGCGCGCGCCTTGCATTGACTCCAGCACGCACTCTGGTACGTCGCACGCATGTGGGCTCGCGGTGTACACACATGCTTCGTTGTTTTAATCGTGGCAATCATAGTAGTAAAATTTTGCAACTGGAGTATGTTCGCAATGGACAAATTCAGCCAGGGTTGAATTTATTGTAGAGACAACATACAAAACACGTTACGTGTTCTGGACTATGATTCAACATAATAAATATATACATTTCTGGCGGATGAACACGTACACCATGTTGGACTTACAATATTACAATAAATATATTAACAGAAACTACAAATTTTAGTTTTTTTGTTAGTTCATTTAATGTATTTCTGTAATTAATAGTTTCCATATTCTTTAATAAATTTTTAAAAAGTTCGTTAATATATTTGTTTAATTTTCTGTTTTTGGTGTTGCTCTTATCGTAGAAAGTAGTGTCGTACAATGTAGGTTGTACTTTGTCCATCAAACGTTTCCTTTGCATAGTTGATCCAATCAAAATTTTTTGTTTTTGAGTTTTATAAGCACACTAGCAAAATACCCGTGCTACGCTACGGAGTTTCACGTTGTACGTAATTGTACAATTATTGCTCGCTTAATAGTATAGGATTAGATAGATTGCACAAATTCTCAACTCTTAGTTTGTCTATTTACATTCATAGCAACAGCTATTTATTATTTATTTCGAGAAAATCGTTAGAGCCGTTTCCGAGAAAAAAAGGACATACATTTATTAATTAATTGAACTTCGAAATTTTCTCGACTATAAGAACCTGCAAACAACGAAGTTTTTTCAATTTAAAACAATGATTAAAAACTCAGGACTAAATGTATTCGGGGTTTCCAGTAAACTGAGATTGTCAACCACTTCATTTACCAAGTATGCAATTCCCGCTATAAATTTCAGTATTTGGTTTTTTGCCCCTTAGGAGTGAAAGTTTTTAAAACCGTTTCTTAGTGAGCACCTAAGACCTATGATGAAGCTATGTTCAAAGTTTCATTGATATCCATTCAGTGGTTTCAGAGATATCGTGATCAGTGAGTCAGTCAGTGGTATTTGGCTTATATAGATATCTATATCTAGCCGATTTACCCAGCGTTGCTCGGGTTCATAATTTATTCATAGGCTCATAGGCACCTATTCTTGTTCCAACGTTATATTACTTGTATATTGTATAATCTTCCTTATATTGTTACGTTTGCATTCTCACTGGAGGAATACTCTGTAGCGCACCTGTTTAAGAACATGTCATAAACTATATTCTTATATCTGGAGAAGAATTCTGTTGCGCGTGATGTTCCTGCTCGATTTTTAACTCTGGGAGAGGGCGAACAGCTAAATTAGTTTTCAATAAAATGTCTACAGTACTTGCACGCGCTGCGTATTTAACTGTCGTTTTATAATTCATTGTGTTAATGTTGAAATAAGGCATTTGTTAAATTAGTGTCTCCTAAACTTATTCTAACAATACAATACCTCTATAGATTTCAGCTTATCAATTTTTAAATTCAAACTGAAGCAAGTGCATTTATATTGTCTGAGCTCTATGATCTGAATACATTCGCTATCAAAACTTTGTTTTTTGTACTCGCTTATAACTTACTTCGATCTTAACTTATCCACTTTTAAATTCAAACTGAAACAACTCTGAATTCACACACTATTAAGACGTTTCTTAAGATGCATATACTACCTTTGATATCATAACCTATATCTTTATTTATAAGAACCGTGAACTCTGGCCCCACCGTCTTTCGCGGGATCCGACCTAAGACTCCCCGGGTTCCGTGGATGAACTCCGGGGAAGGCCCGTCGGACGACTCCCGCGCTATTTCCTACGCGGGAGACTTCCACCGATGCTATGGTAACAAGAATCTATTCTATTGGGTTGCCATAGTAACCAGATCTAATAGTTGTTTAAGACCCAAAGGACCCCCCAGAGGATCGTATCGAAAAAAAAACACCTGTCCTATGTTGGTTCTCCCGTTGCGTAAAATATTTGTGCCAAGTTTGGTTGAAATCGGTCCAGTGGTTTAGGAGGAGATGTGGAAGACCCCAAAGGACCCCCCGAAGGATCGTATCGAAAAAACATCTACCCTATGTTGGTTCTCCCGTTGAGTAAAATATTTGTGCCAAGTTTGGTTGAAATCGGTCCAGTGGTTTAGGAGGAGATGTGGAAGACCCCAAAGGACCCCATCGAAGAAAACACCTATCCTATGTTGGTTCTCCCATTGCGTAAAATATTTGTGCCAAGTTTGGTTGAAATCGGTCCAGTGGTTTAGGAGGAGATGTGGAAGACCCCAAAGGACCCCCCGAAGGATCGTATCGAAAAAACACCTATCATATGTTGGTTCTCCCGTCGCGTAAAATATTTGTGCCAAGTTTGGTTAAAGTCGGTCCAGTGGTTTAGGAGGAGATGTGGAAGACCCCAAAGAACCCCCAAAGGACCCCGT
Organism: Magicicada septendecula; assembly: GCA_034769895.1. Lineage (NCBI taxonomy): Eukaryota > Metazoa > Arthropoda > Insecta > Hemiptera > Cicadidae > Magicicada > Magicicada septendecula. Next base: position 1,100,255,779 of record CM068367.1, on the reverse strand, counting down.
CGAAGAAAACACATATCCTATGTTGGTTCTCCCGCTGCGTAAAATATTTGTCCCAAGTTTGGTTGAAATCGGTCCAGTGGTTTAGGAGGAGATGTTAAAGACCCCAAAGAACCCCCAAAGGACCCCATCGAAAAAAACACCTATCCTATGTTGGTTCTCCCGTCGCGTAAAATATTTGTGCCAAGTTTGGTTGAAATCGGTCCAGTGGTTTAGGAGGAGATGTGGAACATACATACATAGAAACAATAGGGGGGGGGTTGCCCCTTAGGAGTGAAAGTTTTTAAAACCGTTTCTTACATTCTTCAATACTGTTTTCCCACTTCAACCTGGGCTGTCTCTTCTTCTTTTATCTTCTGGTATTGATTTCCACGCTCTACTAAGGTTTCTTCGATTTTCTATTCTACAGACGAGGCTAAACCGTCTCAACTGTGAGATTTGTATCATATCAGTTAAAGGGGTCATCTCGAAGATCCTGCTGATAGTGAGGCTTCGTATTATATCTGTTACTATTTTAACAAAACATTAATTGCATTCGCACACTTATACCGACTGTCACTTAGTGGAGCCTTATTATACATTTTTTCAACATTTATTCTGAAGAAACCTTTATGCCTTCCAGAATGAGTTCGTCAGTCGTGCTCTCCACCTCGAATGAATTTTGACTAAACATCTCCAAATCATATCAGATAGCGTACGTCAAATATCGACTACCGTTAGAACTTATCACACAACATTTCGACTACTAAGAAATCTGTAATCGTCTCCAATTAAAGGTAAACCAGTAAATTAAATACAGATTTAAGCCTACTCAAGATTCGTGCACTAACAAGCGTGGACCGCAAAAAAGAAAAAAAACACAATCTTTTACAAAGTTAAATACAACTACAGAAAAACTATATACAAAGAACAGCTACTTATCCTCTAAGTCCGCTGGACAGAACCGGGAAGCACCACCACACTGACGTCAGTTTACATAACGAACAACCTTACGTCAATGGTGGTGGTTCTCGGTTCTGTCCAGCAGGCTTAGAAGGTAAGTCGAGGTATATAGGTAGGACTTATGTGTGGCAAATTCTAATGATGGTATTTTTCCGACCTAACCCTGCTGATAATGTTCACGTACCACCGACAATTAGGTTCAAAGATTGAACTCCAAATCTTTAAATTTCCAATTTGAGAGTTATACTCTAGCTATTCTACGCCCATTCTTTTTCATTCTAAATTCTGTTAATCTCCAGTAATATTGGAAATATATTAGGTTGTTCCCTGTCTTACTCCCTTGTACGTTTTGATTTTTCGTGTTGTTATTTTATTGTCTATGAAGTACAATAAACTTATTTATGTAATGAAAGGCAATTTAGGATACATGTTTTCGGTGGTATCCAATTCACTTGTTTCAATAGATAAGCTAATCTTTTCAATCCGCCTTGTTACTTCTTTCGTTCAACGCGTTATAAGGTGACTTTCAGATATAATTTTCATTATCTGAGCCAATCAAAAATACCAAAGAAGGACTAGTGACCGCTACTAGTATTTGTGAGTAGGTATTCTGAGTACGGGTGGACTGAGCATGGAGCCACGAAAACTTACGTTCTTTCTCTACAATCAAGACATGACAAGTGCAGAATTTTACGTTTGTGTCTGTAATATATATTTGACAAGAAGCAGAGCTAGTACTTTTGGATGAAATGTTTGTAGGTCGAACGAAGAACTGGGCAAAGGGAGCTGTGATCTGATTCCTATAATGGATTTGGACTCTCGCTGCGCGTTATCGGGTGAAGGTGAATGATGTCTGTAGTGTTATCAAAGTCTTTCCTGTCAATACCACACTAATCATTTTTTATTAATCGAGTTTTCTTTCTTTCCATTCGTCTTTTGAATTCCTGAGCGACGATTCAGTTCATCCGTATAATTATAAATTTCTCAGAAAAATGTTTGTTCCTTAATACGTTTGTGTCTTCTGTTTGTTTAACACCCAATATTCTGATCCGTGTCATAACAGGCTGGTAATTCCACACAGGCTGGTAAATAACTAGCCATCAGAGAGGTCAAAATATTCTCTAGGTGGGATAAACAATATTCCAGAGGAGAAAAATATTTATATATTTTTCATACGTACATGCACATATTAGTTGTAATTCGTACATCATAATAGAAATGCAAGTACATGGATCGTATTAATTTATTAAAACATTTATTGCTTCAAAATAGGCATAAAATTAATGACTTGTAAAAGTTGATGTTTGATCTCCATTAAGTAGTACTCAAGTTTCCAAAGTTTTAATATTATGATCGACGTAATCAAAACATGAGACCAGGTTTTAGTGTGTATGAGGACTTTGTCCACCGTGGAAAAAAATTTTCAACATTCCCTATGAAGCGTTCCTCAGAGTAAAGCTGCGAATCTACAGTGTACGTTTCACAGAACAAACAGGCGGAAAAGAAGGAGCGCTCTGGAGTCGCTCATGAACCCAGAGCATCTTGCAGAGGGTTCATTCTCTAAAGACGAAAAGTCTGTCTATGAACTGTTCCTCTGTAAACACGTGCAGAGGATACGCGCCTAGTCAGCGATACACAGGAAGCAAATCTCTGTCGATGCTGGACACCTTTTCCGCTTGCACGCGTTTTGTTGGTGTGGGTTTCGGCACTTTCTATTTAAAAAGCGTGCAAACGTAAGAAAATAAACATAAGTGAGGCCAGAAGAAACGCGAATTGTGTGTTTGTGTGTACTGCCTGCATTTTTATTGCGGTAATCACAATTTTAAAACTAAAACCTTGGAAACGTAAACATTACATCACTGAGATATGCTTGCCTGCCAGGATAGACATATCTTCACGCATAGTTGATTAAAATTAAAATTAAATTAAGATGGCAACAAAATTATTTTATTTTTGACAATTACCATTGTTTGAAAAAGTTTAAATGAATTTTAAGTACTTTATTCTTGTTAAAACGTAAAACGTTGCAAGTAAACTAACCCTCCCCATTAACCGATCTTCACCAAAACCGATAGGCCTGGAGCCCTACAACTCGGTCACATATGCACAAAATTATTTGATACTGTTTAAATTTGAGGCAGTTATCGTTCGCCATAGACAAAATTCTACACACACACACACACACACACACACACACACACACACACACACACACACACACACACACACACACACACACACACACACACACACACACACACACACACACACACACACACACACACACACACACACACACACACACACACACACACACACACACACACACACACAAACGCATACACTCACACAATTTTCGGAAAATGACGTTTCTTCATGTTTTGAAGTACAGTCAGTACAGGTAGTACAATCAGAATCAGCTCTTATCTCGAATACGATTTTTTTTCGCGATTACCATAATTTTTTCACACATTTTCTTACGGAACATGGAATTAACAAAACAGTATAGTTTATTTTAACTTAAGCTTTTTCAGTGTGTCATTCTGACGCAATTTCTTTACAACAATTGAGATGTTGCTTAGAAATTATACGAATTGTATGAAAGTATTTAACTCCTAAATGTGATTGAGGACGGATCCTAGTAGCAAACTCATATGTTTACAAAACACGATTTTCTATTGCAAATTTAAAACCTACTCATCAAACAGAATACAGAGTAATAAGTAATTGTGAGGAACAAGCTGACAGTTCGTGATTATGCGTCCTAGGTCTTCTGGCTATTTTTTTTTAGTTTTCATATCTCCTTCTGGTGACTGGATAAGTCTCTGTTAGTTGATTTTCATGAACCGTAATCCAAGTTCTGTTCCTTAGAGTTTGCGTTTTACTTACATCTTTGATGAATACCATCTTGTGGTCTTTACGAAACGTTTAATTGGAAACGTACCATGGTAAATTCGTAGTAATACGGAATATTTTCGATTGGACGGATTGAAATATTTTTGTGTTAGACAGTTTGGCACAGTAGTGAAGGTGACCTGGGTAGATTTGTTGCTGATTACTTTAATTCCCCATTTAGGGGGCCAGCCTTGTAACATGTTAAGACGAAACACTAATGTTAAGGTCTGTCATCTGTTTAGTAAAACCAGCCGATCTTCACATATCATATTTTCAGGACATTTAATAGTGTGGAATAAGAAATATGCACATTTTTGATAAGAGAGCTTCTTTAGTATTTTATATCACTGTGGTGAAGGTGACACCTTACAATAAATCTAAATACAATCATCTGACAATTAAGTTGTACTTTAAAATTTGATATCGAAGTGACGACAGTAATTATGTTACAGTAAAAATAATAAAAACAACAATAAACGTATAAAATAATATCGATTAAAAGAAAGTTGATTACATTTAAATACACAACAAAGAAAATTGTGCGGACTCTAATGAACAAGAAAGTACACATAAGTAAATCACTTCACTCATCACTAGGTGACGAGTATTAAGTATATTAGGACTAGGTTGATTAAGAATTTATAATAATTAAGTAACGATTTATTGTAAAAGTTAATTATACATAGGACCTGTGATTTTTGTAGTACCCAGTTGATTTTTGTAGCGGTGCCCAGTTATAAACAGGCAGTTTTGCGTTTGAAGATTTTCTCTTACAGACAAACGGAAAACGGAAAACGGGAAGTGTTACCGGTTGTATCAACGCTTCAGTCACGATATTCTAATGTACACATTACTTTAAGTCAGAGTTTATTGGTAAGAACGCTGATAGAATAGTAACTAGAGCTGCACCTGTAGTTAAATATTAATCAGTAGAACTTTTCACAGGAAGTGTCTTTATAAACCCGGAAAGCAGAATATTTCATCGGCAGTGCGATTTATTATGAACATTACTGAAAGTCAGAGTTTAGTGGTAACAAAGTAAATACGAAAGTATCTACACCAATTGCCATTGTTCAAAATGAATCAGTATGACTTTTCACCGAGAGCATGCAAACTTCAGCTAATCTGCCTTGTTACGCACAATACTGAAAGCTAGATTTAACTGATAACCAAGCTACACTGATCAACACGGCAGTATCTACACTTCATTTACCATGTTATGTTTTCTTTACATAAGTAAAGGGCAGAGTTTACTGCTAAAAACGCTCATGAGACACAACGTAGCGTAGTGCATGTTGTTATCAAAACGAAGCGGAAAACCTTTAAAGGAAAGTATAAAGAAAATTTCATCGTAGGACTGGGCCTAATAATGGGACCATCATAAATGTGTGTGTGTGTGTGTGGGTGTGTGCTCGCGCGCGCTTATAAGTTTTGTTGCTGATTTAGCGATTGGTAGTGCTGGACGTCTATTACAGGCAACCATTAAGACTCTATGTTTAATATTGTTGTTGATTTAGAGATTGGTAGTGCTGGACGTCTATTAGAGGCAACCATTAAGTATCGATGTTTAATGTTGTTGTTGATTTAGAGATTGGTAGTGCTGGACGTCTATTACAGGCAACCATTAAGACTCGATGTTTAATGTTGTTGTTGATTTAGAGATTGGTAGTGCTGGACGTCTATTACAGGCAACCATTAAGACTCGATGTTTAATATTGTTGTTGATTTAGAGATTGGTAGTGCTGGTAGTGCTGGACGTCTGTTAGAGGCAACCATTAAGACTCGATGTTTAATTGCGTTCATTTTCACTTGATGAAAACCTGATCAGCACTGGCAGCAAACTCAAAAACATGTATAGAATTCCCGCCACCAAAGAGTAGGCTGCCAACGAAACTACGAAGTAGATTATACGTGAGTGTTTACAACTCTGTGTAATCACTGCATTCTAAAGCTGGAGGGAGAGCGATGCAACTAGCATGCGTTGTAAGCAGCCTGATACCTGGTTATAGCTGACGCCACTGGTTACTCAAGCTTTACTGCTTTGTTCTCGTAATCAATAAAAAATAATTTCTAATCATTCACTGCTATATGTTAATTTTTCAATGGAGTTAGTAATTATTAAGCTACTTTAAACTAAAAGTATTACTTAACCCGGCTTACACAGAAACTTACTTCGTCACTGCACAAAACAGAATGGTACACTATTCACAACAAGAGTACCACGTTGTGGTAGACAAACTTAGCTTATCATGAAGTACAAACTGTACTGATTGTAATGATGGACAGTATATATCATGTACTGTTAGTATGGAGGAAAACTATTTTCACAAACTGATATTCAAGCTTGTTTGACGATCGGCACCAATTACGGCGTTAAAAATTCTGCTAATTCGTAATCACTAATATACATACGTAAAAGTTTAAGTACATGACATAAACATTTATTGGGGTGCTGAATGTGGTAAAGTACAATCATCGAGTAATGTTTGCTTGGTCAAAAAATCTTGGTCTGGTTTTGTATGATAGGCTATAGAGTTTTTCACCGGAAAACTTTATTGTCTTATAGATCTCATAATCTATATGCAGACAAATTATAGTCGATTTTGTTCAGATTACCTACTAATTATATTAAGAGATTTTTATACTAGAAGAAAGTTATAACTTTTCTTCAAGTGTTTGATATAATTCAACGTGGAGCGATTTTGATATGTGATAATATTTCAGACGTCACTCATCTCTGTAAAAAGGAACGTAATTAATATGTTTTCATTACAGGCTGGCTATAAGAGACTATATTTTTTGCTCTCTCTCTCTCTGTCTGTGTATGTATATATATATATATATATATATATATTGCGACGATACAAATAAATATTTTTGCATAGGATAGTTATGTGTGCACAAGTCTATATTGGAGGTGTAGAAAAATTATTTATTTATACCACAAGTAAATAATTGTTTATATGATATATTTCAAATTAAACAAAATGTCATGTATAGTATTTTATTTGTTATAAAAGAGTTTATATAGTTCAGTTTGGATAAGTTTTACTTGACACGTAGAATTCCTTTACACTCGGCGTGACGTCACTCGCTCCGTTGCTGCTACGCTCTCCGCAATGACCGCCGCTCCCCGCTCTCATACTCTCTCTCTCCGCGCTGGGATTCGCCAAACAGCTGATACACTGATACAGATTTCACACACAAATTGTCACTTTCCGAATCATTAGTTTTATCGCTCGCAATTGGTTATTATTAATTATTGATTGTTATTAATTATTGATTCCTCAGGATGATAATGAGTGATATTCTTAAAAGCGGTGTATATTACTTACACCTTCCGGGTATTCTTGAAGTGTTCCGCTTTAATAAGGATTTACCAACGTAGATAAATCTCCCTAAGCGGAAAATCTTCCACTAACACGTAATAGCACTTAATATATTATAATTGATAGTGCACCCGCTTGGTTCTAATCGACAAACTCGAAAAGAGTCCCAAGACTTAGAGTTACTTTAGATTAAACCAGTTCGAACAAGAAAAACTCTTTACGAAGAACACACGTTCACTATGCAACGGCTTCAGATGAACTGCCCCAAAGTACACATGACCACCGACAGAACTGACTGAAATTAGGGGCTTCTGATTGGTCAATCAACTGTCTACGTGGTAGATTGGACAAAAGATAGACGCGTTGCAGGCGAATCTTTGTATAATTCTGCGAGTGCCTGCTCAGATTTTATCTAAAAATTTTATTACTCTTCAATTGATAAGCGTGAAAAGTTGAGTTTTTAATTATTAAAAAACCACATTTAAAAAATAGCTGAGCACAACCGAGTATATAGAAAATGTAGATATTTTCATAAATAATTCGCTACCCAAGTCTCATGCCGATAGGATAACTAATGCGGATATAACAACGAAGGTTCACCACACGCGAATGCGCGCACATATTCACAAACAAAGTACATGACATTATAGAGCAACAATTTGCAAAGAATTTGGTATAACACAAGTCCTTATCCATCACTAAATACAAAACTTATAGCTAATTGACAAAAATTGCATAAATCAATCTAAAACATGCTAATGTACGTCATCCATGCTCTGATATTCTCATTCATAGATCATCATCCTGTGTTTTGTTGCAATATATAGTTAGCTAATTATTAATTTACTAAAAACCAATTTTTTCAGTGCAATTAATATTATTAATTATTTATGTATTTATGCAACATTTGTTAGTCACTACTCAGAAAGGTATTTTACAACAAAATTAGGTAAACAGTGGCTTCTGTTCGTGATGTCGAATTTCTGCATGTGCATCTGACTTATTGTTTGAATTCTACTCGTCTCGTCGTAAGCTTTTCCTGACATATTGATAGCTACAGCTATACGAGCTAGCATGCATTAACTGTAGCTTAGTTATTGAAATTTAATACTACCTAAGTACAACAACGTTTTGTATGCCTCTGTTTGCAATAGTGATTAAACTGTTGTATTCTCACATTGTTCTGCTTAACAATCATCAATATTTCCTCTATCGCGCGAGCGTGCGCGCGTTTGTAAATAAAGTAGAAAAGCTTTCACAGGTAAAATTTAAAAACGTAGACTAATCAGTTGCCAGAATGACGGCAACCTGGTCAACCTAGGTTCACCTTTTGTTTGATTTTCGGGTCATGTAAGTATTAAAGGTGGTGAAGAAGCTGACGCTGTAGCGAGAAACGCTGCCGACAGCCCAAAGTAGTGGAATTGCCATACGCCCTAGGAGCACAACGGTAGTTGGCAGAACCATCGTTTTTAATGTGTGGCTGCAGAGGTCTTATTACTTCTTACTAGGACAAGGACAACCTGTATGCGCTTACGGAAGATGGGGCACTTAGGCTGAAGCATGTAATTGAAGACTGTTGTTGTCTTACAGAATTCAGACGGATGTACGGAAAAAACGTATCTTGAACAGGGCCTCTTTAATGATCTATTAGCAATAGAGAAAACTCTGTCCATTTCTAAAAGCAGCAAATTTATCGGCTCTGACAGGACTGATTTGCGTCCACGGGTGTACGAATTTCCATTTCCATTGTTAAGCTCATCTGTAGGTGAGGAACGTTCACGATAATGGTCAATTCTCCTGGTCGACGTTACTTGACTGAAGCCCTTAGTTAGCAAGCCCCTAGATACATACAAACTTAATAATAATAATAATAATAATAATAATAATTATTATTATTATTATGTGAAGAAAAGAACGCGCACATGAAATATAATTAAACGTTTTGAATTCATTTTACTTTTAACAATATTTCTATTCACTCAAATAGCTACACCTTCCAGTATATGCTGTTACCTTCTAGTGTACTGACAGTAAAGGACCTAGGAGGATTACAAAATTTGACTTTAACCAAAGAATTGAGCAGAAATTAAGTATCAGAAGTTGTAGTTGAGGTCCATTTATAGCGAATACTCACGCGGCTTACATAGACTATTTTAAAATTAAATTCATTACTTACCGTATTCACACACACACACACACACACACACACACACACACACACACACACACACACACACACACACACACACACACACACACACACACACACACACACACACACACACACACACACACACACACACACACACACACAGAGTAAAAAATTTAATATATTCTCTTCCTTGATAATATGTTTTACAGTTATTTTCATTTAAAAATATTTAATGTTACTTTAAAAATTTAAAATCTAAATAAATTTCATCTCACTCAGATAAAGATTCTATTGTAATTAAAGTAGTTTATGGTTTAAATTGTGTTTATATATTTTTTATAAAAAAAAGAAAACTGTTTATGACGTGGCTCAATAACGAGCACGCCAGTAGGCTACATTGGCAGAACACAAACAAGCGATCAAACGGCTTCATGCCTCAGTGACTTGTAAAAGGTAAATAATGGCTCACTTTTGAGTTTTGACAAGTAAATCCTGCTTATTACGGCAACACATTAAAGTCTTTTAATTATGAACTCCTACGTAGAACACAACTTTTCATGCGGTTACAAATCCGATTTCACTAACCTGATCGTTGTTAAGTAACGGTTGCAACATCAATAACTTTGACCTATCGTAGGGTAATGGAAGTGTTTAAAAATAATTTCAAATGTTTCTTACAAGCGAGGATATAATTTATGTGTAATCATTCCCTATATCTGCAATGGTCAATTTAGCAACACATTTTGAAAGAGAAAGTGGTAATCGTAACTGGTAGTGAGCATGGTGGGAACTATCCTAGAGATTACTTTTGCAAGTCTCTCTTTTGTAAACTTTCGCTATGAATGTATTTTTTTTTGTCATCATAGCCTATAATTATGAATTTCACGATCAAAAACATAGACGTGATATTCATTAACGCCAATGTGGAGAATAAGAACACAACTTACGTGTTGTATAATGAAAGATAGATTTCACATATTAACATTATTATGTTTTAGTGGATAGTTAGTGAGGATCGGTCAATAATACAACTTTTAGTTATTTTGCGTCGACGTTTCGACAATATTTATTGTCATCTTCAGGACCTGTGTATGAAATACAATAGAAATATCAAACATAACGAAACAATTAAATATTTGGGTGAACGTGTTGGTGATGTGAGTGTGTGCGTGTGTATGTATGTATCATTTTTATCATTTTTCAACACGTTCACCCAAATATTTAATTGTTTCGTTATGTTTGATATTTCTATTGTATTTCATACACAGGTCCTGAAGATGACAATAAATATTGTCGAAACGTCGACGCAAAATAACTAAAAGTTGTATTATTGACCGATCCTCACTAACTATCCACTAAAACATTCACTGATTGACGGTCACTAAAAATTTAAGGATTTAATTATTATGTTTGTTAAACCTATTTTGGAAAACCGTTCTTGGTCTTGTCAGCCTTCCATGCCAAACTCAGGTACGAGAGAACTGCAACGCATTTGTATGATTAGTTTGCTGTGATAAAGATTCTCAGTTTGATACGCTGAAGAAACACACCTTTCTATCTGGTCTAATAACTCTCAAGAGTATTCACAATTTTATGTTTGCAGTATTGTATACACTGTATTTTGTTTTCGTTTCCTTATATTACACTTGTCATTTTTTTACTTATTAACTTATTACTTATTACTTATTCCACTACACTAGTATAATATACAGATGGCAATACATCGCTTCTCAAGAATGAATTTCCTTTTATTTAGAAGTGTCAAGCAACGTATAGCCCACTCCATATGCTACATATTGAATGTCCAAAAAAGAAAGCAAGATTTCAATTGCCTCCAATTGTTGCTCTTTTATGTTGGAAGCACTGCAAATTCCGTTTTTATCATCTGTTTATGTTACAGTTACTTGTATCGGAGTGTTACAAAAAAAAAAAACAACGCGTTGTTGTCGGTTGTTATGGTGACAATGCATTACAAGTACGGAGAATGTTACAAGGAGACAGTTCGCTAACTGTGAAATTTTCGGTCAGTAATATATCTAATCATTCAGCAGTTCAGATACTGATTAAAAATTTCGAGGAGACAAGTTCGATCGTGGGCATTCAACCCATAGCCGTCCTCGAGCTAGTTGTTGCTTTGTAACATTGCCTTCGTAACAGAGAATAGTGGTATGAGACCGGAGAAATCGATTCACCGTAGTTCACAAAAAATTTCCATTCCGAGAAGCACCATGCAGCGTACTATCTGCGTCTGAATGGCTACAACATGAGACGAACTCAGGCCAACAAATCATTCGAGGCACTGAGAAATTACTGATTGGATGTTACAATACCATGAAGAGGGGACCGGTTTTCTAAGAAAATCATCTTTCGCGAAGAGGCACATTTTTAAATGCATCGGTACGCCGACAAGCAAAATTGTCGGATTTGGGGTACAGAAACCCCTCGAGTGATTTATGAGAAGCCATTGCTTTTACAACGAGCTATTGTTTAGGAGCGAGTTTGGGCTGACGGAGTGTTTGGGCCGTACTATTTCGAAAAAGTATTGAAAATGCAATACACGCGAATGCTAAACGTTGCCGCAACATGATAAAGGAGTTTTTGTGGCCTCAGTTGAATGGTTATAAACTGCAAGACATGTAGTTCAGCGCACCCTGCGACACTGCGCGTTAAACAAATGATTTAATTCGAAAAATATCAGTCCCAGTCCCATCTAGTCTCACGCGATGGCGACCAGAGCTGGGCACAGAGGGCGTGTAATACGCCACTATGCAACTTCTTCCCTTCTAAGTTTTGGAATCTCGTGTTTTTGACAAGAAACCACAAATGATTCCTGAGCTCAAGGCGTGTTCTTGCTGAAAGTTAACACAATTATGCGGGTAGGTATCCAACAGTTTGTTAAAAGGGGAAGAATGTAGCAGTAAAGTTACAAGAGAGGAGTCATTTGTCTCGTATTATGATCAACAGTAAGTGGAAGTCTTAATGAAATTAAAATATCTGGGCTTGAAAGTAAATGATGATGATAAAAAAATTAAAATAAATGATGATTTTATTGAAATGTCGAATCTTGTATTCTTTATTTGACACTTTAATATATATGTTGATATGCCTTATAAACGTAATGTATATATAACGTATTCTATACATAATGAAAGGTGTATAAGTTGGAATGGGATTCAGTAAAAATGTGTCGAAAGAAGTAGTGAGATTCACGTATCAGCGCCCCGCACGTGCTGTTGCCAAACGGATTTTACATTTATTAGCTATAACTTACCGTCAGCCAGTTGTTACGAACCTTTCAATTCATGGCTTCCATAACTTAGGTTCAGTTCCATTGCCGGTACTGATATTTCGTTCCAGATTAAATTGGTTATGTGAATCCAGCGGGTACATAATTAGTTTCAAGCATTAGCATGAAATAATTTTTACATGTGTTCATGTATTGTCTCACGTAATATCAAGATGTGTTAAAAAGTAGTGAGCAGTTTTCAGTGTGTAATCAGTAATATAGATGTTTTCATATTACTTTTTGTTACTGTTATGTTTTTTGTACTTTTTGCATAATAGTGATTTATATACTAAGTGATATGCATACAGGTCTCCTTCAAGAAATCGAATATTTTTAATAGTGGATATATAATAGAAATTGTAGTAAAAATGCAGTCTTACGTTTACGTTGAAAAGTTCTTACAATTTACGTAATAGTGCTGTATAGTGCTGAAAGTACAAGGCATAGTGCTCATCGTTTTGTGGTGTTAAAAATAGGATGGTTAAATATTTCAGTGGTTACACGATAACTGTTAAATAGTAGTTCTTATTTTTTTTTTTTACCTCAATCCAGTGATTGGTGGAAGGCCTTGTAAGTTCTTGGTTCTTTGTTGTAATCCTCTGTTGGGAAGTACTATAGTATCAAACTTGTTTTTGAAGCCAAGATTAAACCAAGATTCTATGTTTTGTCCTTCCACTAACAATCTTGTAATCAATCTTAACCAAAAATACGATCATCGAAGTTGCCACTAAATCGGTCATAATGCCTAATTCGCGATTGTACTCAATTCCTAAAAGCCTTGATGCTATAATCAGATATTGTGCCTACCTAATCGATATTTTCATCTGATTAAGCTTTACACTATTTTTCTCGGCATTTCTGAAAAATTTCATCATTGCCTACTCTATCCGTTCATAGAATCGTCTCATTCTCTTTCGGGACACGTGTCAAAAGCCTCTAATCGTTTCTTGCCTCTCCTCAGTGGTACGTGATACAGAATTATACAAAACTATACTCAATATAATCAGTTTCATGGGAGTTTTCTTTGTCATGAGCTCAGTATGACTCGAGGTTACACTTCCTTTCAAAAGAATTATCTTTTTCCTGTGATGCCTTAGATAACGCCTACTGTGGGGATTCACCGACAAATTATGAACTAATTATTTAAAAGAAATTACACATATCAACATTAAACATATCCGATTAATATTCACAGATATTGCCTACGTTATGTCAGGCTAGTGTTATTTCTCTTCCCTTTCTATTCATCTTCATCTGAAGTTCACCATTTATCCTTTCATAAAGAATTTGCGGTGTAGATTATTCACATTTTCAGCTTAAAACTTACGTCATCTTTAAATGTGAAAATGGCGATCGTTTTATAGGCGATAAATTAATAAGGGAGACACGATATCCAGTACCGTCCAGGAAAACGAGCAGCGCTCGCATATTCCTGAACTCCCCCAAGTAATTGTAGACACATCCGAAAGCGTTTAGTCTACATTCGCCACACGTGATCTGTATTGGTGTATACAGCAACTCAGGGCTGCTTCAATTAGAGAGTTAATTCTGCAAATTATTTTGTAGCGGTTGCTGCGCAATCTATTCAGATTCCAGGGTGGTTTTGTTTAGAGAAAGAATGCATTTTACTTTAAAAAAATATATCGAAACATTTGTTACGTGTAGGCTAGTACTAGTATTTAACTTAGCCACTGTTAGTATTAAACACACTGTGTATTGGCTACTGCGTGTTGGATATATGTGTGTGAGTGTGTGACATAAGAGAACTACTGTAACTCAAGTGTGATAGAACCGTTTTGCAACCTACTCTAATACCGTTTTATTAGAAGTTTATGTGCAATTTATGGCTATCGATTTTATCCTAAAACGAAATTTAGTGAAAAAGTGAAATTATAAGGCCAAGCCTTATCTCAGTTAATCGGTTATCTTTATACCTGAGACTTTTGTATTCATATTTCCACACTATCGTCTTGAAAATATAAGTATTATGGGCTAATATAATCAAGTCTGTAAGTCGGTTATTTTTACTAACTTTAGAAGCTGTAATTGTAATTTTTCAGGTGCTTGTTTTTGTTCACAAAATAATAAGAATAATTCTTTCATTTTGTGTTTTCACATTTTCTCAGAAATCCACAGGTATTTCGATTGTAGCCTCGCCGGTACCTTCGATATCACGAATAGAAACACAAATATTATATTAATACATAACATATTTCTTACGTTTCATGTATTGAAAATATCACGTTTCCGTGATGTCTTTTTAGTATTTTCAATTGTTTCGTTTGTTAAGTCTGTGATATGTGATATAAATATTATACGAGAGTTTAATCAGACGCCAGAAAAAGTCTGATTCGAAGTTAGATTATCAGCGCTAGATGCATAAAAAGTTACCCTCGTTAGTTATTTACGCTGCCTTTGTTCTTCTACAAGTGTACAGAAGAGCCACAACAATATCAGATGTAGAGCGAGTGGAGAAAACACAAGTTGCCATTCCCTCCGTGTTTAACGTTTCCACTTCATTACATCCCAGCAAATAAGCTGCACCCTATGTTTCTGTTTTCCAGAAAATTTAAACAGGAGGATTCAGACTCTACAACGCACAAAAGATAACGTTGTGAGAGAGTTAGTTTAAATAAAAGGCGATTTTAAATTTGTTTGGTTACGGTATTATACCCTAAACAGTTTCTGCTTACGTTTCTTATTTACAATAATGCAACTATTAGAAAGCCCAATAAAACATAACTTGAGTTATTATAACGTTTAAGGTGTACAAAATGGCAATGTGTTAAATTACGATAGACAAATTAATTTATTTCAAAAGCTTTCAGTTTGTTTCGGTATACACAGTATTACTCTAGTGTTTACTTTAACATCATTATTTGCTCCGTATGCAAGAAAACGTAGAGTTTAAATTTTTCTGTGTTTAATATTTTAATAATACGGGTTTTTAATAATACAGTATTAAGTAACATTAAAATATTTAATAATATTTTTCTTACGGAATAGAAAGTGTATTAAAACCTTCATTTTCTTGAACTGAAGCTCATAGAAAAAGGAATAGTTCAGAAATAAAATAAGGCTAAGGAAGAGAGAGAGAGAGAGAGAGAGAGAGAGAGAGAGAAGAAATGTAAAGTGTATACAAACCAAAAGAAATTACAAATTGGCATCTATTCTTTAATGCAAATTACCAGATACAAAGTCTCTTGCAGCAGCCGTATTTTTATAAGTTTTCATTTTGAAATTCCTTTTACGTATAAGGAACTTTTGAGTTCAATAGTGTCTTTGTTTTGAAGCAGTCTGTGCGCACTACATGTAGTCGTTTAAATAT
Organism: Magicicada septendecula; assembly: GCA_034769895.1. Taxonomy (NCBI): domain Eukaryota; kingdom Metazoa; phylum Arthropoda; class Insecta; order Hemiptera; family Cicadidae; genus Magicicada; species Magicicada septendecula. Next base: position 1,100,239,850 of record CM068367.1, on the reverse strand, counting down.
TTTGCGTTTCTTGGTCATTCAAATAACATTAGTTGTTTATTACCATTCTTCGCGATTTGTCTTATGTTTGTGACTTCATCGTGTTTACATCCACGTTTTTCAAGAACTTTCTATTCCTTTACCTCTTTTTTATTTGCCTTTATTTAATGTATGTGATCTTTGCAAGAAAAATTCTTCTCAATTTTGTTTTCAGTGCTAAATCGTTTCATCCACTATTGAAAAGAATCTTGTCTACAGAAGAATCCGAAATCGATTCCTTAATTTCACAGAACTTTTCACAGTAATACCGTTAACTTAAGGAACAATGATCTATTCCCTGCTCATGTTTCAAAAGTTTTAAGCATTACGCGGTATTCTGCTTACTATAATTTCTGTATTTGTTTGGTAGGCCAATGTGTGGAAAAGCATTCTTTTTAAACCAATCTGTCTTAAGCAGAACGCTGTTGAAATTATTAAGCAGTAACATTGTATCCCAGAGGTGATATTATTCCATCTAAAGTACATTCTGTGATTACTTTTTGAACATATTCACCAAGAGAAAATATTAGGGTGGTTTATTTCTATAGTACTGTTAAGTTTTGAGTTTTAGTTCTCAACCACGTAGTTAGTTTTGTACCATTTTCGTGAACCTTCTACAACTCACAAAAAACGCTATGTTTTTCCGTCCGTTGCTGAAGAAGTAGGTCATATAAACAAAACTAATTTGTCATTTGCTGTAAAATTTCTATAATTTGTAGACGTTCATCTTCTATCAATAGTTTGGCAAATATACTAACGCAGCGCCCTACATGTAAGTGTCTTATATCTCCATAATCAAGGTTTTGCATTTATCTTCACATGGATTTATTAAATTGAAAGCTGCAGCCATTTATTGTAGTATCTGGAAATGTCTTCCTTGTCGCATTTCCTAACTTCCTGAACACAGATTCAAAATAAAATTCTATTAAATCTTGCGGCTGAAATTGGAGAGCATTTATTGAGGAAAGTAATTAACCAGAAATACGTTGATTCTATTTTAGCCGGTAAAGTGCAAAATTAACTGCACAAACGTTCTTGTAACGCGTGCACTGGTCAACGTAAATAACGAACTAATTTGGACAGTAATCGCCAAAAAGTCTTTCAGAAAGTCTTTAGTAGGTTCTTCTCCAAACACGAGACATCTTTTGCCTCTTTCATTCGTACGATCAAATAGAAGAAAACCTAAGTGGGTAGGAAGACGCAAAATTTCATCTGAGTAATCGAGCGCCTACTTATTGTGCGGATTCTGTTCTGTTCCCACTAGATTAGCTTTTCTCTACACGGTATGTTCTTAACGTTGTAATGTTTCAGTATTTCTGCAAATAACTTCTTGACTCCGATTTCAGTTATTTTTGGAATGCAGGTTTAATCTTGTAGTGTAAAGTTGTTTTGATGCTATCGTTACACTTGTATTTTTGTCCTTTATGCACACCCAGCTAATTAGATTTTTACCCTTAATGATTTCTATCAACAATTAAAGACTGTTTATTACTCGTACCGTTGTTAAAGCTTGCAGCAAATTGTATCATCTCTTGCGGACAGGTGGAAATACTGGAAATATTCCCTGAAAAGCAGATTATTTCATGTATAACAGTGCAACTATCTTACCTGTCAACTTTGCCTCCATGCCCAACCTTTGCCTGCATGCCCTTCCTGCTTTTGCTGTTCTACAAAATTTGTCTAACTCAGACACAAGTTACATTAGTTATAAACAGGCATATTTTAACTGTCTGTCTTAACCACCGTCAACCTTAGCTACGTCTGCCTCGGCCGACTTGTTAGAGAGGTGACGTTTACCAAGGCAGGCAGCACGGAGAATTGCCCTGAACGACTTCAAGCTTGTGGTAAAGACCCCACAGACACAGACTTCAAGCACACTAGCAAACCGAAACCCTTTGGACTCTTTCGAAATGTTGGACGCTGGCTTTATGCAAATAATTATCGTCGCTACGGCCGAAAAATGGTTTATCTTATCCCAGAAAGGTATTGTGGGCCAGAGTAAGAGGTTCAGGAAGGAAAATGGTCACCTACAACCAGAGATATAGGATTCTGTTTGTTCTCCTGAGGTAAACCCTCGTACAAGCTGGCTGGGGATGCCTGATACGCAGCGTATTTCCTCCCACAGATGCCAGCCCACCGGCAGGAAAGGAATCCATTTTGTCGATAGGCAGGGTGCGATATTAGGTTTACTGTACTGAACAAGACGCTAATGGACTGGAGTAGGCCGCCTGCTCAGCTACTTATCGGAAATTGGGAGGCCCTGATTCTCGCTGGCGCGGCACATACACTTGCCTAAATTATTTACCGGTGTAAAAACTAATAAAATATTATAGAAGCCAATATTATTGACAATGTTTATCAGCAAAACTGCATTATCCCGAAAAAATAAGTAAACCATATTACTCTATCGTAATAAATCACACTTGTAAATCCAGACTGTATTAAGACATAACAAATTCATTAATTTTAATTTTCGTATGTCACACGTAAACGGGTATTTAAACACATCGTATGTAATATTTCGTATATTTTAAAAGTACATTGTGTGTGTATGTGTGTGTGTGTTCAGGTGAATGAGTGGAGAGATAAAGAGAGTGAAAGGAGCAAATGCTAAAAGGTCGTGTTACATAAATTAATATTAAATTAGAAAAGGACTTTACCATGTAAAGTTTAAATGGCACGTACAAAGTTTTGTTGGCACTGAGCGAATTAAAAGTTACAATCATGAAGAAAAAGATTCCGAAACTTCCCACGTTTCGTTCATGTGTAGGTGCATATTCATGTTTACCTCTTTGTGTATAAACCTCTTTCTGTTTGGTAGAAACACACCACCCTTCTTTATTAAATAAAAAAACAAACTGTTTTGACGAGTAAAAACAAAACACAAAGGTTACAATATACGCGTATATGCGTTCGTATCCTACTAAACCCGAAAATCCAACAGTGACTGCCTTTCCCTTTTGGCATTTTGTTTACAATGAGTGTCACCAACACCCTTCAAGTGTTATAATTTATTTCATAACAATTATTGTTTACCTGTAGTAAAAAATACAAAAGTAAATGCTACTATGATGTTTTACAACTTTAACAATCAGAACTGAAGGCAATTTTTTGAATATAGAATGGTTTAGAGGCAGTATACCAACTTTTAACGTAATTTTCAAAACTCGCTATGGTTGTACGTCACAAAAATAAACAACACACGCGAACAGAAACACTATATTGTTTTTGAAGTGACACAACAAAATCAAAATTCAGACGGATTAATGTTTTTACACTTGTTTTACAAGAAACATTATATAAAACTAGAAAGAGAAAATTAGTAATTCAAATTAAGTAATAAATGCCTTCTCCAAATTTTATAGTTAGAAGTCGAAGTGTTATGAAATATGAAAAAAGAGAAGAGAGGCAAACAAAAACTAACAACGGCACAGTATAAATGCAGAAATTATAAAGCTTTTTTAAATAAATGGATCGGAATTGAAATACACATATAAAATAGAAAAGAGTATAGTATTTCTAACATAACTTGGGTATCATCACTATAACATAATAACTTAAAGAGTATTTTGTGAACTATATATGAACTGAATGCTGTCATCTGCCTACAGGTACTTAGCAAGTTTCGTCAGTCAGAAATTGATTGAACGAGCTGGATAAATCAGACCACAATAAATAATTTTAAAAAATTATCAAGAAAGCTACAATGAATATATTTTGGAAAATTACAAATCACGTTGTAAAGTGGGGTTGTAATACAAATAGCAAATGTTTTGCGGTCCATAAAGTAAATGGGTAAAGGAATCTATCTTCTTTCTCTCTTGCATGGGTAAAGTTTATATTGTAATATAATTTACATATTACAAATATATATATAATATAAAGATAGAAATTGTGATACTAATAAATTTTGTCTGAATCTCGGTGTTGAACTCGCCGATGATACAGCTCCACTTTGGATTCACCAATTTGAAATTAATCCCAACTACAAATAATAAATTAAATATAAATACTGTATGATAATAAAATGTGATTTGTTGATAATAAAAAAATTTTGTGAGTTATAAAATTGTATTTTATTATTATTTTTTGTTTAATTAATTAATTTAATTTAATTAATAAATAATTAATTAATTCTATGTGCTTTAATTACTTCCAATTAAATAGGTAAGATTTTGTGTTCGAAACTATTTGTTTCTATTAATAATTTAATTGTGTAGTTAGATCTATTAATTCTCTTTTCTGACTTTGCTCTTCTTCTTCTTCTCAAATATTTATTTTATCACTCTAAATTATTTTTAGAAGAATAGAATAACTAACATTTACTATACAAATAAATACAAACTAAACACAAAGGTCACAATATACGCGTATATGCGTTCGTATCCTACTAAACCCGAAAATCCAACAGTGACTGCCTTTCCCTTTTGGCATTTTGTTCATTTATTTTGTCCATTTCCCTTTTGTATGTTCATTTATTAACATTTGAAATTATGCGCCATTCTGGCTGCGCGTGGACCAGGCATTGGTTGATATTTGCTCAAGTCGGTAGCGAACAAAATTGACAAAATATATGTTTACAAAATTAATTAATTAGGATTCTTTTAACTGTCGAAATGGTCAGAGAGGGCAAGGAACAAGATACAATTCTTACAGCTATTTTTAAAATAAATTATTATGGCTGAAAAAACAATATTATTATGTAAATTGTCAATTATGAAAAGTAAATTCGAACCATTCGTCGAATGACGTCACTGGCTTCAAGGAGGCGGTGTCTTGTGCTCGTTCAGAAATTAAGCATGGCTGCCGTCACCTCGATTTTTCTGCGATGTAATACTGATGCTGGTTGATCTTCTCCCTCGGAAATAAATGATGATTCCCTTCTCTGCGAAGTTGTAGTTGTCCTGGAATATGGTGTGGAGTGTTCTTCCTTCTTCTGCGATATCGTCTCGTGATGGTTTACTGGTGCAGTGTTAGGTGTTCAAATGTGTTGTATTCGTGTTCTGCTAATATGGTGTAATATTCCTTCAAAATGGCCGTTGATTTCTTGTGCTCGTGGTAGATAGTGTTATTGCTGTTGTTCTGGATTAGTTAGGTGTTAATTATTATCTGTTGGTGTTATCTTTACTTAGTTAACCTCTGTTACACTTTTCGAGGCTGCACTCATGGTTTTTGCACTAATTTATACTTTTTCGGTCTTCTGTCAGTAATTTCTCAACTGTTCATATTAACGATTAACAATAGACTGATGACTGAAAGTCGTCGTTTTGGGGTAATTTATGAAATGTCTTTTTCCTCTTCCCATTGTTTTTTTATAAAAGTACATGCCTTGGATTTGTTTCAATCTCTAAATATACATAACAAGTTTTCCTATTTATTGCTGTAACTCAATTATTTATTAATTTTACAAAAATCTAACTATTCAGCAATATTTGTAAATTAATTTTACATAATTTGATATATAGCTGGTTCTGTTTTAAGTTTAGATAAGCCTAAAATTTACAATTTTTGATATTTATTGTAGGCCTCATATTTTGTACAAATTTAGTATTTAAATGGTTTACAAGTGTTTTTCTGATAATATTTCCATGAAGTAATATTACTCACTCCATGATTATTGTTTGTTGTTCATAATTTTGTTGTTATAACACTTCAATATTGATTAATTTACTTTTTAGTCTGAGTTGATTACCATTTTAGGCCTAGTATTAGTTATTTCCAAAAGAAGTTAATTTTCTTCCTTTGTCATTCCATTCGTTATTATTTGTATCTGTACTGATTACATTTTCATAGTTTTGTGTTGTATGGATTAAATTCTATTCCTTATATTATGTAGTTTGATTGAATTTATTTAATTAAGTTTGACTCTCTGATAGATGGTTTTGGTTTACATTACTGGTCTATTTTTCTAGAGTGGTGTATTAGCTAATCTGCTTTGTACTTTTTATATGGTTTACAGTTTTAAATAAAATTATAACATTCCTATTTCCTACTTGCCTCTCTGCCTTGACAAACTTGAAAATTAGTTAACATTATTTTGAATACAACAGAACATCTTATTATCTACATATCTACTAACTTTTTTATATCACTTAAACATAACAAAAACATCTTATGTCTATTATTTTTTTATATATATAGAATTATAATGGAAACATCTTATTATCAGCAATATCATCAGTCATTGGCTGTCCTTTGTTTTCATGTTTCCTTTTATCACAAACCTAATCCTATTAAAACATCTTATTCCTAATAACACATTCAGTTATTAACTGTCTCTTTTAAGTACGATAACTGTCTTGGTAACACAATGAAATAAAAACATCTTATAACTAATGACACCTTCAGTTATTAACTGTCTCTTGTGTTCACTATAACTATTTTGATAACACAATAAAATAAAAAACGTCTTATACCTATTAAAATCTTATATTACTTAATTTTTAAAACACTTTAATTATTAAAATTAACCTTAGACATTAGACTGTCTTTTATTTTTTATATAGTATTTCTCTACACTGATGGTAGTCTTTTTAATGGATTTCTATTTCTTACACTATCCTTTATTATAGTGTGTCACTTACTATTGTCTACAGTAATGGTAGTCTTTTAAATAATTTTTTACATATTATACTTATATCTAGTTTACAATTCGGTTTTCTTTGGATTGTATCTTGTAACTTGAGTTACTGGGTCTAAATATATTGGTTTCAATTTAGTTCAATGGTATGTATTCCTTTATTAACATTTTTGGAATAGCTCTTCTTATTTCTAGGCTCTTTTTAGGAATCTTGACATATTTGGTCCTTTCTTCCTTATTATATTAGTAAATTTCTTGTCTTGTGGTTTCTCTGCTTCTTGACTTTATAGATTTCCCTTATTGAAATTGTTTTCACCTCTTTACCTCTTTTTTCTTTTCTTTCCTTTTTACTGCTTCCCCAATCTACTGGGTATACTGCTGGTTTATTGGGTTTTTATATACGGTAGGTTATTCGTATATTGACCAATAGCTTTCTTTGTTATTGTTTATTCTTATTAACATTTTATTGACTTAATGTACAGTTTCTTTAGTTTAATCTTTAACCAATTTATTATTCTCACTCACTATGGGCATTTTCTTCTTTATTTATGTTGCATTAAGTTAAAATTGTAATGTGATAATTTTGTTATGCTACATATGCGCTCCTGTAAAAGTCATTAGTTCAGATCATACTCTTAGTATGGATGAAATAATTACTACTAATTCATTTTATTTACCATATTTTCTTCGTGATTACATGTTTTCACTTTATATACCTTCTTTTTCCACCGTTGCTTTCTCTCAGATGATGTGTATCTCCTTCATTAAGTTCGTTTTTTCATTAATAAGTAATCATCAATCTTGTGTATAACATTATCATTTTATATCCTTTCTTATTTGGTGCTTCCTCACCAGTATGTTTACTCCCTAACATTCCCTAACATAATGAATTGAAACAGTTCAGAGTGGCACTTTTGGCTTCAATCCCTGCTGTCCAATACTTCAATTAATTGAGCCCAGAGGTATTATCATCTCTGCTAAAAATATGAGACTGATGGGATTTTCTACATCCAGTCATAAAAATAAATAATCAGTAAAAGTAGTCTCTTTTGACTAAAATAAACATCCTTAGATTCTTCACTTCATAATATTTTATATCAATTAATACTTTTATACACTTGACTCTTCTTCTCTATTAAAGCTTATTCCATATTATGTGGTTTAGGTATGTGGTATAATATACATTCCATCGTTTCATCATTTCATCCTCTTTTCTTGTTTACATAGTAATTAGCATTTATATAGATTTTTTCTCTACCATTTGGTATCCAACGAGTTATTTTATTGCTCATGGCATAACATTAATTAATTCTTTATCACTTATCACTATAACAGTGGCTATTACAACAATATTGTTATTAAAATTACCAGGGTTTTTGGGTTCTGGTCTTAATATTTGGTCTCTACTTAGTTGGTCTTTCTTCATTGTTCCATCTTTATCAAATTATTTTCTTTGTGAGTTTGGTTAAGTTGTTTTGGTTAAATTATATGATATTCTGGTTTCTTCTCTCTTTTTCATTTGAAATTCTGTATCATTTTTGTCTTCAATTGTCTCATTTACATAATTTATAATAGTGGTCATTGTTAGCATAGTCACTATTATCATACAAACTATAGTATGGTTTTTTATAGCTGTGATAATTTATTGAGGGTTTTTTTTTCTTTATTAACACTTGTTTTTATGAGGATTTGTTACATTCCTTCTTCTGACATTTTTAACATTTATTAATATATTATTCTGGTAACATTAAACTATCCAATTGTTTAACATTGGTTGTTCTCTTTGTTTACTGGAACCTGTTCTTTTTGTTTTGGGTCTCTCGAGAGTTTGTGAGGGAGTTTTTACATTTGTACTCCATTTACCTTCAAATTCTTTTGTGTAAGAGTTCACTCAAATTATGAGTGTGATTTGTTCTTACTCTTTTAGAATTTTGTATCTCTTTCTTACAAAATCTCTTTTTATATTTAAGAGTTATTTCTCATCATTCGTATGAGTTGTACTTACTATTTTTTAACTTTAGATATTTTTATTCAACTAAATTCTTTCTTATTCATAATAGTTTTTCAAATATTTTGGTGTAAGTTGTACTTACTAATGTTTTGAATTTTGAAATTTTGTATTCATCAAAATTCTTTTTTTTTTCATTTTAATCATAATGGTTTTTCTAATATTTGGTGTAAGCTGTTCTTACAAACCTTTTGAATTTTGAACATTAACCAAAATTCTTTTTTCATTCATAATAGTTTTTCGAATAATCAGTGTAAGTTGTACTTACTAATTTTTTAAATTTTGAAATTAACCGAAATTCTTTTTTCATTCATAATAGTTTTTCGAATAATTAGTGTAAGTTGTACTTACTATTTTTTGAATTTGGACATTTTTTATTCATCAAAATTCTTTTTTTTTTCATTTTAATCATAATGGTTTTTCTAATATTTGGTGTAAGCTGTTCTTACAAACATTTTGAATTTTGAACATTAACCAAAATTCTTTTTTCATTCATAATAGTTTTTCGAATAATCAGTGTAAGTTGTACTTACTATCTTTTAGAATTTTGAACATTAATCAAAATTCTTTTTTCATTCATAATAGTTTTTCGAATAATCAGTGTAAGTTGTACTTACTAATTTTTTGAATTTTGAAATTTTTTATTCATCAAAATTCTTTTTTTTTTCATTTTCATCATAATGGTTTTTCTAATATTTGGTGTAAGCTGTTCTTACAAATCTTTGAATTTTGAACATTAACCAACATTCTTTTTTCATTCATAATAGTTTTTCGAATCATCAGTGTAAGTTGTACTTACTAATTTTTTAAATTTTGAACATTTTTGTTTATCAAAATTCTTTTTGTTTCTTCATAATAGTTTGTCGAATAATTGGTGTAAGCTGTTCTTACTAACTTTTAGAATTTGGACATTTTTATCTCTCCTCTATATATTTTTTAATTGATAATTGATTATAAGTTCCTTTTACTTTATTTGAAATGATATCCTTTAATACATACGTATTGTTATTATTGTTTTTAATAATCAGGTATGGGCCGGTATACAGCAGTAACAACTTTTTGGCAATGCCTTCCAAAGTACTGGGTAATTCCCTGTTTTTTAGTAGTACCCTTTCTCCGACTTCATAGCTTATTATCTTCTTAATTGCCTTTTGGTACTTGTTCTTGCGCCTTTCCTGGTCTTCTGCTAATTTATTGTAAAACCTGATTCGATTGAACTTGTATTCTTGACTCATGGGGAATTCTATTATGTCTTGTATTTCTCTTGGAGGCGGTTTTTCATACATTGCCGTGTATGGCGTGGTACCTATAGCGGGGTGATAGGCCAAATTAAGGAATTCTTCAGTAGCTAATAAATATTCTTGCCACTTCCTTTGTTGATTATGGCAATAAGTCCGTAATATTCTTCCGACTTCTCGCAGTACCCTCTCCGCTGTATTACTGCTGGGGTGGTAGACAGATGTCTTGTACGTCTTAATGCCCAACGTATTTAGAGTGTTTTTCCACCTCCTACCCTTAAATTGCGTTCCATGGTCTGTGATTATGGACGCCGGGCTCCCTATCTCTGGAATGTAATGATTTGTTATTACTCCTAGAGTCTTCAAAATGGTGGCTCTGTTCACCGGGTACAGTTTTGTGAATTTTGTGAAGTGATCCATCATGATAATAATGTATTTGTATCGATGGCGTCCGCCACTGCGGGGAAATGGACCACATATGTCCAGAAAGACCTTTTCCAGTTTGGCTTGTGAGGTAATTGGTATCATCATACCCTCTTTTCTCTCATTGTTGGTTTTCACCAACTGACATATCAGACAGGTTTTGAGGTAGTTTCTCGTCTTTCTATTTATATTTTTTATATGGAAATTCTCTTCTATCGCCTTGATCACCTTCATGGCTCCCATGTGACCGTATCGTAGATGATAGTCCAGGATGATATCCTTTTCGATTGTAGTAGGGATCATGATCTTCCATATCTCTTCATCAAGGGATGTTTTGATGAATAATATTTCGTTATGTACACAATAAAACTTGGTTATTGTGTCGTCTTGGTTGGAGAGACGAAGTTTAATGTGGCTTAACTTCGGGTCGGACTGCTGGTGTTTGCTGATGTCCTGCACTATCTTTTATAGATCGGATCTGTCCTTAATAATATTATAGATTTTCAAAATGCTCTCCTTTCCGCCTTCGAACGTTTGTTCTTCCAGATTTACTCTCGACAACACGTCGGCTACAACATTTTTACTCCCAGGAACATACTCCCACTGTATATCGTATTCCTGCAGGGCAAGTACCCATCTGGTCAATCTACCATGGCTTAACTTGCATCTTCTCAGAAATGATATAGATTTGTGATCTGTTCGAACGGTCACTGGATATCCGAGGATATACGTCCGAAACTTCCCACAGGCAAAGACTACACTTAGCAGTTCCTTTTCCGTCACGTTATAGTTCTTTTCACACTGGTTAAGGGTTCTGCTAGCAAAGCTCACTACTAGATGGTTTCCACTTTCGTCTTCTTGGTACAGTGTTGATCCCAAGCTAATGTTACTAGCGTCACAGTTTAGAAAGAAGGGTCGGTTAAAATCTGGATGGTTGAGCATTATTGCTTCTAAGAACTTCTCCTTAATTGATTTGAAGGTTTCGTCTTGTTCTTGACCCCATCGCCACTTATTCTTGGACGATAACTGGTACTGAAATCGGGCCGTCAGTTCGGAATAATTATTTTGGAACTTCCTATAGTAGTTACACAGGCCTAAAAATGATTGTAGTTGCCTTCTGTTTTTTGGTATAGGGAATCGTTGTATGGCGTCTACCTTTTCTGTTGATGGTGTTATTCCTTGACTGTTTAACTGGAAACCCAAGAATTGCACTTCTTTAGCTATAAGCTTGGACTTGTCTAGTTTAAGAGTAACATTATTTTCAGCCAGCTTCTTCAAGACATGCTCCACACGGTAACAGTGTTCTTCCCAATTGGTTGATGTTAGTATTAGGAGATCATCAACACAGACAGTCGTGAATTGGAGCGCCTCTGGTCCGAGTATATGATCCATACAGGCGACAAAAACAGCTACTGAGTTCACTAACCCGAAGGGCAACCTCTTAAACTGGTAGTTGCGCCCTTCGAAGATGAACGCCATGTATTGCCGGCTTGCTGGGTGCAACTCCACCTGCCAATACCCCCACACGATATCCCACGTAGTAATGAACTTCGTTCCGTGGAATCTCTTCAATATCTCATCAATTTCGCCAGGTGAGGTACGATCGTTAATAATCATTTTGTTTATCTCACGTGCGTCAAGGCAAAGCCTTACCTTCCCATTTTTCTTTTGTATAGCCACAATTGGGCTAGTGTATGGCGATTGACTGCTTTCGATAATATCTTTACTGATCATATTCTGGATCTCTGTGCGTACGGCTTCCTTCAAAGATTGTGCTATGGGATACGAGTTTCGATTAAATTCTACCGGTTCTCTGAATCGTATGGAACATTGGTAGTTCCGGATCTTTCCAGGTTCGTCCGAAAATACAGCTCGATATTTTTCATATATTTTGATTAATTGATTCAGCTGGTTTTCCTCTAATTGCTCGGTAGTATTGTGGCACTGGAAGTCACGTATCTCCTGAATCTTTTGTGGCCATAGGTCATCCTCTGAATTCTGATGTACTGGCTTGTTGTTTGTCGAGTAGTTTGACAAGTAATTCACCTTATTTTGGTGGTCGAGAAGTTGTCTGGAGTCTAGCATCTTGTTGTTAGTTAAATTGGCTACCCAGGTCGAACCTTCAGAAAATAGTGATACCTTTCCTCTGCACAAGTCGATAACTGCTGAGTTTCTGCGCAATATGTCACATCCTATCATGATGTTGAAAGGTAAACCGGCTGCAACAAGAAATACCATATCCACACTAATGCCCTGACTGTTGACACTTAGGGATACCTGTTTTCTTATGGTTTTGTTCTGTCGGCCGGTAGCTCCTACAAGTACAATATTATTAATAGGTAGTACCGGTAAGTTTTTGTGGCATTCCTGCTGTATCCGGTCCAACTCATTATGATTTATTATAGAGACATTTGCTCCAGTGTCTATCATTATGGGAACAGAAATACCCTCAATTTCTGCAATTATATATATTATTTCGTTGTCATTGTTATTAATGTTAATTTCGTTTTCTTCTAGCAAGTCCTTACGGATATCTTTCAAATAATTATTTTATATTATTGTAAAATTTTTCTTTTCTTTTTTCGATTTTATTTCTTGGTCACACCCAGCAGATTGGAGCAGTAAAGGGTTATTGGGGTTTATTACTGCCTCCGTTCGTTTAAATGCTCCTCATAATTACGGATCAGGCTGTTGGTAGGCTGTTGGCAGCATCAACTTGGAGTCCTGAAACTGCTTCGTTTGGTTCAGTACGATCGTCCTGTTGGGCTTCCGTTACAGGTAGTCTTCGTTGATTGTCCAGACTGGAACTGCGTCTGGGTTCATACTCTCTGTAACGATTACTTCCCTGACTTCCTTGAAAGGTCTCATACTCATAATATCGGCTCCTTCGTTGAGGCTGGTACCTCCTCTGTCCACTACCTTCCGCTCTGATGTAGTTAATATGGGGTCGATATGTCCTGTAATTATTGTTATTACCTCCATTCGGGTAATTCCTGTTGTAATTACTATGATAATTGTTATTAGGGGGTTGGGGTTTGTCTGACCATTTGGAACATAATTACGGTTATTATTATAATAACCGTTGTTGTTGGGTGGACGGTTGTTATTATTATTATTATTATTATTATTATTATTATTATTATTATTGTTGTTGCCCTCATTATTATTAATTCGGGGAACATTATTATTATTATTATTGTCATTAAATCTAGGTACATTATTGTTATTACGAGGGTTATGATTGTATTCGGCATTATTCCGGTTTGCGGAATTATAATTATTGTTGTTGCCCACATTCTGCCGATTATTATTATTCGAATTATTGGTGTTACTTCTTGGTTCCGGGCTTTCATATCTCCTGCGACTTTGGCGGTAGTAATCCTCGTGCTCATACATTTCTAAGAGCTCGGTCATTGCTTGTACAGTCTTTATTTGACTGTTTCTTCTAGCTCTTATTATATCTTCCTCGTAATGGTATGAGAGCTTGCTGACCAGGCATTCTTCCGGTATTCTGGGCTCTAAATGTTTTGCCACACACACCTTTCCCAAGAAGTACGCCGTTAGGGTCTGGTTTCCATACGGGTTGTATTTTCCATGACAGATCCCGTCTCTGGCGATATTCTGTGTCGATTCAGACCAACATTTGGCTTTGAATAGCCTTTTGAATTGTTGGTAGTCGGTCACTTCGTCTCTTATCGCCATCCACCAATTATCTGCTATTTCCTTGATAGATTCGTCAAGTACCTCTTTATTCTCCCTCCAGCGATTGCCTCTGTGTTTGGTGAAGTACTCTTCGATTCTGGCTAGGAACTCCATCGGTTTGTTTTTATAAAATCTGAAGTTAATTCCTTCGCGATTCTCGTTGTTAGGACAACTGGTAATGCTTGTCGGTCGACTATGGAACAGGTCTATATCTGTTTGATTCTGTCGCACCTGACTGTTGATACTGGTCACAGCAGCTTCAATGCCGTCACATTTTTCTGTGAATCGGTCCTGCACTCTCTCCCAGTCTTCACGTGTTTCTTTTAGTTTTTCCTCTAAGGTCTTCCTATGCGTTTCTTCAATATTGTTAACCTTAGTGTTTATTTCTGTCTTGATACTCTGTACTTCTCGTTCGGTCTGACTCCATCTTTCGTCAGCTCTTGTAATCTTTTGTTCGATTACCGTTATTTCCTCTTCTACCTTCTTGCTGATTGTTTCATTGTTTTCAGCTATCTTTTGCCCCAATTCTTCCTTCAATGCTTCCATCTTTCCATCTAATCGGTTCATATTCTCTTGGTTCGTCTCTTTCAATTCTTCTCTTAATTGTTGATTATTGCTTTCCATTTTCTGACTTGTTTCTTCCATCCTCTGGTTGGTCTCTTCCAGGTTTTGGCTTATCTGGGTTAATTCCTCCTTCGACTGTTTGTTGTCAGTCTTTATTTCCTCCATTTTCTCCTCAATTTTCTGAATATTTTCGTCCACCTTCTCCTCCATCTTCTTACTGTTTTCTCTTAATTCCTCCTTCAATCGTTGGTTATCACTTTTCATTTCCTTACTATTTTCTTCCATCTTCTCCTCCATCTTCTTACTATTTTCTTCCATCTTCTCCTCCATCTTCTTACTATTTTCTTCCGCCTTCTTTCTATTTTCTTCCATTTCTTCTCCATCTTCTTACCGTTTTCTTCAATTTTCTGGCCTAATTCTTCCTTTAACTGCTTACTGTCGGTTTTTATTTCCTCCATCTTCTGGCCTAATTGTGCCAATGTGGTCATTAGTATTTCTTGATAATTTACTTCTCCGGTTTGTATCGGTTTGTCAGGTTGTTTCCCTCGGGATTCTGGTTCGGTTGGTTCCGCTGGAGGTAACTCTTCTCTATATCCTCCACAGGTGTCGCCTCTTTATCCTCCATATCTATTTCCTGTTCGGCCTCCACAGCCCTTTTCTTTGATGTCGCCCTCCTGTGCATCTTGTTTCTTTTTCTGAGCTGTTGACAGCTGCCGAGCTAAAATAGGAAACTGGACAATTGTCCTTATTTTATAACTCTATTAACTCCTATTATAAGCCCTTCAGTTGGACGCCAATTTGTAGTATATCTACAAATATAAAAATTAAGTAGATTTTATAATAAATGAAATCCCACTAGTGATCTCGCCAATTTGTAATAAAACGTGCAAATAGAAGATGATGATGTCCAAGTTGGGCGCCAATTTGTTATATAATTTACATATTACAAATATATGTATATAATATAAAGATAATAAAGACAGAAATTGTGATACTAATAAATTTTGTCTGAATCTCGGTGTTGAACTCGCCGATGATACAGCTCCACTTTGGATTCACCAATTTGTAATTAATCCCAACTACAAATAATAAATTAAATATAAATAATGTATGATAATAAAGTGTGATTTGTTGATAATAAAAAATTTTTGTGAGTTATAAAATTTTATTTATTTTTTTTGTTTAATTAATTAATTTAATTTAATAAATAAATAATTAATTAATTGTATGTGCTTTAATTACTTCCAATTAAATAGGTAAGATTTTGTGTTCGAAACTATTTGTTTCTATTAATAATTTAATTGTGTAGTTAGATCTATTAATCTCCATTAGTCTCTAATCTCTAATAGATCTATTAATCTATTAAATCTATTATTATTCTCTCTTCTGACTTTGCTCTTCTTCTTCTTCTCAAATATTTATTTTATCACTCTAAATTATTTTTAGAAGAAAAGAATAACTAACATTTACTATACAAATAAATACAAACTCTTATAACTAAATAATTATGTTCATTTATTAACATTTGAAATTATGCGCCATTCTGGCTGCGCGTGGACCAGGCATTGGTTGATATTTGCTCAAGTCGGTAGCGAACAAAATTGACAAAATATATGTTTACAAAATTAATTAATTAGGATTCTTTTAACTGTCGAAATGGTCAGAGAGGGCAAGGAACAAGATACAATTCTTACAGCTATTTTTAAAATAAATTATTATGGCTGAAAAAACAATATTATTATGTAAATTGTCAATTATGAAAAGTAAATTCGAACCATTCGTCGAATGATGTCACTGGCTTCAAGGAGGCGGTGTCTTGTGCTCGTTCAGAAATTAAGCATGGCTGCCGTCACCTCGATTTTTCTGCGATGTAATAATGATGCTGGTTGATCTTCTCCCTCGGAAATAAATGAGGATTCCCTTCTCTGCGAAGTTGTAGTTGTCCTGGAATATGGTGTGGAGTGTTCTTCCTTCTTCTGCGATGTCGTCTCGTGATGGTTTACTGGTGCAGTGTTCGGTGTTCAAATGTGTTGTATTCGTGTTCTGCTAATATGGTGTAATATTCCTTCAAAATGGCCGTTGATTTCTTGTGCTCGTGGTAGATAGTGTTATTGCTGTTGTTCTGGATTAGTTAGGTGTTAATTATTATCTGTTGGTGTTATCTTTACTTAGTTAACCTCTGTTACACTTTTCGAGGCTGCACTCATGGTTTTTGCACTAATTTATACTTTTTCGGTCTTCTGTCAGTAATTTCTCAACTGTTCATATTAACGATTAACAATAGACTGATGACTGAAAGTCGTCGTTTTGGGGTAATTTATGAAATGTCTTTTTCCTCTTCCCATTGTTTTTTTTTATAAAAGTACATGCCTTGGATTTGTTTCAATCTCTAAATATACATAACAAGTTTTCCTATTTATTGCTGTAACTCAATTATTTATTACTTTTACAAAAATCTAACTATTCAGCAATATTCGTAAATTAATTTTACATAATTTGATATATAGCTGGGTCTGTTTTAAATTTAGATAAGCCTAAAATTTACAATTTTTGATATTTATTGTAGGCCTCATATTTTGTACAAATTTAGTATTTAAATGGTTTACAAGTGTTTTTCTGATAATATTTCCATGAAGTAATATTACTCACTCCATGATTATTGTTTGTTGTTCATAATTTTGTTGTTATAACACTTCAATATTGATTAATTTACTTTTTAGTCTGAGTTGATTACCATTTTAGGCCTAGTATTAGTTATTTCCAAAAGAAGTTAATTTTCTTCCTTTGTCATTCCATTCGTTATTATTTGTATCTGTACTGATTACATTTTCATAGTTTTGTGTTGTATGGATTAAATTCTATTCCTTATATTATGTAGTTTGATTGAATTTATTTAATTAAGTTTGACTCTCTGATAGATGGTTTTGGTTTACATTACTGGTCTGTTTTTCTAGAGTGGTGTATTAGCTAATCTGCTTTGTACTTTTTATATGGTTTACAGTTTTAAATAAAATTATAACATTCCTATTTCCTACTTGCCTCTCTGCCTTGACAAACTTGAAAATTAGTTAACATTATTTTGAATACAACAGAACATCTTATTATCTACATATCTACTAACTTTTTTATATCACTTAAACATAACAAAAACATCTTATGTCTATTATTTTTTTATATATATAGAATTATAATGGAAACATCTTATTATCAGCAATATCATCAGTCATTGGCTGTCCTTTGTTTTCATGTTTCCTTTTATCACAAACCTAATCCTATTAAAACATCTTATTCCTAATAACACCTTCAGTTATTCACTGTCTCTTTTAATTACTATAACTGTCTTGGTAACACAATGAAATAAAAACATCTTATAACTAATGACACCTTCAGTTATTAACTGTCTCTTGTGTTCACTATAACTATTTTGATAACACAATAAAATAAAAAACGTCTTATACCTATTAAAATCTTATATTACTTAATTTTTAAAACACTTTAATTATTAAAATTAACCTTAGACATTAGACTGTCTTTTATTTTTTATATAGTATTTCTCTACACTGATGGTAGTCTTTTTAATGGATTTCTATTTCTTACACTATCCTTTATTATAGTGTGTCACTTATTATTGTCTACAGTAATGGTAGTCTTTTAAATAATTTTTTACATATTATACTTATATCTAGTTTACAATTCGGTTTTCTTTGGATTGTATCTTGTAACTTGAGTTACTGGGTCTAAATATATTGGTTTTAATTTAGTTCAATGGTATGTATTCCTTTATTAACATTTTTGGAATAGCTCTTCTTATTTCTAGGCTCTTTTTAGGAATCTTGACATATTTGGTCCTTTCTTCCTTATTATATTAGTAAATTTCTTGTCTTGTGGTTTCTCTGCTTCTTGACTTTATAAATTTTCCTTATTGAAATTGTTTTCACCTCTTTACCTCTTTTTTCTTTCCTTTCCTTTTTACTGCTTCCCCAATCTACTGGGTATACTGCTGGTTTATTGGGTTTTTATATATGGTAGGTTATTCGTATATTGACCAATTGTTTTCTTTGTTATTGTTTATTCTTATTAACATTTTATTGATTTAATGTACAGTTTCTTTAGTTTAATCTTTAACCAATTTATTATTCTCACTCACTATGGACATTTTCTTCTTTATTTATGTTGCATTACGTTAAAATTTTAATGTGATAATTTAGTTATGCTACAATATATATATATATATATATATATATATATATATATAAAATTAGTAGTAAATAATATGATTACTGACATCTTCAGAAATGTACAAACAAATAGTTAATGAAATTAAATTTAAATTTTATTGGCAGTAAATAAAAATTAAAATTCTTGTGGCGTTAATTTGGATTTGCTCAGGTATTAACTTATTATTTACTTTATGTTCAAATATTTCTCAATCCTTTGTGAGTATATATATATAAAACATGACACCGCTAAATTCTAAATCGTGTCTTCTCTTTATATTTGATCTTTTTATCTTGCGGTATTTATTTGGCTCAATGAGTTAAAGATGGAAGTTCTTCTATAACAGATAAGATTCACCGTATGACCGGTATATAATAAAGCTCATTATGCTGCACACTGCTACTGTAAAAGAAAACCTACAGATCTTTTCAAGATCTTTTGTAGTGTTCCTTTTTCAATTCACCGATTAAATTACGATCCTAATCAAGGGTGATGAGTTCCATGTGGGTTTGAGGGAAACAGAGTGTCACGACGGTAAAAGTGCCAATGCTGTGACCTCTTTTTAGGTAATAGTTATGAAGTTTCGTGTTTCAAATAAAAATGTTAATAGAAGAACAACACAGTGTCTGTCTACAAATGAGTGTCACCAACATCCTTCAAGTGTTATAAATTATTTCATAACAATTATTGTTTACCTGTAGTAAAAAAATACAAAAGTGAATCCTACTATGATGTTTTAGAACTGTTTTACACGCCACACAGATTCCGCTGGATTCATCTGGAACATTCGATAAACACGTAGATTGTTCTGTGTGTCGTAAGAATATGTGTGTGTGAGCGCGCGCGTGTTTGTGAGTTTGTTTATAGGAAATAACGTTACGACCTGTTTAATATAGACAATAATGGAAAAAGTAAATCTGTTATTAGTTATAAAGCTAAATGTTAATTTAAGAACATTTCAACTAATTTAAATATATAATTTAAGCAGACATTTTACTAACCGTTGAAATTTAGAACGCAATTTATTGATTAGAGCCATAACGCTAAAAATAAGATTTTTTGATGAGGAAAAACCAACATTACTGTTGTTTCTACAGGTCTACTAATAAGAGACATATGTATAAAGGAATTAAACTTTCAAAATAAAATTACTTACTTTGGTACAGATTCTGATTTATAAAATGTCTTTAATAAATCTGTCAAATTCTCCTACCCTGATACTGTTACTGTAACAGACTAATGTTTATTTGATTGGAATTGGTGTAAGTTTGAGAAAAGGGGCACTAAAGCAGTAAAGTTCAAGTATGTTACAGACGACAGAAATAGTTTAGGAAAGTTACAAGCTACATACAAGAGATGAGGTCACATAAGGAATGAAGCCATCAGAAGTCACGCGGAATGTGTTAAATTAGGACATATATAGACTGAACATCAACCAATGCTTACTTGAGAAAGTGCGCATCGGGAGACCAAGAAAGATCTTAAAGCCATAAGAGAAGTAATGTGTTTATAAACCATATAACTTATGGTTATGGTGACACATATGGTAAAGAGTAGATTGAAATATATGTGCATCCAATTTATATTATAAGAAAACAATAATTTTATTGTTTTCTACTAGTATTTTAGAAATAATGTGGCTTTATCCTACTAACCTGACAACCTGTCTTAGCCTGTATGTACAAAATTTTACTTTTCTCCACTACACGTCACAAGTATCAAAGTCTGCTAAACCAAGAAACAAATATCGGTATGGAGAACCATACATGACTTCCATGTTCTAAGATTTATATTTAAAATCATATTCGAAATGAAATATTTCCATAGAAACTACTTCTTTCTACTTATTGCTTCAGCCTTAACCACAGTACTGTGGTCACTAACGTATACCACCTCACGTTTTCGCACTCGATTTTCACTGATGATGGCAGTCGATGGCACTGCGCGGAAAGTCTGGTTTTTCAGAAAACTTTGGACTAAAGATAAACAGCCCGGGAAGGAATTTTAACAAAGAACTACTTCTTTGTTGCCGATAACGTAGTACACATATACAACATTCTCCCCTCTCCCTTCAACTATAATTTTCATTTATAGAAAATTACCCCCACCCAGTTCACCTAACCTCTTCATTTATAGATATTTCATCTACGTTTCTACAGTGAATTATTATGAGCTTCTTATCAGGATACTTTATTTATCAAAATTAAGTACTTTACTCTTGTTAAAACATAAAACGTTGCAGGTAAACTACCCCTATCTCTTAACCGATCTTCACCAAAATCAATAGACCTTCAGTCCTCTACAATGCAGGGATGCATGCAAAAAAATATTTGATTCTGTTTGAATGTGCGGCAGTTATCGTTCGTCATGGAAACATTTCTCTTCTTACAACATAAAATGTTGCAGGTAAACTACTCCTTTCCCTTAACCGATCTTCACCAAAATCAGTAGGCCTTGGGTTCTCTACAATTCAGGAAAGTATGCAAAAATTATTTGATTCTCTTTGAATTTACAGCAGTTATCTTTCGTCAAAAATAAATTACCCTTCTTAAAACATAAAATGTTGCTGGTAAACTACCCCTTTCCCTTAACCGATCTTCACCAAAACCATCACGTCTTGAGAACTCTACTAGTCCGGGCTGTATGCAAAACATTATTTGATTCTGTTTGAATTTGCGGCTGTTATCGTTTGCCATAGAAAAAAATTACCCCTGATAAAAAAACGTTGCCGGTAAACTACTCCTTTCCCTTAACCGATCTTTTTCTCTAAAAACAGTAGGTCTTGAGTACTCTACAGTTCAGGGCTGTATGCAAAACATTATTAGATTCTATTCTGTTTGAATTTGCGGCTCTTATCGTTTGCCATAGAAAATACCCTAGTTAAAATATAAAACGTTGCAGGTAAACTACCCCATTTCCTTAACCGATCTTCAATAAAATCTACAGACCTTGAGTTCTGTATAATTCAAAAAGGTATACAAAGAGTAGTTGATTCTGTTTTAATTTACGGCAGTTATCGTTCGTCATAGAAAATATCGGTATGGAGAACCATACATGACTTCCATGTTCTAAGATTTATATTTAAAATCATATTCGAAATGAAATATTTCCATAGAAACTACGTCTTTCTACTTATTGCTTCAGCATTAACCACAGTACTGTGGTCACTAACGTATACCACCTCACGTTTTCGCACTCGATTTTCACCGATGATGCCAGTCGATGGCACTGCCGAAAACTCTGGTTTTGCAGAAAACATTGGCCTACGGCTAAAGAGCCCGGGAAGCAATTTTAACAAAAAACTACTTCTTTGTTACCGATAACGTAGTACACATATAAAAAATTCTCCCCTCCACCTTCAACTATAATTCTTAATAATTGAAAATTACCCCCACCTCGTTCACCTAACCTCTTCATTTATAGATATGTCATCTACGTTTCTACAGTGGATTACTATGAGCTTCTTATCAGGATACTTTATTTATAAAAATTAAGTAGTGTACTTTACTCTTGTTAAATCATAAAATGTTTCAGGTAAACTACCCCTTTCTCTTAACCGATCTTCTCCAAAATCAATAGACCTTCCGCCCTCTACAATTCAGGGATGCATGCAAAAAAATATTTGATTCTGTTTGTATGTGCGGCAGTTATCGTTCGTCATGGAAACATTTCTCTTGTTACAACATAAAATGTTGCAGGTAAACTATACCTTTCCCTTAACCGATCTTCACCAAAATCAGTAGACCTTGAGCTCCCTGCAACTCAGGAGAAGGGTGCAAAAAATTATTTGATTCTCTTTGAATTTTCGGCAGTTATCGTTCGTCAAAAAAAATTACTGATAAACTACCCTTTCGCTCAACCCATCTTCAACAAAATCAACAGACCTTGAGTTCTGTATAATTCAAAAAGGTATGCAGAAGAGTAGTTGATTCTGTTTTAATGTACGGCAGTTATCATTCGTCATAAAAAAAATTACCCTTGATAAAACATAAAATGTTGCAGGTAAACTACCCTATTCCCTTAACCGATCTTCACCAAAACCAACAGGTCTCGGGAACTCTACATTTCAGGGCTGTATGCAAAATATTATATGATTCTGTTTGAATGTGCGGCTGTTATCGTTTGCCATATAAAATACCCTTGATAAAACAAAAAACGTGGCTGGTAAACTACCCCTTTCCCTTAACCGATCTTCACCAACACCAATAGGTATTGAGAACTCTACAATACAGGGCTGTATGCAAAACATCATTTGATTCTGTTTCAATTTGCGGCTGTTATCGTTTACCATAGAAAAAAATTACCCTTGATAAATAACCGTTGCAGGTAAACTACCCCTTTCCCTTAACCGATCTCACCAAAAACGATAGGTCTTGAGAACTCTACAATTCAGGGCTGTATGCAAAATATTATATGATTCTGTTTGAATTTGCGGCTGTTATCGTTTCCCATACAAAATACCCTTGATAAAACAAAAAACGTGGCAGGTAAACTACCCCTTTCACTAAACCGATCTTCACCAAAAATAATTGGTCTTTAGTACTCAAGAAATCAGGGCTGTATGCAAAAACTTACTTGATTCTGTTTGAATTTGCTGCTCTTATCGTTTGCCATAGAAAATACCCTTTTAAAACAAAACGTTGCAGGTAAACTACCCCTTCCCCTTAACCGATCTTCACCAAAATCAATACGTCTTGAGAACTCTAAAATACAAAATAATGTATGCAAAACATTATTTGATTATGTTTGAATTTGCGGCTGTTATCGTTTGGCATAAAAAATACCCTTGTTAAAACATAAAACGTTGCAGGTAAACTACCCCTTTCCCTTAACCGATCTTTGCCAAAATCAACAGATCTTGTGAGCTCTACAATTCAGGGCTGTATGCGAAACATTACTGGATTCCGTTTGAATTTGCGGCTGTTATCGTTTGCCAAACAAACAAAATTACCCTTGATAAAAAAAACCGTTGCAGGTAAACTACCTCTTTCCCTCAACCTATCTCCACCAAAAGCAATAGGTCGCGAGTACTCTACAAACCAGGCCTGCATGCAAAAAATTATTTGATTCTGTTTGAATTTGCGGCTGTTATCGTTTGCCAAAAAAAAAATCTACACACACACACACACACACACACACACACACACACACACACACACACACACACACACACACACACACACACACACACACACACACACACACACACACACACACACACACACACACACACACACACACACACACACACACACACACACACACACACACACTTTTCGAAAAATGACTTTTTTTCATGTTTTGATTGTAGTACAATCATATTCTGCAATAATCTCGAACACGATTTTTTTTGCCGTCACCATACTTGCATTTCCTTAAGGAACATGGAAGTAAAAAATTACCCTTGTAAAACATAAAATGTTGCAGGTAAACTACCCTATTCCCTTAACCGATCTTCACCAAAACCAACAGGTCTTGAGAACTCTACAATTCTGGGCTGTATGCAAAACTTTATTTGATTCTGTTTGATTTTGCGGCTGTTATCGTTTACCACAGAAAAAATTACCCTTGATAAAAAACTGTTGCCGGTAAACTACCCCTTTCCCTATACCGATCTTCACCAAAAACAATAGGTCTTGAGTAATCTACAAATCAGGGCTGTATGCAAAAAATTATTTGCTTCTGTGTGAATTTGCGGCTGTTATCGTTTGCCATAGAAAAAATCTACAGATAGACACACAGATAGACACACAGACACACAGACACATACACAGACACTTTTCGAAAAATGACTTTTTTTTTGTTTTGAGTGTAGTACAATCAGAATCTGCAATAATCTCGAACACGATCTTTTTTTGCCATCACCATACTTCCATTTCCTTAAGGAACATGGAAGTAAATATCAGTATGGAGAACCATACATGACTTCCATGTTCTAAGATTTATATTTAAAATCATATTTGAAATGAAATATTTCCATAGAAACTACGTCTTTCTACTTATTACTTATTGTCACTAACGTATACCACCTCACGTTTTCGCACTCGATTTTCACCGATGATGGCAGTCGATGGCACTGCCGAAAAGTCTGGTTTTGTAGAAAAAATTGGACTATGGCTAAAGAGCCCGGGAAGCAATTTTAACAAAATCTACTTCTTTGTTACCGATAACGTAGTACACATATAAAAAATTCTCCCCTCCACCTTCAACTATAATTTTTAATAATAGAAAATTACCCCCACCCCGTTCACCTAACCTCTTTATTTATAGATATTTCATCTACGTTTCTACAGTGGATTACTATGAGCTTCTTATCAGGATACTTTATTTATAAAAATTAAGTACTTTACTCTTGTTAAATCATAAAATGTTTCAGGTAAACTACCCCTTTCTCTTAACCGATCTTCTCCAAAATCAATAGACCTTCCGTCCTCTACATTTCAGGGAAGCATGCAAAAAATATTTGATTCTGTTTGATTGTGCGGCAGTTATCGTTCGTCATGGAAACATTTCTCTTGTTACAACATAAAATATAGCAGGTAAACTACCCCTTTCCCTTAACCGATCTTCACCAAAATCAATAGACCTTTAGCTCTCTGCAACTCAGGAAAGAGTGAAAAAAATTATTTGATTCTCATTGAATTTTCGGCAGTTATCGTTCGTCATAAAAAAATACCCTTTTTAAAACATAAAACGTTGCTGATAAACTACCCCTTCCCTTAACCGACCTTCAACAAAATCAACAGGCCTTGAGTTCTCTTTAGTTCAAAAAGGTATGCAAAAACCTAGTTGATTCTGTTTGAATTTACGGCAGTTATCGTTCGTCATATAAAAAATTACCCTGGTTAAAACATAAAATGTTGCTGGTAAACTACCCCTTTCTCTTAACCGATCGTCACCAACACCAACAGGTATTGAGAACTCTACAATACAGGGCTGTATGCAAAACATCATTTGATTCTGTTTGAATTTGCGGCTGTTATCGTTTACTATAGAAAAAAATTACCCTTGATAAAAAACCGTTGCCGGTAAACTACCCCTTTCCCTTAACCGATCTTCACCAAAAACGATAGGTCTTGAGTAATCTACAATTCAGGCCTGTATGGAATCAATTATTTGATTCTGTTTAAATTTTCGGCTGTTATCGTTTGCCATAGAAAACACCCTTGATAAAACATAAAACGTTGCTGGTAAACTACCCTATTCCATTAACCAATCTTCACCAAAAACAATAGCTCTTGAGAACTCTACAATTCAGGGCTGTATACAAAACATTAGTTGATTCTCTTTGAATTTACGGCAGTTATCGTTCGTCATAGAAAAAATACCCTTGTTAAAACATAAAACGTTGCTGGTAAACTACCCCTTTCCCTTAACCGATCTTCAACAAAATCAACAGACCTTGATTTCTGTATAATTCACAAAGGTATGCAGAAGAGTAATTGATTCTGTTTTAATGTATGGCAGTTATCGTTAGTCAAAACAAAATTACCTTTGATAAAACATAAAATGTTGCTGGTAAACAACCCTATTCCCTTAACCGATCTTCACCAAAACCAACATGTCTTGAGAACTCTACATTTCAGGGCTGTATGCAAAATATTATATGATTCTGTTTGAATTTGCGACTGTTATCGTTTGCCATACAAAATACCCTTAATAAGACAAAAAATGTGTCTGGTAAATCTACCCCTTTCCCTTAACCGATCTTCACCAAAAACAATAGGTCTTTAGTACTCAACAAAACAGGGCAGTATGCAAAAACGTATTTGATCCTGTTTGAATTTGCGGCTCTTATCGTTTGCCATATAAAATACCCTTTTAAAAAATAAAACGTTGCAGGTAAACTACCCCTTTCCCTTAAACGATCTTCACCAACACCAATAGGTATTGAGAACTCTACAATACAGAGCTGTATGCAAAACATCATTTGATTCTGTTTGAATTTGCGGCTGTTATTATTTACCATAGAAAAAATTACCCTTGATAAAAAACCGTTGCCGGTAAACTACCCCTTTACCTTAACCGATCTTCATAAAAAACGATAGTTCTTGAGAACTCAACAATTCAGAGCTGTATGCAAAATATTATATGATTTTGTTTTAATTTGCGGGTGTTATCGTTTGCCATACAAAATACCCTTGATAAAACAAAAAACATGGCTGGTAAACTACCCCTTTCCCTTAAACGATCTTCACGAAAAACAATAGGTCTTTAGTCCTCAAGAAACCAGGGCTGTATGCAAAAACTTATTTGATTCCGTTTCAATTTGCGGCTCTTATCGTTTGCCATAGAAAATACCCTTTCTAAACCTAAAACGTTGCCGGTAAACTACCCCTTTCCCTTAACCGATCTTCAGCAAAAACAAAAGGTCTTGAGAATCCTACAATTCAGGGCAGTAAGCAAAACATTATTTGATTATGTTTGAATTTGCGGCTGTTATCGTTTGCCATATAAAATACCCTTGTTAAAACATAAAACGTTGCAGGTAAACTACCCCTTCCCCATAACCGATCTTTACCAAAATCAACAGATCTTGAGAACTCTAAACTTCAGGGCTGTATGCGAAATATTATTTGATTCTGTTTGAATTTACGGCTGTTATCGTTTGCCAAACAAACAAAATTACCCTTGATAAAAAAAAACCGTTGCCGGTAAACTACCCCTTTCCCTCAACCGATCTTCACCAAAAACAACAGGTCGCGAGTACTCTACAAATCAGCGCTGTATACAAAAAATTATTTGATTCTGTTTGAATTTGCGGCTGTTATCGTTTGCCAAAAAAAAAATCTACAGACACACACACACAGACACTTTTCGAAAAACGACTTTTTTTCATGTTTTGAGTGTAGTACAATCAGAATCTGCAATAATCTCGAACACGATTTTTTTGCCATCACCATACTTCCATTTCCTTAAGGAACATGGAAGTAAAAATCATATTACAGCATATTCACCGTGTTACAGTAATCACTATTTGTCGTTGTTGTATTAATATAAAGCGTGTAACGTTAACATTATGCATAATTGACTGTTTGATTGTTTATTTTAATTACTTCCATGTTCCTTAAGGAAATGGTGATGGCAAAAAAATTCGTGTTCGAGATTATTGCAGATTCTGATTGTACTACACTCAAAACATGAAAAAAAGTCATTTTTCGAAAAGTGTCTGTGTGTCTATCTGTAGATTTTTTTCTATGGCAAACGATAACAGCCGCAAATTCAAAAAGAAGCAAATAATATTTTGCAAACAGCCCTGATTTGTAGAGTACTCAAGACCTATTGTTTTTGGTGAAGATCGGTTATGGGAAAGGGGTAGTTTACCAGCAACGTTTTATGTTTTAACAAGGGTATTTTCTATAGTAAACCATAACAGCCGCAAATTCAAACAGAATCAAATGAATATTTGCAGGCAGCCCTAAATTGTAGAGATCTCAAGACCTATTGTTTTTGGTGAAGATCGGTTAATGGGAAAGGGGTAGTTTACCAGCAACGTTTTATGTTGTAACAAGGGTATTGTCTATGGCAAACGATAACAGCCGCAAATTCAGACAGAAGCAAATAATTTTTTCCATACAGCCTTGATTTGTAGAGTACTCAAGACCTATTGTTTTTGGTGAAGATCGGTTAAGGGAAAGGGGTAGTTTACCATCAACGTTTTATGTTTTAACAAGGGTATTTCCTATGGTAAACGATAACAGCCGCAAACTCAAACAGAATCAAATGATTATTTGCAGGCAGCCCTAAATTGTAGAGATCTCAAGGTGTGTTGATTTTGTTGAAGGTCGGTTAATGGAAAGGGGTAGTTTACCTGCAGCATTTTATGTTTTAACAAGGTTATTTCCTAAGGCAAACAATAACAGCCGCAAATTCAAACAGAATCAAATGATTACTTGCATACAGCTCTAAATTTTAGAGCTCTCAAGACCTATTGTTTTTGGTGAAGATCGGTTAAGGGAAAAGGGTAGTTTACCTGCAACGGTTTTTTATCAAGGGTAATTTTTTCTATGGTAAACGATAATAGCCGCAAATTCAAAAAGAATCAAATAATTATTTGCATACAGCACTGAATTGTAGAGTTCTCAAGACCTGTTTGTTTTGGTAAAGATCAGTTAAGGGAATATGGTAGTCTACCGGCAACATTTTATGTTTTAACAAGGGTAATTTTATTATGACGAACGATAACTGCCGTACATTAAAACAGAATCAACTACTCTTCTGCATACCTTTTTGAATTATTCAGAACTCAAGGTCTGTTGATTTTGTTGAAGATCGGTTAAGGGAAAGGGGTAGTTTACCTGCAACGTTTTATGTTTTAACAAGGGTATTTTCTAAGGCAAACGATAACAGCCGCAAATTCAAACAGAATCAAATGATTATTTGCATACAGCCCTGTATTGTAGAGTTCTCAATACCTATTGGTGTTGGTGAAGATCGGTTAAGGGAAAGGGGTAGTTTACCGGCTACATTTTATGTTTTAACAAGGGTAATTTTTTATATGACGAACGATAACTGCCGTAAATTCATACAGAATCAACTACGGTTTTGCATACCTTTTGATCTAAAGAGAACTCAAGGTCTGTTGATTTTGTTTAAGATCCGTTATGGGTAAGGGGTAGTTTATTGGCAACGCTTTATGTTTAAAAAAGGGTAATTTTTTTTGACGAACGATAACTGCCGAAAATTCAAAGAGAATCAAATAATGTTTTGCACACTTTCCTGAGATGTAGAGAGCTCAAGGTCTTTGATTTTGGTGAAGATCGGTTAAGGGAAAGGGGTATTTTACCTGCAACATTTTAACACACGTTGCAACGTTGTAACAAGAGAAATGTTTCCATGACGAACGATAACTGCCGCACACTCAAACAGAATCAAATATTTTTTTGCATGCTTCCCTGAATTGTAGAGGACTGAAGATCTATTGATTTTGGAGAAGATCGGTTTAGAGAAAGGGGTAGTTTACCCGAAACATTTTATGATTTACAAGAGTAAATTACTTAATTTTTATAAATAAAGTATCCTGATAAGAAGCTCATAATAATCCACTGTAGAAACGTAGACGAAATATCTATAAATGAAGAGGTTAGGTGAACGGGGTGGGGGTAATTTTCTATTATTAAAAATTATAGTTGAAGGTGGAGGGGAGAATTTTTTATATGTGTACTACGTTATCGGCAACAAAGAAGTAGTTTTTTGTTAAAATTGCTTCCTGTGCTGTTTAGCCGTAGTCCAATGTTTTCTGCAAAACCAGACTTTTTGGCAGTGGCATCGACTGCCATCATCAGTGAAAATCGAGTGCGAAAAGATGAGGTGGTATACGTTAGTGACCACAGTAGTGTGGTTAATGCTGAAGCAATAAGTAGAAAGACGTAGTTTCTATGAAAATATTTCATTTCGAAAATAATTTTAAACATAAATCTTAGAACATGGAAATAAAATTATGGTTCTCCATACTGATATTTTCATTTTAATTTAAATCACGTATGAGAGAAAATATATCGTCCGTGGCAGGCAAGCATATCTCAATTATACAATGTTTACGTTACCAATTTATTATTATGATTACTGCAATAAAAAGGCAGGCAACACACACACACACACACACACGCACACACGCGCACACACACACACACACACACACACACACACACACACACACACACACACACACACACACACAATTCGCGTTATTTCTGGCCTCACTCATGTTTATTTTCTTACATTTGCATGCTTTTTAAATGGAAAGTGCCGAAACCCACACCAATTTAACGCGTGCAAGCCGAAAAATTGGCCAGCATGGATAGCGATTTGCTTCCTGTGGATCGCTGGGAAGTGTAACTGCACGTGTTTACAGAGGAACGATTCATAGACAGACTTTTCGTCTTTAGGGAATGAACCCTCTGCAAGATGCTGAGGGTCCATGAGTGACTTCGGAGCGCTCCTTCTTTTCCGCGTGTTTGTTCTGTGAAACGTACACTGTAGATTCGTAGCTTTACTCTAAGCAACGCTCAATAGGAAATGTTGAAAAGTTTTGTCCACAGTGTACCCTCATACAAGATAATTTTAATTTAGATAATTTTTTTTTTAAATTAAGGTCTTCGAATTTGTTTTTGTAAATAGTAGTGTTTTACAATATTGTGACCGAAAATGTGGTGTATATAACCTAACGATAGTCTATGACCCAAATCGATCGTTTTAAGAGTGTGAATAAAAAATTTTATTACTCATCTTATGGTACCTTTAGGCTATAAAAAAGAATACAATAGAAAATTGAATTATAGATACCATTAGTAAAACAATAAGTATAAGTATATAAAAATACATCACATTCTTGATACTTTGATTGTCAATGTGAAAATACATCACATTGTCAAGATAATGTTCTATTGATTCAGAAGTTGTTAACCAATACAAGATGATACTCAATACAGCTACTCTCTTTAAAAAGCCCACGTATTTGTTTAAACAAGTTGCAATAGGCTTTCTTCATCTGTGCTTCATTTGTTTTTCACCTGTTTAATTTGATAATAAAAGATGACATCAAATTTGATTTAATTAAAAAGATGACATCAACAGGCATATAGAAGCTGATCATTTGGTTGCGAATGAGCAGACAGAAGAAGAGGAGATGAAAAGTGAAGAACCGGCTGTTGTGATGGCAGAAGAGCTGATTGTAAAAAATTGCAGTAACCGTCCAGTGTCAGAAAACGTATCCGTTCCTGAATTAGAAGAAAAGGTTATGGGAAATGTTTCCAAAAGTAATAACTAACTCCAAATAAAAGAAAAGCCAAACCAAACCAAAGCATGCAATTTTTATTAGCCAAAGGAGTTGCCAGATTAATTATAACAGACTTCAAGGACTGTTATAAGGTTATATATTGCAACGAAACATTGCAGAACGATGAGAAAGAAATATTTTAGAATCCCTTTTTCATTCGTATAAGCATGTAGGCTATAGACAATAAATTTGTTAAAGTTTGTTAGTTAGGCATAAATATTGTATTAGATTTAGGACTTTGAAGTGAGATACCTCAGATTGTTCATAATTTGCCCAATATACGTGCACTTCTAGTGCGCCAGTGCTCGTGTTCTGGGAAAAATTAAAGAGACAAACCCTTTATTTGTTAATGTATCAAAATAAAATTTTGACAAATTATAAATCATATTTGACGTTACAGTATTCTAATGTCGTATGAACGGAACGATTCACTACATTTTGATATGTTTTTATATGGTTTTACATGTTGAATATTTTAATGAGTTCATAAAATATGCAGATAACATTTGGACATGGTTTAACGTCTTTGTGCAAGTTTAAACAGCGTTTAAATTTCATACATTTATCTATTACATAGAAAGCAATTTCAATCAATCAGAATCTTTGATATATGACTCGGATGTCGAATTTGTGCGCTGAAGTCTAGGAGTTCTTCAGAAAACTTCGACCAAAGCAGGCGAGATCCCCGTGCGAGATACAAAGAGCTTCAGTGTCACGTTGAACTCGATGATTCTTATAATTTTCAAATACCAGTCTGCAGTCTGAGATCAACAGACAATTTAAAGTTCAATATTAGAATATTAATAATATAGTTAATAATACTTGTCAGTGACACATAATATTGTCCGTGTGAGTGGAAGATGTCCGCTTAGGAAAGTTGTAACTCGTCGGAAGTTATAAATTAAGCATACGCGAGAACACTTCAAGATTGCGATAAGTGCAAGTTCAGCGCACTTGAATAATTAGTTACTAAACGCGTAGAAACGAACCCTGTGATAATATAATTAACTAAATATTTATCGGATCCAATAAATAAATATCGAAGTAAACCCACATTGGAGTGTACAAATGCCGCATGTAGGATCAACACAATCAAGTATAAGGAGCTAAGTGTGGAATTCATCTATGGAGTATCAACCAAAAGTTATAAACATTTAAAACACTTTAAATATAATTTATATGTGCCAAAGACAATAATTTACTTTTATATATATATATAAGATTATTACAGACAATATAAAAGAATTTAGTTTAGTTAATTTTCAATAAATGTACACTTCCATAATAACAGACTTTTATTTACCTATGCAACCTATATGTAACATTACACACACACACACACACACACACACACACACACACACACACACACACACACACACACACACACACACACACACACACACACACACACACACACACACACACACACACACACACACACACACACACACACACACACACACACACACACACACACACACACACACACACACACACACACACACACACACACACACACACACACAACACTGATAACCTTGAAAAGTATCGTCGTAAAAAAAATGTGTAGGGAAATGTGCACCACTGCTCCTTCTACCCAAGGTTCTTTGAATAGAGACCACCTCCATTCACAGCACCTTGTCTCCTGCCGGCTATGAATCAGCGACACCACAATGTCGTGACAAGTTTTGTTTACGATTCGGTGCGCGTTATTAGACAGTGTTGATAAGTAAAAAGTAGTATTCGCTGTAAATTATTGTGTACGTCTTATTGTAATTTAGTGACATATATTATTCGTGAAGATAGTACGTAGTAATACGGAATTGCATAAGAAGAATTATTGTTTACAGTGCTGGTTTTTTCGTAAACGTGTTATTAATGTTTGTATCGATTTCTCAGGTCTTCAGTAATTTATTCCACTGCTAGAAGATCTAAATCCACGTCAAAACGGTATCATATTGTCTACTGATCTAATTGTTTAATATAAATTTTATGAGAACAAATAGCTTTATTTCACGGATCAGATTTAAGTAAATTTCAAGGTATATATTTCAGACCTACACACACTACAATCATTTATTTTTGTTAATTCTTGCGTTGTACTTAGCTGATTGGTCTGCATGTAGTTGTGTCTCTCACATTAAGACAAAACAAAATATTTTGGCAATAGGATGTGTGTGTGTTTGTGTGTGTGTGTTTAGATTAAGGGAATGAAAACAGTGGAAAGGAAGAGGAAACTTCACTTTAGCTGATAAGAGGTAAAATGGTTTCTGAAGTACCTACTACAGTACTTCCTGTTTTGGCAAAAATTATTAAACACCAATAACACAGTTAATTGTTTACGGAAGAGTATGTAGACGCGCCTGACTTTTTGTTACTTTTTGAAGCTAAATGTAAACGTTAGATGATTCTCTTAACAGTCATTAACATCATGTATAGAACGCTGAACTCAACTCCGTACTCATGAAGAAACAGCGGTATGTTATGTTTTTTATTTTTAATGTAAAGCAATCAAGTTTGTTTTTATAACAAAATGATTAATTTTGATTTAATCTAAACTATTAATTATCTTACAGCTAAGTGTTTCTATCATCAGTTATTTTCTCTATGTTAGCAGTCTTCATCACAACTTTGTCAAATTTTGTTGCTTCCCTGCTATATACACTTTTTCCTCGAACGAGGCCTTTCGGTTTCGCAACCATTATCAAGTTCTTCCTACAACCTAGTTGTACAACCTACAATGAAGTTGTAGGAAGAACTTGATAATGGTTGCGAAACCGAAAGGCCTCGTTCGAGGAAAAAGTGTATATAGCAGGCAAGCAACAAAATTTGACAAAGTTCTAAGTGTTTCTAATTAGTATTTTTAGTTTTATTTGTAAAATATGAAATGCACTTTTGTCTTATCCACTTCATTGAATTTCTCTGATTTAACACTTGTAACTTAAAACAACTTATTTATACCAACTCATAGGGTTTTAACTGTTGTTTTTTATTATTAATATAATAATAATAATAATAATAATAATAATAATACTTGTTATTATTATTATTATTAATATATTAATAATAATAATAATAATAATAATAATAATAATAATAATAGTTATTATTATTAAATGCAAATACTTTACTTTAACATGACACCAGAAGTATTTTGGTTACTGAAATGAATCACCTTTTTTTATTTGCTTGATATAAGCATTTTAAAGGAAACATACAGATATATAGATTGAATTTCTGATGCCAGTATATTACCGGTACTTTATTAAAATTTTCAAATGAAATTTATAATAAGTCATAAAAAATATAGGCCTGCTGTAAACTAGTATATATAAAATTTTTTAATTTGTACCTACAATACTTTTTAACGTGACAATGTAAAAATTGACAACGGTTGGTATTACATTACTACCACTTATGATTTTGAAAAAACAATTTAAAATTTTTATGTACCGACAATAAGCAATATCCGCTTGAAGAGAAACATATTGCAAAGTGACAGGATTGAAGGTGACTGTACTTGCAGAAATAAATTTTGATTGGTTGAATTAAGACAGTTATTGGTTATTCCTTTCTTTTGTATAAAGCATGTATAGTTATATCTGAAAATTATGTGTTTAAAATATATCAATTTTGAAATATTTGACAGTTAGCAAATTAAAAAGAGAGTCTTTAAGTCTTTAATTGTTATATACTTTATAATTAGGTTTATAATTTTATTTTCCTGGATTTGCTGGGATTAAGTTGCATCGGTCTGGACGATGACGTGGGCCTGATCTACACCTGCTTCCATACCGGGCGTTGTCCTCCTAAAGTGCGATGTCCATGTCAGAGTTTCCTCGTGGGCGTTTGTCCGTCCAAGTTGGTCCTGATTCAGTCCTCATTGACAGCCATCGGTCGTTAAAGATCTCGAAGGCCGTGCCTGACTTCGTGGAACTAAATTCAGCCGCTCCCTCGACGATACACTGCGACTTCCCACAGACGATGAGAGACTGCCTTATTAGAGATTGCAAGAGACTATTGATGTGACATGAAAAACTGCATACCTTGCGGCTGCAATGGCATTCTCTAATGTCAGGGAAGACATTATAAAGTATGTTTATACAAAGGAAAATCACACGTCGCGACGAAGGTACAAAAAATCACTAAATAGTGGTGCGCATTAAATTTTTCATTATATTCTGAGGTAAGTCAGTAGCTTACTCCTTAATACAGTGTCGCCTCAAACTATAAATCCTTTTTGTAGACCACAGTCGTCGCATAA
Source organism: Magicicada septendecula (assembly GCA_034769895.1). Lineage (NCBI taxonomy): Eukaryota > Metazoa > Arthropoda > Insecta > Hemiptera > Cicadidae > Magicicada > Magicicada septendecula. The sequence goes on along the minus strand of CM068367.1, from coordinate 1,100,204,054 downwards.
CTTTTCTTTGAGTGCTGTTTCTTCCCATGAATTTTAAACTGTTGAGAATAAAAAAACTTAATACCAAAAATAATAGTAGGCCTATCATAAACACTTTGAGTTTACCTCAGCATTTCATACATAAAATATTCAGTTCACTTTATTTGTTATATTAGAGGCGTGAGTCATTATTCTAAGCTACGCAATTCTTAACAAAAGGTAAATAAATAAATATTATAAACTCTGTATTTTATGTTTTAGATATATAAGTAAGCGTGACGTTTACTTAAGACATAAAAATAATTATTTAATACCCAATAGAATCTGAAGTTTACTAAAGTGCATGATATACATGAGTAAGCCGCTAGCGACAGAATAAAATCGTAATATGTAATGTAAGTCCTGTGTAAGTGTTACTTGTACCGAAACCTAGGATCAGTGTAAAATTAAATGTTAACTACTCTAGAATTCCATTCACCTCATATGAAGGTAACATGAGTTAAACGGTGGAACAGTTGTTGAAGGATTTTATAATAACGTTATCTGTCTACATTAATTGTGTACGTTTACTTGACTACTTTTACTTTTGTTTATTAAGTTGATTACCATTTCATTTCTATGCTTAATTGAATTTCTAAAAGCCACAAAATTACAAAATTAATGTCGATGCATGTACGTTGTTTAAAGAATAGATTTTAGTTAGTACGGATTGATGCCGCTAAAACAATTGTAACTAACCGTTTTCAGTGTGAATAAATTTAAAACAAAACCTATATTTACCTTGAATATAATAAAAGGACGGATAACACTATCATTGTTCTTATAACATGAAATTATTTTTAATAAATTTTTCCTCAAATTATGTGTTAAAAACTTATTTGTCTAATAGAATAGTTACTACAGTAATATATATACTTATTTCACTACCGACTCGGAACACAAAGTTTTTATGGGTAAAAACGTAAAAGTTTTACCTTATAACCTGAACCGGTTTTCGCTTTTAAAAAGCTTCTTCAGAGGTTTTTAATTAACTAAGAGTTTTTAATTTTAATTAAGAGGTATTGTATAGAACCTCTGAAGAAGGTTTTTATAAGCGAAAACCGGTTCAGGTTATTAGTTAAAACTTTTACGTTATTACCCATAAAAAACTTTGTGTTCCGAGTCGGTAGTGAAATAATTATATTTAGTTAAGTAACGGACACGTCATGGACAGCGAAATCCAAGTAATATATATTTGCGATTAGGAGCAACATTTAAGTCATTTTACGCACCCTAGCTTCCAATCTTCCCAGTCATTATCCTTCAGGTTTCTCTGTGCCATTGCATTACTTATGATTTCCATCCAAGTCTTTTGCGACCTCTTTCTTTCTTTTTTCAGGAGGGGTCCATTCTAGTAATTTCTGTGGCCATCTGTCATTGCCATTACACATGCCCGTATCATATTAATCTTTTCCATCACTCGTCTCATTTATACGGGAACATATAGTCAGTATTTCTCTTATTTCTTCATTTTTAATCCTATCTTACAATGTAAGCTTACAGCACTTCTTCCAGCATCCAATTTTGATGGCTTATTTAATTGGGAGATATTTATTTATTTATTTAACGCGAAAAGTTACACCAGCATATGGGTGCTACTATACGTTCACTAACTGCATACAGTCACGTATTTCAGTAGTCAGACAATGTTTACTGAAACCAGTAGAAACAAAGAATACTTTAATCAAAATAACCGTTAAAATAGAGATAAACGAGCGATGGGAAACGGAGAAATTAAACCGCACAAGTAGATCGAAACAGACCTGTAATACCAAAAATATCAGACCAACTCACTACATATCATAACGTAGCTTGTTTGGAATACAGAAAAGTTTATTTAAGGTACGTCAAAAATTGGGGTTTTACAGTAACAAAATGAAGTGAATGTTATAAGCAGTTCTAATACATATTTTAAGAGTAAGTGTAGTCCAGTTAATTGCATACTAAGTCGAGCTCTAATTTCGATTCGTTCGTACCTTGTCTTTGTGTTTTGTGTTAATCAAAGAGAAGGAGATAAGAAAAACTGGGACTGAGAAGGTTATTAGCTGTAATGTTCTATAATAATTTGATATTACAACACCATACTGTTGTCAGTACCGACTACAGTTAATGCTATCGAGTAGCATTCAAGTAGCATTTTAAATTACCTTGTCTCAAACGGAAACGATAATAATCTTAAACACTCGTTTATTAATGTACTAACAGTTCGTTATCATTACTTATTATTAACTTGAGATTACTAATGTATTAATACTGCGGTATAATTTATGTAAAGACCTCAAACCATACTTTGATCACTCAACTTGTACAAGCCAACATGAAATATTTTCATTCAATGATACTCGGTCACTCTATAACCGTTTTTAACTGAAAAATACACTAAAATAATTTGCCCTTTTTAGGATTAGTTATTTAAGTTTGTTTTAAGAAAATCACTTATTCAAACTAATTTTAATTAGTTGTTCTTAAAATAAGATTGAAAGCAACGTACATTACTTTATTTGTTTATAGGAAATAGGTAATTCTTTTCTTATAAAATGTATTATTTACCTAAGGCTTATTTTATTTGAAAAATTGGTAAATTTCTTTATACTCACATTACGGTCTATTTTTACGAAAAACATAATTAAAAATCGGTATGGAGAACCATACATGACTTCCATGTTGTAATATTTATGTTTAAAATAATTTACTTAAATTCGGTTTGGTAATTTCTAAAAAAATATCGCCCACCCTCAAACGAATTTCACTATTTATAGATATTTTTGTTATTATGGGATAGTCGTTTAATATAATGTTATTTTCAGTCACTTCATCTATAAAAATTAGGTAGGCTTACTTTATTCTTATAAAGAAACCGACTACGCAGATAATCATCCCTCCTCCGAAGCGCTCCGAAGTCACTCATGGACCCTGAGAATCTTGCAGAGGGTTCATTCCCTAAAGACGAAAAGTCTGTCTGACCCGTTCCTCTGTAAACACGTGCAGTTACACTACCCAGCGGTCCACAGGAAGCAAATCGCTATCCACGCTGGACAGAAATAACGCGAATTGTGTGTGTGTTGCCTGCCTTTTTATTGCGGTAATCATAATAATAAAATGGAAACGTAAACATTGAATAATTGAGATATGCTTGCCTGCCACGAACGATATATTTTCTCTCATACGTGATTTAAATTAAAATGAAAAAATATAGAATTTTGTTAAAGTGAAATGAAATGTTTCTATAGAAACTACTTGTTTGTTGTCAGTAACGTGTTACACATATAAAACCTATAAAATTTACTTCTTCCATCATCAACTACCATTTTAATTTATAAGAAGAAATTACTCCTCCCCCTTCAACTACCCTTTTCATTTATAGATATTTCATCTACCTTTCTACAGTGGATTATTATGACCTTCTTTTCAGGAGACTCTATTTATCAAAATTAAGCACTTTACTCTTGTTAAAACGTAAAACATTGCAGGTAAACTACCCTTTCCCTTAACCGATCTTCACCAAAATCAATAGGCCTTGAGTCCTCTACAATTCAAGGCTGCATGGAAAAAAGTTACTTGATTCTGTTTGAATTTGCGGCTGTTATCGTTTGCCATAGAAAAAAATTCTACACACAGATAGATAGACAGACAGACACACAGACACTTTTCGAAAAATGACTTTTTTTCATGTTTTGATGGTAGTACAATCAGAATCTACCATTATCTCGAACACTATTTTTTCCCCATGACCATACTTCCATTTCCTTATGGAACATGGAAGTAAAAATAACGCCATGTGAAAAAATAGAGCAATCTAAATGCAATATATTTTGGTACGCTCTGTTTACATGTTGATTTCATTATTTGACGAATCAATTCTTTCGGATTTTTTCTGTATGATCTAGGAAATTAAATTTAAATTGATTAAAAGAAGTGTGTAGGTTTGACTGTTGTCGCAAGTTTACAAGCCTAAGTGAGACGCACGAAGCAGAACGTTTAATTTAGTTCTTCAGAGTAACCAGACGTACGATGGAGTCGTTTGTCTGCGTTCTCCTACAACGATGTGAAGGAATTCCCATTTGAATAATGAGGAGTACCTGAGCAGCGGGACTGGATTGAGATTTTCGTCTGGCAAGTGCGACGTTGCGTTGGAACCGAAGACAGACATGTAATCGCAGGAAAGCATTTAAAAGTTTATTTAATTTGTATAAGAGAAGTTAAACAAATATCAGAAAATAAGTTAATTCATGGAACAGTCAATTAAAATTACTGTAAAACTAATAATTATTTTAATTACTTAATGTTTGTAAACTCCTATCGTAATAAACTTTGTAATTGTTCAGTACCAACTCAGTACTTAGGTTTAGTCAGTGAAATGTATTGTTGGTCGTATTTTAATTAAAAGAAGTGTTTGTGTTGTTTCAAATCTAAATTATGTATAGACGAAAAATTTTTATTTAATTCCCTTATGTATAATTATTATTTTGAAACAGTTGAAATTTAATTTATGAGGACAACCTGTCACATCGCAGGTTTGTGCATTTATTGTTTATTTGAAAAATTATGACTTGATTTGTCTGGGTTTATATTACTACCTTCTAAGTAGTCTTAGTCAGATACCAGATGATTATGCGAACTGTTTTTCAGTCTTCAAAATAAATAACATTGAATGCACATTTTAGTATAGCGTTGAAATCGCTCAGAAAATTTTGTTTTACGTCTTTACCAGTGGCGAAACGTTGTCCTTTCGTGGAACTGTTCATTATTAGGGTGAAGCAAGATCGCATTGTGACATATCTCCTATGAACCGCTGACTGGCTCAAGTCAGGCAACGTATTACAGTGGCGGCTGTCGATTCCAGCGTCTGCCAGAATATTAGTTTCGGACAAAACAATCAGCTCGAGCCGCCTGGACTGCTCTGTTGTTGTAGGTACGGGAAACAGCGAGGTGCGCAAGTGCCTCCTTGCGGGAGTCATTGGTATGCCCGTGGCAGCTTCCCGCTCCTTCGGACACCTCACTGTACGGCTCTGAGCTCCTGCGGGTCAATCCTTAAGGAACCGATGAGCCGTACCCAAGCCGTGGGACCAGACCTAATACACAAAAACACGCAGTTACTTGCCAAACTATATATCCAATAAGGCTAAAATTGTAGCACTGTCACTAAGATATGTACCAACATTACACAGAAACAGTTTTTTAATTGGATACTTGTAGACGGTAAAAAAAATTTAAGCGAAAGATTGTTATCAGACGACGTATATGCGTATGTAAATGAGATAAATAGTTTACTACCCTCTTAGTAAAATTAAACAATAATCTCTTAGTAATATTGTTCTAAATTAAACAATATTTATATTTATATTGGAATAGATATTAGTTGTCAGTTTCCTCACAGGAGTAATGATTAACCTGTGATCAATATTCAGACTTGTTAATTTAATTGTCAACCTATTCAATCTTTAAACATTATTTGAACAATAGTGTTTAAAATCTATCTTTGTCAAATTGGTGTTGTCGAAAACGTAAACTGACCATTTGTTTGCGCAGTTAGAAGTATACGAGACTGCACAACACAGGTAAGGCACAGTGTTAAACACGGCACGGTAATTCATTGGGACATCAGCGTTGTACCGACGTAACCTACAGCCATTTGACATTATAGGCGTTTGCTACCCATTAAAGCACATTACAATCAATAGTTTGCGCATAAACATGCATGGTAACGTAACTTACCCTAATCATATGGACACCCCCCAGCCAGCGTACACGCACGTTCAAATGTAAATAGACAACTGGCCGCTTGTCGCTTTCTCTCACGAATAAATAGATGTAAGGCAATAATTGTTGGATTCCAATTTAATGTTAAAATTTATTTACATTTTAACTAGAGTAGTTCATTTGTCCGGTCTTCTTGTATACATTACAACGGGAGTGTAAATAATAAATATTTAATCATACATATATAAGGGTCGTATCATTTTTATTTATACAAAATTACCAATCCTGGCATCTATAAAAACCATAGACTTTCTATGACAGTCATGTGTGGCTCTGTACTTATCATTATAAAACATGAATGTCCACGACACTACCATCACACACACACGCCTGGGTCAAGTTCCACCTGTCAGAAGTAAAATGTCTCTGAATACTCCGTACAAATTTTGAACCACTTAACAAAAATTGAAACCTATGTTTACAAAATAACTTTATATATTGTTATCAGTTAAGTAGGCCTATATGTAAAAAGTATGAGCTATAAGTCTACAGATAGAATATATCTATGGAAACGTACATAAACTTAAAGGCTAGGATTAAATTATTTGTCACTGAGGCATTTTAGTTACAAATTTAACTAACAAAATGCAATACTTTCGCACATTTAATATTTATTGAATGTATAATTTTTAAGCCCTGTTTGATCTGCAACCGTTCTCCGAAACATACGCGTTTGTATGCGGTATGTGTGACGTGTGTGTGCTTGAGTTGTGTGGGCGCCGCATACGTGCGAGTTCGGGGGTAAGGTGGAGTGATGGGAAGGGACAGCCTTACATAAATTACTGCTTCTGCAGTGGCTTGTAATTAATAGTACAGGGGATTATTGGAACGTGAAGTAAAGCTGTCACCTTAGATCCCAAAAATTCCTAACAATACAGTACGCTTCTCGTGGGCGTGAACAGCGCCTGCTTTTGTGTAATACGAGTCTATTACGCTGCAGAGAAAACTTTGTTTTTAACTTACTTGGAAATTTTTGTTTTGAACAGAAATGTTTTTTCTCGCTGAAGTCACGACATCGTCTGTATGATCACTTACATAAATAACTGATGAACAAGGCTGAGTACTCATTACATATTTTCTGTTTCTAAGTACATTTCATTAGTTACAAGATAACAGTATTTGCATCAAGAGTATGTGAAATATTTTGCATTATTGCTAACATTGTACAATCTAGCCGTAACATTTTATGAAGTTACATGAAAATTATACTTCTATACTCTGCGTTCTGTAAATAAAATTCTAAAAATATAATTATTACGTCTTTAATAGTAAAAATAAAAAATTGACGCAATTTTATTGTATTTACACTTTTAACTGTAATTGAGTATGTAGTTTATTTCAAATATTCTTGCTTGTCTGAAAATATATATGATCCAATCAATTGATTAATTACACCAGTCAGACGTTAATTATGAGATTATTAAGCTCTTTCAACTTTAACATTCCAAACATTATAGTTTGAAAGACAAATAAAAATAGAATACAACAAGAATTGTCTAACAGACATAATAGGTGCACCAAGATCTTTCGCCTCTTCCGTAGACGTCTGTATCGTAAATGCTTTAACTGTTAATCTACATTTTTTTAAACAAGTAATACTGACAGCGTGACTACTAGTATGTTGACTCCTTTAATTTAGTTTCACGCTCCTTCTAATTATGAATATAAAAAGTGTACATATAATAAATTAATAAGTAAAAAAATAATCGTTTAAAATGTTTCCTAATTTATTGTACTAGAAATAACAACACACACATGTAAACAGCTAGATTAACATAATATACATTTAAAGTATTTGTATTTACAAGGCACAGTTAATTTTTGCTAGCATCTTTTCCAAACAAAAATTTGTAAGAGGCACACATTTAATATATTTATACTGATTTATGCTGTACATGTGTGTTTACTAATACTGTTGTTAAAACAAACAAACTAATCTCTTTTAGCTGTTGTTAAAGAGTGCTAGTAAACATCGGCAGCTTTAGGTGTAAATATTAAGCTTCTGAATTTAAACGTTTGATGAAACGGCAAAACGATCTTCCAGTAAATGAAAAGTTTTTATTTGTATACTATTCTTAATTGTAATTGAAAAGTTCTACTGGCAAAATTACTACTTGACTTAATTTCTTTCCATTTTTGACTCAAATAATGGGGAGTCAGCACCCTGAAGATTGCTTAGCACTTTTTTGCACAAACTTATACCGTATTGTATACATGTTTTGTAGATTTATCGCAACGAGACATACAATTTAACTCAACTCTGATTTGAGTGAAGAGGTGTAATTCGTAAGGATATGATCCGCTAGTTACCCATGACTTTAGAAGAGCTTTGTCACTTACATTTACAGTGTTAAAATATCTTTCGTTTTAAATGTCAGAAACAAGCCCAATTCTTAAAAATTAATTTTTTTTACCGAAGTTGAACGTAATGGTTTAATATTTGCCGTACCAGAGGTTCAATATTTGCTCATAAAACTTTAAGTAAGAAGTAAAAATTATTATTTGAAAAGCTTTAAAAAATAATTGGAAAATCTTTAAAAAATTTAGTCTTCAAGTTGCAAAAGTTAGATTATTACGTGAACACTACTATTAATTTTGGAACTCCTTTAATAATGTTAGAATACGCCCAGATGACCAGAGCCAAAGTTGTAATGACTTTTTAATCGTACATTCAGTTCACATGAGCCAAACCATAAACGATGTTCTTCAAAAATATCATAATTTATTATGCACTGTTACCAAGTGACAATAAAATTAATATCATCCCAATGATAATGGTAGCAATACAATCTCAGTCAATCCCGCTCAGTATTCGTGTCACACATCCTGCATTATTAGAACTCGCAATTTGCAGTACTTCGCCGTCACATGTTCACTGAACTGCCAGACGGCCAAACCGCTGTCTATACATCGGCCAATATTAATTAAGCGTCAAATTTTTCTAGCGTTAAAAAATATATCCCTTTGGTACAGTTTCCATCATACTAGAGGGTCAATAACTTCGTTCCTACATACCCGGGGACCTTCGGAAACCATAAGGGGTGATTCTGATTATACTACCCTCTAAACATGAAGAAAAGTCATTTTTCGAAAAGTGTCTGTGTGTCTATGTGTAGAATGTTTTCTATGGCGAACGATAACTGCCGCAAATCAAACAGAATCAAATAATATTTTGTATATGTGCCTGATTTGTAGAGGACTCAAAGCCTGTTGATTTTGGTGAAGATCGGTTAAGGGGAAAGGGTAGTTTACCTGCAACATTTTATGTTTTAACAAGAGTAAAGTATTTAATTTTGATAAATAAAGTATCCTGAAAATAAGATCATAATAATTCACTGTGGAATGGTAGATGAAATATCTATAAATGAAAAGGGTGGTTGAAGGGGAGGGGGTAATTTTTTCTGTGTACTACGTTATCGGCAACAAAGAAATAGTTTGTTTTTAAAATTCCTTCCCGGGCTGTTTGGTCGTGGTCCAATGTCGTGCAAAACCAGACATTTCGGCAGTGCCACCGACTGCCACCATCAGTGAAAACCGAGTGCACTAACTTGAGGTGGTATACCTTAGTGACCACATACTGTGGTTAAGGCTGAAGAAAGAAGTAGTTTCTATGTAAATATTTCATTTCGAAAATGACTAAATATAAATCTTTGAAAATGGAAGTCATGTACGGTTCTCCATACCGATATGATGTTGGCTGTGACAATAATCTAAGTTAGTCTACGATAGTAAGTTAGTATATTTGCTACATAGTTTACATTACTATTACATACCGATTACTGTCTGTGACAATAATCTAAGTTAGCCTACGATAGTAAGTTAGTATATTTGCTACATAGTTTACATTTGAGTAAGCTGTCTGTTGATGAATTTGGAGGTTTTACAACACTGAGGATTGAAGAGTTTGTAATGCATTCTGTCTACAGAATGAGATAATCCGCTGTAACGAAGAAAACATTTTATTTTGCAGAAGGTGTTTGGTGATTCTGGTATGTATGGAGAAGCGGTTTAAAAACGATGCAAGATCTTCAGAACAGTTGTGAATGAGTTATGATTGTGATAGCAAGATAAAGATTGTCGTCTTGACTTTCACGAATTTTTATTACTAGTCGTTATGGTCAATAAAGAATATACCGTTTGGGCACTTTATGTCACCTACGTGAAGGTGTTGATAGAAAACGTCCAAACTAATGGAGGGATAAGTTATGGAAATCGCATTACGATAATGTACCAGCACACACATTATTGCTTGTTTCAGAATTTTTGGCCAAAAACAAAATCGTAGTGGTACGGCAACCACGGTACTCCGTGAGTCTTTCCATTTTCCAAGACTGAAAACAATTATGAAAAGATAACGTATTCATCAACCTATTCAAGTCATGAAACAAATTCGCTAAGCGAATCAAGGCTACTCCATAATTGTTCCAGAAATGTTTTGAAGATTCACAAAATATTTGGCATAAGTGTGTTTTATCCGAAATGAACATACTTTAAGGGGGACAAGACAAATACAGAATATTAAAGACACAATTTTTTAAATAAAGAAAATTGACTTGAAATATTTGATTTTCCTCGTATTCATTTAGCGGATAAACGCTAATTCGAACATAAAAGTGCTGTGTGAAACTCATATTTTAAAAATAACATAAAGCGTTTGTATGGATTTAGCGTTATATTGATCAGTTCCTTTAATTCTGCCCATCATAACTAATCATCCCCTTAAATGTTTTGTATAATTTTATGCAAGGAAACATAAAAGCAAGTTGTTATATGAACTCTGCAACCTGGCTCAATAACGAACAGGTAGCAACATGGCATAGCACAGACAAATGATCAAACGGATTCATGGTTCAGTGAGCTGAAACAGGTAAATAACGGTTTACTTTTGTGTTTTGACGAATAAATCGTGCTTATTCCAGCAACACATTCAAGTCTTCTAATTACGAAGTCCCACGTAGTACGCAACTTTCCCGCGAGCTACACAATTTGAATATACCACCCTGATTCTGCCAGTAATCATTAACATCCCACAGTTTAACAAAAATTTACTCAATTTAGCTTAAAGACGTAAGGACATGCGTACTCTGCTGTTTGTATTTCTAATGCAGACGTTATACTAAAAACTATGTATATGTTTTATTTTTGGCTTAAGCTTGCTTTATTATAGGCCTTGTATTAAGCTTGTTTCCTACACACTAGTGAGAAGATTAGACCTATACATCTATGATTGCCCGCATGTTCTCACAGGATGTAATAGGTAAATTGTAACATTTTATTCCATCTCACATGTGCATTAACAATTTCATTAAAGAAAATTTAAAATAGTGAACTAATTTTTAGTAACATAATTCATCTTAATTGTTAGCAAACTGTTGTACCACATCTATTAGATGAAAATTTAAATTTCCGAGTTGTGAGGTAGTGGCTCAATTTGTGTGGTCCTTCCAAATGTTTCAACTACAACTGTCACCTTCAGTTTTAGTTCCTTCAACTGCATGCTAGAAGTTGCAGTGTCTTCACCTCTCGACTTGCAATTCAACTGATTTTGTTGAGCTGTGCGGATTAATATCCTGCAATTGTAAGTCGAGTACCGAGCTTCTTTCAGGAGCTGCCGCCTCGACGTCCGGTCCAAGACGGAATTTTGGTCTTTGGCGGGCTTACGGTGTGCACAGAGGACGTTGTGTGACTTGGCGTATCTCCTGCACGTAGATGGTCCTGCCAAGAACGGGGTCCGAGTCGTCTTCGAAAACAGCGAGTCCTCAACAACAGTCCAACTAGCGGAGTTCCTGTCTTTAAACCACTGTCTTTATGTTTGAGGTACTGATGAATCTAATTGCTGCCATTGTCACTATGATTTGCGCTAACTCGGCGTATGCGTTTTAGATGTTCTATAACTTATACCCGGTTTTGTCTACCGATAAGCTTCGTCCCCTTTTATTGACGTTAGTTTTCTTATGGTTGAAAAATCTCTAAGGAATTCGGGACGTAAGTCGTATTGGGTGTGATGCAGTTTCACCATCGTGTACTCTGCTGCTGATTACGTCTGCCGACGAAGTCAGCAATAACGCATGAGTTCACATACACAACTGCCCACGTTTCCTCATCACCCCATGTTTTTGCTTCGGACGTGGGAGAAATTTCTGACTAGACTTTCTACATTTTCTAAAAATTTATAGATTTATCTAGAACGTTCTAGATTTTGGAGCCTTTCTAGACGAAGTTACGAGATGACGTTGTCTGTGCAGCTATCTGATGTATGGAGTTATCTGATTTGTATGGTCCGAGTTACATGTTAAGCGTGATGGGGATTCTCCGGCCAATTGTTATCCGACGCTTAAAAATAATTATTTTCTTAATTTAGTTATTTAGTAAGAAAAATAAAGCCGTAAGTAAGTGATGAAGATTAGTATGTACTGTAAAGAAGGACGCCTTTTTGTATTTTTGTATTCCTACTACAAAAAAGTATGAACTACTATAAAAAGACTTTCTGGGTTTACTTATTTTCTACGAACCAGAATTCTCATTCTGTATTTTACTTTTAATCCATAACCAGAAGCTCACGTAGTATTGCTCCTATCTCTTAACAGATTTTCTTAATATTCATAAACTTTGTTTAAGCTATTGTAAAAAAAGAAAGAAATGTAAAGTGTATTTAATTAATTTAATTAGTATATACTAGTACAGTATAAACGTAATAAAAAGTAATTATAATATGTTAGTCATACGAACACTGGAATGTGCTGAGGAAGACAACGTAAAAATGAGATATTAGGTTTTACTTTCTAAATCGTCTTATTTATTTTAATGGGAACACAAAAGCTTTGCTAAAATATTCATCTTAGGTAGCTCTCTATCAAAATTATGTAGTTAAAGAAAAACTAGACATAAAACTGAAACACATGGTCTTACAGCATGACCTCTGTCGTAGGCAGGAAGAAACTTACGTTATAAAAAATTATTTTATCACAGAATTATTTTCATAAAATTTATTTGTGAAAGTTAAAAGTATAGATTGATAGAGCTATGTGGAGTATATGGAGAGATAAAAATATTCAAAACATCTGAATAGGATTGATGGTGCCCTTTTTATATTTTTCCTCAAGGTAATCACATACAAATATCACAATTTGTGCATTACCTATACGGTAAAGCAATCTAACAAAAATAGTTTGATTTAATTTAACAATACCCAAATTTATAAAAAGTTATCTTGTTACAACCTTCCATTATGATATATCTCATTCTTTCTAGTTTCTTTCTCCTTCTCTCTCTTTCTTTTTTCCCTCTCCTCTCCTTCTTTGATGGTATTCATGGTCTTGCATTCTCCAGGCAGTGAGTTATGGTCATGATATTATTATATAGCAATGTACTTCTATTTCACTCTAGAACTGACAAATCATCTAGTTAGCATGTGACATATTCAGTAGTTTATGAAAAGTAAAGTATTGCGATCGCCGTTCACTTAGTCTCGTTCATTCACTCTTCTGCAAAGAATATGTTTATTAGAAACAAATGCGGACATTTTATATTTACTTTTAATACATAGCATACACATAATACACATAATACATAGCATCGTGTCACAAAAAAATAGTTAAAGCTAAAGAATGTGCTGAAATCGTGGCACAAATTTTGGTAGAATACAACATTTCCTCCCAAACTTAATTTCATCCATACAATTTAAAATATATTTTTTTCACGTTTGTGTGATTGCGTACATCACGTGCAGGGCAATAAATAGGTTAGTAATAAGCCCAGCGCTTTTAAAATCAAATCGTATTTGCCTTACAATGCTAGAAAAAAACCGGCGTTAATCGTTTCAATAATTTTACAACTAACTAGTTTGAGTTTTCTTCTATTATAATAATTTCAACAAAAACATTAAAATTTAATGTACTAATGTGTTAAATAATGCATTGTAATCAATAGAACATGTGTGATGCCACAAGAATCCAAATAGTGAGGTAGAACATCTTTATCACTGACCAATGCATCAATGAAGATAAACTGACTGAATTATTAATACTGAATTATGTGTAAACTTAAGTGAGTGCATAATATATTTTGTTCATACTATTACTGTTATTAATCAAACATATGCACATCATACATAGTAAGTGTTAAATCTTTATATTGACTTTGTACTAACTGTATATTTTGCGTTGTTATTATTGTTAGTACAATAATAATTATCTATTATTATATGTCATAGTTTATTATTTATTACTTATTGCTAGCGACATAAGAATAAGGAATTCATAAGTAAAACACGACCGCAAAGATAATGAGTTTTAAAACATTACGGTGATTACTGCGAGTACAAACGGAAGCAACGAAGGATTACGTCTTCAGCGCAATTACTATCAAACGTCATTCTGTGATAAACATTACAAAACGCAATCTTAATAATGATAAACTGTATAAATTGATAAATTAGATTATTAATTCTAATTTATAAAGTGTGTTGAAACAGTTATTGATTTTGTAAAAAGCAATATGAATTTCGTTCTCTTGTTTGGCAATCGTTACAAAAGGAAGTCTTGACCATTTTTCTTCTCAGTTTGCTATATAGCAATGTATTTCTATTTCACTCTGGAAATGACAAATCATTTAGTTAGTATGTGACAGTAGTTTATGAAAAGTAACATGGAAACAATATCCTAAATGCTCAATCAGGACTATTGATTAAAGCTCACTGTTATTGGTATGACAAACAGTGATTCAAATATTGGAGTAGAAACATTCACATCAATTTTAAAAACATTCATGTTATTATATTAAAAAATAAATCAAAATTATAAGAGGATTCCGCTACAAAAAGGTAATAATTTTTCATTAGCATTTTCAAATTAATGGAGTGAATAATTTAAAAAAAAGTAATATATTCTGAATTTGGCAAACATCTTTAAAAGTATATTTAAATTATCTGTAGTGAAACATTGTTCATTGTTTAGATAAATTAAATTAATGTATTAAAAAAAGTTTAAAAATCATATTTTCTATAGCTAAAAGTTATTCCCTAATTATTGCATTAAAGCAAATTAAAAAAAAATTGAATATTTATAATTATGTACTTTGATAAAACTTGTATTTTACATACTTTATAACGATTGATAATATAATGATTGAAATGATCCTTTTATAAAACTGTGTTTAGAAAAATGATTGATATCTTAGCAAATTATTTTAAACTTAAAGGCTTCATTATAGTCATACAGTTACATTCACATGTAAACTGTAAAATATCGTTCTTAAATAAAACTGATTTTTTCGGTTAAATTAGTTCTTGACGATTAGTCAGTTTTTTAACTGAAAATGAATTGTAACAGTTATAACTGAGAAACAGCGGAAATGTCTGTGGAAACAGAATTGACAATAACCAAGGTCAATGGAAACACTTTTCATATATGTGAAACATGAGCACGTTAAATAAAATATCTCCTGACGGGCTACGATTTAATAAATGAAATTTCCTGTTAAGAAAAAACAAGCGATGAATTTGGAGCCTTTGATTCAGGTAAGTTGTCAATCGTGAGGAGAATGAATCAGTATAGCCAGGTGTGAAAGAGACAGTAGAATTAACATCAACGGGAGAGTTGTATTTACAGTACAATTAATTGTAAATGCACGTAATGATACCTGCAACTTTTATTTTTCATTGTAACCTGTGATTGAGTTGGTCGAGGTTGTCGAAGCTAGTTAATAGACATTTTGAAGTGAATATTTGTCTGTTAAAATTTCTGTGTTACTTAAGAAGTAAACTGGAAACACGTGGACAAACGTTATTAGTAAAGTGTGATGTTAATACGTTTAACAGGAAACATTGATATTTGTGTTCAATCTTACACGACATGTATACAATGTTAATATGTAGAAATGTCGCTGCGCTGAACTTCACAATGCCTGGTTTCATCTATAGCTTTTTCTGCATGGTTAGACACTAACATGGTTTCAATGCTTGAGTTCTGTTAGAGTTTTAAATTAATTTCATAGTTCCTACTTCTGCGTTTATGTCTGTGTAACTATTACAACAGTCACACACAATCTACTGTAAGCCTCTTACGACTCAGTTGTTTTGCAAATTTATTTTCAGAATAGAATCATTAAAATATAATGTTCAGTAATTTCATCAACGAATAAGGTCACTTCTTACATGCTGTGTTAAATAATTTGTACATCTAATGTTAAGACAAGATTAGAATTAAAGAACAATATTATAATTCTACACACAAGTAAAATAAATTTCACAATCACAAGACTTGAAGCCTTAATACTATTAGGTATACTTGTATTAAACACTTTGACTAATGTACTCCTGGTCCGTTAAATAATATGGTTAATATCTGAATTTGATGTGATCGCATTTTTTAAAGCTATTTACTTTCATAGATAAATTTCAGTGGAAATTGCTTTAATATAAATCATGATGCACATTTAATACGTTACATCTTGTACGTTTAACACACTAATCTTAATTTCTCAGCGTTTATGATATTAATGTAGTGTGCTCTGCTGGTTTTAAATTACTGAACAAAAAACTTTGTTCTTTCAAAAGAGGGAATTACAAGCTTAATTATTTGTTAAGAATTGTGAGCATATTGTAAATCAAATAACTATTGCAGTAACTATTAGAACTATTACAGGAACTATCAATTAAACGAAGGAGGTCTAATAATAGTTCTGAGTAAGTATGTTATTTAAGCCATTATTTATATTACAATCTGTGCACAGGAAAAGTGTTCTAATAATCTCTTATTTTAGGACTTACGAAATAGTTCTTCTCAGATGTAATTATATTAGGAACGCTTCGAAATTAATGTAGCCTATATATGTCTGAAAAATCTATTTTTATATTTAGTTAACCTAAAACCAAAGGTAATTTACTTTTATTTATCGGTTGACTATATGTGTTCGGCATGGTTATAAATAAACTACTAAATTTATACATACGCTGCAAATTATGTTCGCTTAGATATACAGCCTGGTAAATTCTTTTGAGCCATTTGAGATACGATTCTGCAATATGTATTTTTGTATGTATTTTTTATATAAACATATATTATATTTATGTTTTATAAATCTGAAAATGATGTATAAAAAATTGTCGAAAAACTCTCATAAGGTACAAATAAATAATATAAAATATATTCTCGTCGAAAAAGTATTATATCTTACTACATACTCGTAATAAACAATAATAATATGAGTAATTGTATACAAATTGTTATATAAATATATCTCTCTCTCTTCACACACACACACACACACACACACACACACACACACACACACACACAAACACACACACACACACACACACACACACACACACACACACACACACACACACACACACACACACACACACACACACACACACACACACACACACACACACACACACACACACATAATAGGCCTATATCCGAATTTAGCTAACATATTACAGTGAAATTTATGACCAGACGTTTCCATTCAGATATCAGTGTCGTAAGGTTTTATATATTTGGTTAAAACAAGAACTGATTTAAACTTTACAGCTAGAAACGCTATTATAAGACTGTCTATTATGCGTAAGAATTATTTACACTCCTTTATAATATTAATAAAACATTTAAGTTCTACTAAATAAATATTGAATTGTTTGTAGGCTATTATGATAGTGTGTGTACAATTTGCGAAATGTAACCTACATTGCTTTTGTTCAAATTTGTGGTGATAACTATATAATTTTTCCGTTTTGTGTATTTCGCTATGATTAAATTGAATGTATAAAATTGATATTTATAATTAACTATCTCACTTAGAAGGATGAGAGTCGGCATCAAAGAAATGTTATATTAATTTGTTAACAGAGGAAAAAGTAATTAATTTTATACCTCCCATCACTCTAGTTACGGTGTTAACACGTTTATGCAAATAAATGGGTTGGTTTCATTGAAAGCGATACGCTGCGGTTGATGAATCCTAATTGTGGCAACAGCGGCAACGTGGAAACTGTCCAGAAATCTGATCTTACTAAGAGTGCAATCTGATTGGTGCAAAGCGATACGCTGCGGTTGATGAATCCTAATTGTGGCATCAGCGGCAACGTGGAAACTGTACAGAAATCTGATCTTACTAAGAGTGCAATCTGATTGGTGCAAAGCGATACGCTGCGGTTGATGAATCCTAATTGTGGCAACAGCGGCAACGTGGAAACTGTCCAGAAATCTGATCTTACTAAGAGTGCAATCTGATTGGTGCAAAGCGATACGCTGCGGTTGATGAATCCTAATTGTGGCAACAGCGGCAACGTGGAAACTGTACAGAAATCTGATCTTACTAAGAGTGCAATCTGATTGGTGCACACAGACTGCTTCGAGAACAGCTGCGCAATTAAGAACACATTATTACATCAAAGCCTCCGTAATGATAGTGTTCGGCCTTTTTTAGTAATATCGTAGTATTTTTGTTATTTTATTGGTAATTTGCAATTTACAATCTACATTTGTTACAGAGTATTAAGTAAATCAGATGAAAGAGTTCGGTTTGTAAGGGAAACATCCAGTGACGTTTCTCCTTATAGAAAAGTGATTTTAAAGATCTAGAAAATCTTGAGGCCAAGTTCTGCGGACTCTTCTCTCGTCGGGACCGTTGTTGTATAGCTATATAGTATATAGTATATAGTATATAGTATATCTTATAGCTGCTCTATTCGTTGGTTTTCAAGGTCTGCTACTCGTTGGCTATATTTTGTTGCAATCCTCTTGATTTCGTCTGTTATGAAAGGTATTCTTAAGTTGGTGTGAAGCGTCTGATTGCTGGCGTACCATAGGGCATACACTAAAGATCCCAGCACTTTTGATTGAAATCATTAGATAGTTTTGATTCTTGTAGGTTTGGCACATCCCCTTAGCTGAAATCCATAGGACCCTATAGGTTTCAGCACGGTTCTGTAAAGTAGGAGTTTGTTATTTATTGGCAGCTTAGACTTACACCCAAGGAGCCAGGACATCTGTCGGAGCTTGAGATCTAACTGCCTTCGTTTGATTTGGGCATGCTTCTGCCAGGTGAGTCGTTGATCAAGGTAAAGTCCAAGGTATTTAGTTTCAGTCTTTACTGGTACAGGTGTGATATTAATTGTTACAGATGGACAGATGTCATGCCATTTTGTTTCGATGATTTTTATTTGCCATTTCTTGTACCATTCGCAGTGTAGATTTAGATGTACTTGTAGATTGTCAGAAGCAACTTGAGGACTTTCGTTAACTGATAGCACTGCAACATGATCAGCAAAAGATGCAATGGTCGTGGCGTTTGTTTCAGGTAAGCCTCCTGTGTAGATGAGAAAGAGTAAAGGTCCGAGGACGCTGCCTTGAGCAACACCTGATACAACAGAGTAGTAGGTGGATCTTGAATCATTATATTTAACTGAGAAGGTTCTGTTAGTTAGGTACGATTTTGGCAGAAAATAGTATTTGGATTACAGTAAGTTTTTCAGTTTGAAAAGCAGACCAGGATGCCGTACCTTATCGAACGCTTGGGAGACGTCAAGGAACACTGCGTTGCAGAACTTCTTTTCTTCCAGACCCTTTGCGATTTCATTAACTGTCCTTTGGATTTGTTGAGTTGTCGAGTGGCGCTCCCGAAAGTCAAACTGATGGTTAGGCAGCAGTGCTAGAATATCATGGTCGTCCTGAATTTTTATTAGGAACAGATGCTCAAACATTTTACTGAATATGGGGAGGAGGCTGATAGGACGATAGGGCGTCAGTTCATGAGGAGTTTTATTTGGTTTTATAATCTTTATAATTTCAGCGTATTTCCATATTGTGGGAAAATAAGCTAAGGTTAGCATACGGTTGAAAATGGTTGTTAAAAGGACAGTTGTATTCTAGGTAACTGATTCAAAATAAGGTCTCAGATAAGATCTTAGCCTGGCGCTTTGCGTGTGTTTAATTTGCGTATTAGTACCTAAACGTCTGACGGTGCGAAAACCTTTATAGGAGGAGACGTTTGACTCGGTGGATTAATAAAGTCCATTATGTCGTGGTTGTCTTCTCCACGCTCAGCTTTGAACACTACGTTTAAATATTGGGCAAAGACGTCAGACCGTACCCATTCACCGTCGACCTTAGAATTGGGGGCACATAAATTCGAGGACCTTTTAACCTTTTTGTTTGGAGACAACGTAGTGACGAGAGGCTCGAAGTCCAAGTTTTGGTAATTTCGAATTGCTTTTTTTAGTTATCTATATAATGGTGTTGATCGATGACATTTCTTGAATTTTCCCAAATTCTCCTTGCTCGGCGTTTTTCGGCTATTAGTTGGCTGCCGTGTAGTGGTATGCTGGCACCATTAGTCGCTTGTGGAGTGGAGTGCCAGGCTGCCTGTTGTATAAGAGTGGTGATGTACTGTGCAGCTTCGTCCAGATCGGTAGGACATTTCAGTTGTAGCTTGAGGTTCATGTTTTCTTCGATATAAGTTTAGAATTTACTAAAGTCGGTATATTTTGAGGCTAGCTTTGGTGGCGGCAGTTTGTTGATGCTAACTCAATAAGTGTTGCTTGGATTTTGGTAGTCTGGTAATTAGGTAGCCGTCAGGTTGAGGAGTACTGTAGACAGAATAGGTCTTCAATCTTCTGGTGCAATGATGCAATGTTTAAATCGCGTCTAACATCCTTGTTCTTTCTCCGATGCAAGAGAAAACAACCTTGCGTGTGTCTTAGAAATTTCATTTCGGCTGCCTGAATCCTCTGCACGTACTGTGCTATAGAGGTTTTGGAACAGTTACAAATTAATACCTATTAATAACCTGTAGTACTGAGCCAGACGCAAGTAAATCCTGACTTTGTAAACGTCTGCTCTTATAAACGAAAACCACCAGTACCTATGGTGAAGCTATACCGTTGGGCAGTGTATGTTGACACGATTCTAGCACTTAGAAATAGGTAATAATGAAAATACTTTTTAAATCCAATAGAAGAACAAAATATTCGTAACTGAAAATTGAAAACGACACAAAGCAAGAATTCATTCTAAAGAAAAAGCTTCAATAAAAAACTAATTTTTTATAGCAAACATTCTAATTTATGATTTTAGTAAAGTCCTGTATATTCCAATTATATGTACTTAATTTTAAATAGAATCTTACTTCTACTCAATAAAGATTTGTTTTTATAAATGGGAAACTTTTTATACTACTTTATAATTACTGTACGTTAAAATGTCATATATATCAGATTACACAGGACTGTTTCATGTGCAGCTGTAGATAATCCGGAACGGTTATAGTCCAGTATATTTGACCGATCTGGATCCAGTAAATTGAGAGACACAACGGTCAGTGCCATTTGAATAGGTGTTTTGTAAACCACAGTGCAGTACAAAGCGTTTATGGTTCAAATCGAAATTGCACAGTGATCACACTTCACTAGCAGTACATTACATAATGGCAGACTATGCTCCATTTAAACAACATCGTGTTTTTGTCAAATAGTTATCTTACTTATCACGTGTTATAAAAGTGATAAGGACAATTATGTAGAACGGACAATTATAGTTTTACGCCCAATTTTCTATTTTCTACTTAGGTGTTACTAACATTCATTTGTCTTTGGAAACTGAATACACACTACATAACTTCAATTATGGATCCTAATTACATGAATTTCGTTAGGAACTGTTAAAGTCAACGTAATATTGTAATAGTTTATGCATCTTGTGGTAAATTTAATACAAAAACAACAATTAAATTAATAAAAATATAAGAACGCTACTTCATTTACTTTGTCTGTTCCACCCTAAAGTATCCATCGTAATATTTCCTTCTTTTCGGCCGACAGCTGTTTGCTTTCTCTTCTTTGTACTGTGAAGTCTGTTTATGTAATCTTTCTTGTGCTTCTTTTAACTGTTTTCTGGACTTTTATTTCAGCGGCTTGTATTTTTTCCACTTTCTGTGACCATGGCTCACGTTTTGCTCATATACAGTGTATACAAGTCTTATAAAAATTAATTTTTATATCTGGTCATACTTTCTTTTAAATCTATCTACCATGTGTCCGTCCCTCTTTCTGTCCGTATAATTCATTGCTAACACCATTTCTTCAGTAATAAAATTGATTTAGATGCTTAAACATTATTAAGTTAACAGAATAAACAACAGTAGGATTCTGTTGTGTAGATAGTTTATAGTATAAAAGTCCAAATTAGTATAGGTACTGCTATACAGTATTACGTTAGTGTTTACATTGAGTCATATACGTAATTTCAGTTAACTCTGTTGAAGAAGTTTGGTTAAAATCAAGGCTTAAAATGTTACAAATTTAGTACTTTGAAGATGTTTCGTAAAATCATAAAAAATGTTGGTCATAAACTCAATTAGATAAAACACCAAAGCAACAACCAGTTTTTAAAAGGTATTTATCTAGGGTAACTTTTATCAAAATCAGTAATTGTCAGAAAACATAGGACGCTTAAAATGTGTTTTTTGTACAGTGATTGTAAAAATGTATAATATGAAGTTATTTTTAAAAATCTCGTTTTTTTCTCTTCAATTCGTAATATACAGGTGTGTGCGTCAACGATTTTAACGAGGTTTTAGTAGTCCTAGTTTTTAAATTACACCGTGTGTAATGTAATCTAGCAATCTAATATTTTCCCCCAATTTTTTCGGAATCAATTTCCATTTTTCCAGGGCTATAGCTATGTCGTATTCACACGATTGGAGTGAGAAAAGATAAGAACTAAAACAAATACAATAAAATAAGTATAAAAAACATTTGAGATATGAGATTTGAGATAATCGTTTTTTTTAAAGTGAAAATTATGTCGGCTCAGAGAAATCCATTTTAAAAGTAAATATGAAGTTTGGTCATTTATTTGCAAATATTTATGCAAATAAATATGGAAACAAAACAAAAACTTCAGTGTTTGATAATATTGAAATAGTTAGGGAGATGATAATTAAAATCGTTTATAGTTGTAAATATTGTATCCCTCAGTGTGTTCAAGGATGACACATTCACTGAACATCAGGCAGAGGAAACTGTTAATTCTATGAGACGTTAATTAATTGGGAAACGCTTTGAATTTAACACACAGGTGGCAGTGAAATTGGTCACACGGACGTGGAAAAAACGCACGAGTCGTCAACTCTGCTGCGTTTTCAAGGTCTCCCGCACCGAAACGCAACCTGCTGCGTTTTTAGTGCGTTGTTAATACGCACAAGGGTGATCACACGGACTGTTCAAAGATGCCGCTAAAGCAGCATTTGTTTATCTACTTGTTACTATGGTAATTAATTTTGGTCTCCATGGTGTTGTTGACATCTTTATAAAAAAAATATGTAATGTAAAAAATTTTCTTAATAAAGATTTATTTACTACTGATAACCAATGTTTTTTTAAGTCTAAACACGGACGTTTCTGTGCAGTTGCATTTTAGCCCTTATATACAGATTTAGCCTTTATAGACAGAGCTGTAGGAATGTGTGTCCGAGACGTGCCAACACTGCCGTCCGATTATAAACCGCCTATGTGACTACACTCCCGTCCGTGCACGTACGAGAAAAAAACGCACGTGTGACCACTATGCGTTTTTCCAAACTCCACGCGCGTGCACGGCCGGAAAAAAAGACGCTCGCGTAATCGTACCCTAATTCATTGTTAATTACAATTAGAATTACAATTGTTAATTCGATGTTAATACAAATTTGTTATTACATGCTTCCATATGTTCACAAAATATTCATAATAAGAGTGTGGGTATAAATTGGCATACAGGTAAGAAATAGAAATGGAAAATAATAGAGTATAAAAAATATTGCGGTTTGCTCAGAGAAGTTAGAAATTTTCTTCTGAGAATGTCATATTGCAACAGTACATAAAATAAATACATAAACAGACTAAAGAAATATGATATTATTTGCCGAATACAAATTTTAGCGAGATTGTTACAATAAAGAAAGAGAGAACGGAGGTGAAGATATGGACAATGTTTTCAACCGTTGCTACATTGGGGTTAAGAGAATTAAGAGACCACGAGGAAAACCGTTCGAATGATTCATTGACCTGGACAAGATTTACTCACGAGAAAAATAGCTGAAGGATAACTGAAGGTAGATATTTACTCAGCAGTGGCGAGACAAGCACAGTGTGAATATAAAACTTGAATAGATGACCGCACAGTGACCGGGGATTTCCACTGTAGTAAAGGTAGGAGTGGAAAGATTTATAAAAATTATTTTTATATGGGTGTTAAAATTGTAGTCCCTGACGAATATTTAACAGTATCGTGTTCTACACCTTCAGACACTACTTAATGATCAAAACAATAATTGGCTAATTATACGGAACATAATTCTCTGCAACTTGCATTAGGAGCCTACATTTGGTACAGTTATACATCACAACTAAAGGTATCTGAAGGTAAAGATAGGGTCATGATGTTTATATTTAATGGAATGTATTTTAGCCATTTATTTGATCCTCATTTGTTAGTTAAGTAGCAAGTTAAAGTTTTCAGAAAACGTTGTATGCTTTGAATGAAATTTGGTGTTCGATTTTTTTTTTGTATAACTTATTTTGTTCATTCGCAGTTGTCGGTTACACTCGAACCCTTCACACCGCTCTTTAAACGTTTTTTACGTAATTTATTTAAGCGTTTGCTTTTCACTTATTAATGAAGTGTATTTAGCCATCAACGGGAGCATTTCATCAACATCTACGCTAAAAGCTTTTCATTATTTTAACTTTGTATTTTGTTCTCTGCAGGTACGATCCTAACACACCATTAACGCCGAATACACTGAAACATTTCCATACTCACAGGTAAACTGAAGTTAAACGAAACCGTTCTTCGACTATGTTTTCAACTATTTGGTACCGTAGCTCCCCTCCTTTTATAGAACAAAATGTGAGTATCTGATTAATGCTTATGATTACTTCTGGTTACACAGTACTATAAGATTTGACGTAATTGAAAAAGGATGAATAATGAATTAATGATTTTCTGCCAATCCATTAATCAGTCAGAAGTTCCCCTATCCATTGTAAATGTCTACTTCACACCACCAAATCTGTCCATAGATGATATTGTACACCCCACAGATAACTTCCGTGTCGCGTACTTAATTGTTACGTACTAGTTCCGTAGTAGTTAATTATTACGTACTTGGGTGTAATACTTTATGACAGAGAGACGGTACATCTACATACTAAAACGAGTATGTCTTTGATCCCAAACAGTCTACCAATTTAGACTACCGGTGCTCTAAAGAGACAACATATCTATATGTTGTACGTACTATAGTTCTTACAGGCACCATTGTATATTTGCGGGTGGTAGAGAAGCAGAGCTAACGCTTGGTAATCTATATGCTATACATGGCAATATGTATCATAATAAATATAGAGCAATGAACACTACTATAGAGTAATTATTGTTACTGAAGTTCTGCTATGTGTGTTGATGAGGAAAAATCACAGCTATTAGTGTGTGGGAACAATATCAACTTCGTCATCCACTGGAATTTAAGTCTAGAACTTCGCGAGATGTTCTAAATTAAGACCACAAAACACTTCAGTATGTTAAGTTTGAATACTTGTTAGTGAAACGTAAAATGTCTTAAGCAAAACTGGGAAAAACTTCGTTAGATTACGTTTTAGTGCACGTAAGGTATAATCTATTTATTACAAGAGTCAACTAAAACTACGGATGTGCAAGGAAGACTGTGTAATAAAACTTTTAACTCAGACCGTGATATTATCGTGGATTACACTGAACTTTCGTGACGGAATAACATTCTGACTAATTAAATTATAATTATTTAAAAAAAAACTCCTTTACAATATGAGAATCAAATATGAGCTCTCTAATAATGAATGAATAAATCATTTTTCTAACTCACAATAATGAAACACTAATATCTGAAGTGACAAGGTCTTCATTTAGTTGCTTATCAACTTGTATACTCTCCGGTAATGAGTGTTCTTGTGTGACCAATGCTAATCTGTTGCCGATACAAAAGTACCGACGCCTATTTAGGAGATTTTACATTTAATTACGTCTCATGTACATGTCCGATCTTTTGTAGACAGCCGTAGAAATTTTCCTTACTATCCCTGGTATGTGTAATACGTTATGTATAACTTAAATTTCCCAGTTAGTCATTGACTGTGTCTCTAAGAATCCAGCTGACGTGAACTGCATTACTTCAGAAAGCTTTTTTCGTTTTATTACATTCTATTGCTTCGTGTTGCTTTTTGTGTTGATACAATAATCCTGTTTCCTTAAAACCATTCATTAACAAGGGGCAACTAATTGTTGGTGACAACATTTCAAAAAAATATACCACCTATGTAAACATAGGTAGCAACATAGGTTGCTATTCTTCTGATCTGTAAAGGCCTGACTAGCGGATTTTTGTTTCCTAAGATAAAAATCAGTATGTGTCAGCTGTATGGGTTATTTCTCGTTTGCTTGGAATACTTGATTCAATGTATGCCGGTTAGGTCTTTGCAGATGAACCGCATTGTTAATACTCCAGTCTTTGCCTATATATAGAATAATCTGATTTATGATGAGCTGTCTGGTTAATTTAAGCTTCTTTATTCCCTAGTAGCTGCACTCACTGAACGCACTGTGTTGCCTGCCGACGTTAATTTGACAACCTCAAACTGATGGAGTAGTACAACACATCTGCTTTCTTCTTCTACTGAACCAGTCTTAACGTTCGTGTTTTTCACTATGTCTTATTACGACTATCAGTGTTTGATCGGAAATCCTCAGTCACTTTAGGCCGTGGTTCTCTAATCAGTTTGTCTATGTTGTCACGAAAATATTGAAAGCTTTCCTTGAAACGTTGTTCATCGAGTCCAACTCTGCACGACAGACATTAAAAGATGTGGCTCTCGTACGTCAGTTCTGTAGCGTCTGTATTCACTATACATGTTTTGGCTACCGGTAGACAATTCCTCTACCAGTTATCTTTTAAACAGCGATAACTAGTCAGACACTTTATATTTTTTAGACTGCTATCGATCTGTGCGAGTGACAGCTTCATAGACTAACAATTTCTTTATGTTGTTGATTAGTTACATACATAGTTTCAGTTTATGTTGAAAAAATCTTTCTGAATGTATGTATATAGCCTGTGTGTATGTGTTTTTTCTTTTTATATTTTGCTGTTCTTGCAGTGTTGCAATGTTATATGTATATTATATTTAAAAATAATCATTACTTCTACAAAAACTTTACTTTCGAACTAATGATAATTTGAAAACTAAGTAAGCCTATATAGCCTATAGATAGGTATATGGGTGGTCGTATAGGTCTTCAAATTATCTTGAAACGCTGAAACAAAATCAAGAGAAATCGATAATCTGTCAAACCAAGAGAAATTCTCATTAACACTTCTATAACAAAAACACTCGTATTCCAATAATATTTTCAACTAAATAATTTTCTAGGACACATTATAGAAAATAAACAGTGAAGTCATCAAATTAATTACAATCCATAGTCTATAACCGCACTCTGATAACACTCCACTAACACGCGTTTTAACCGACGCACAATTCACATAACTAACTGAACTGCAGCCAAGCATCATTTATAAGGCTGTATTCCACAAAAAACATGTATATGGGACAAAGCGCTATTAGTAAAATAGTAGTCGAGAAAGCGCTAGACAATTTATTCGCTGTTTCACCTTTCAAGATCATTGCAGAACCTCCATGACAATGTTGGAAGTTTCCTATTTTGAAGCTGTTCTGCTTATGTGATCAGAGGTTGAATGACAGAATATCGGTAATAAGTTCTATTTAATTCTTTAATTTTAAGTTTTGCAGACTTCTTCTTGTTAAGAATTTCTACCAGTTAAATCACGTTTTCTCTACAGAACGTTATGTGACATTTTGCTACTGAAAGTTAAACAGAACGTAAGTGCAACCGTACTACCAATCTTACGTGATATGGAAGTATGCTGAGAATAACATTAGCACGTTATGTGTGAAACTAGTTTCAAAATAAGTGAAGAGTATTTTCTAATAACTTCCAATGAAACTTATTAGGCTTGTGAGTTTTCCGTAATACCATGTAAATGTATTCTGTTGCTGAGTAAAGTGGGCGTGCGCCCGTTTCTGTCACAACGATCGCAGCAACGAAAACAATAAGGCGCAGAACAAACGTATATCAACCCTGGAGAATAGAAATTGCTCAGATAATGAACAAGAAAAGTAGGGGCTGTTCTCAAATTAAACTACCCTCTTTCATTTAAACAAATTTAATCAACAAAAGACCTTCAAATATCTGTTAAAGTTTCAAGTATTCAAAACCTTTTGTAGTGATAGAGTATTAATTCGAAAACTTCTAACAAAAATCCTTCTTGAATTATTTTGCTACAATGTGCAAAATTATAAAATTAGAAAAATAATGACTGATTTTTTGTGTGAGATGTCTGCACGAAATATTATGTTGTAGAAACCTCAGTTAACAATGTGTTAATAAATTTATATTAATATTAAATTCTCAATGATTATAAATTTTTGCATAACTTGTAAGATTTTACTAAATCACACAATTATAAGTTAAAAACTTTCTTAAACTGAAGTATCATTGTATAGAAATTACATTCAATCATGCATGAAATACTCAACATAACATGGGGATTTGTAAATAAAGCAGATCAGCTTTTATTATAAAATTTATACTGAGTTGTTAGTACACTTTAAAGTAAACATATGTGTCGCTTGTCAGGTCACTTGGCAATGCAGTACAAATCCGGATACTTTTTGATCACACCTCGTATTGCTGTCATTTTATGCAGGTAGTACGATTCTTTATGAATTATTATATCGATTATAATACGATTTTTTCCCAAATATATCAAATTACAGTTTTTCGTTATCGAATGGCTGCAGTAAATCAATTTTGTTATAGAGCGCAGAACAGTTTAAAGGATATAGAAATAAAAGCAATAATGAAAAGTTATATTTGAAATAAAGGTAGTTGAAAAATATTAAAGGAACTGAAAAGAGCAACAACTATAACACGAATAGTGTGGATAAGGCGATAGAAAATATTAACAAGAACAAAACTAATGATGAGCCAAAAGAAAAGAACTATGTGGGGTCACTGAGATACACAGGAATGCAGACAAGAAAAATTATACAACGTTTTAACGAATACGAAGCAGATATAGGCGTAAAAAAATGTGAAATAGTATTGGATAAAATAAGAAATAAAAATACAGAAAAAACCTCGATGTTACAGAAGAATATAAATTAAAATTAATTCATTATATGTTAGATATTTTATAGACAACAATAACGAATTTGTTAATCTACTTAAAAATTATGACATTTTAAAATTAGTTGATAATACGGTTAAAAGTAGACCTATAAAAGAGTTAGAAATACTGAAAGAAAGATAACAAATTCTAGATAATTTAATGAATTTCAAATTCAAAT
Source organism: Magicicada septendecula (assembly GCA_034769895.1). Classification (NCBI taxonomy): domain Eukaryota; kingdom Metazoa; phylum Arthropoda; class Insecta; order Hemiptera; family Cicadidae; genus Magicicada; species Magicicada septendecula. The sequence continues at coordinate 1,100,174,824 of CM068367.1, read as the reverse complement.
TTTGAAAAATGAAGATACGTTTTATAATATAATTAAAAAGTAAAGCAAAATGTATTACGTAAAGATGTAAAACATTAGGTAGGCTATAGTAAGGATGTAACATAATAGAATGTACGAGAAACAAGGAAAGAACGAGATATGCGGTAGGAACTAGATGAAAAGGGCCTCTGTGGTTGTTTATGATAATGTGTATATCACTCCCTGGGGAAGTAGAAATTGTCTTGTCTTGTCATTACTGTATATTTCCCATCTGATGATCAGCTGAGACGCTACTCACTCATCGAGAGTCGTCTATATAGTCGTGAGCTGTTTGTGAACATAACCACTAACAGAAATTTATTTTTTAAAGTAGGCCTATTCATAAGCCAATTGGGTGTGTTACAATAAGGCTTATAAATAATTGTATAAATAATTATATGAGAAGAATCTTGTACATGTCATTTGTCCTGAAGAAAATGGGTAGTCCAACCTTCAAGCTGCCTCATTTTCACCCCCCTCCACCAGAAACTAATCTCATCCCCCGCAGAATCTAGTCTCATCCCCTCCCCCCTGAAGTAACTCCTAGTTACGAACTGTCCAGCACATATGTTTAGATTGTTTTGGTTCCGCATTTATATACGGACTTTGTTAATTGACTAGCTAATAGTTTCAGATCATTCTGAGTCACACTCAATCAACACAGATTTTCTTTTAAAATGAGGCTGGGAACTTATTAGTGAAATCAAGTTACGAATGTCAAATAAACACACCGTGATTTCAATTTTCCGGTTGCAAAAAGCGTTTAAGCCACTAGACTTTCCTATATCTTCGGTTTAATTAAAGCTAAGAGTCTCGTGGGTGAAATTAATGGCATGGGCATGCTTTGCCTTGCGTACGAGAATTAGACAACATAATAAGCGGTTTTCAAGTTACCGTTGCTTCTGCTTCTGAGAATTTAGTCTAACCAAGTTTATGGACGATGGTGTGAGTAAAATTACTTAATCTTAGAGTACTAAACAAAGATTAAAATATTAATTGTGCAAGAGGTCAACAATCTAAAGAAATTAATTTAGAAGTTCAATCTGAAGTACCCCAAAACTTAAGAAAAGTATACAGCACTGGAATGTGAGCACAGTGTAATAGATAATAAGACTAGATTTTTCAGTGAATGATTAAAGTGCTCATTGAGATAATTAATAAGAAGATACATTTAATTAACATCAATTTTGAATCAAATAATAAATCATTTTTATTAACAAGTAGACGCAGATTAATTAAATGTTTCAGTTATTTTAATACTTAATACAGTTTGTTTAAAAATAAATTATCATAGATTATTTTGATGCAAAGAAGGATGTAAACACTGCAGAGATTATTTAATGTAATGCATTTTTGGTTCAACCAATAATAATTCAACCAATTAATAGGTTTATTGAAATATAATTTCGAGTGGTACGGATTGACGAGTAGTTTAATGTGTAGTCTAAACACAACAAATTATGTAAAATAGTAATGGCGTTGTTTGACTAAACTATCTGTGATTGAAGTTATTTAAATAGAATACATCGAGTTATCAGGTTCTAAGAAATAATTAATGAAATGTATTCGAATCCTCCGTACGTATGATATTAATCTCGTATCAAAAGTCCGGGAAAAGTTTGAATATAACGTATGTGGAACACAAGTAGTTCTTCTTGCAAATTTACACAGTATTTCATTAATTGTTATGAAAAGTTACATTAGCTTAATTATTTAAGATTGGATACGTTCGTTCAATGTTTGTTTCATCTGTGACGACGGTTTAGGCCTTATTTGTAGTTCTAAATTATAAAAAGGAGTATCTTACAGCATTTTTACGATTGCTTACATAATTAAAGTTGTTCGGACAATCGCATTCACTTTTCGGAAACTACACTACTGTAATGGTGGGTTGTAAAGAAACTTTATAATAGAAAAAGTGAAATTGTTTAAAGACTTAAAAAAGTAAAACGTGTGAAGACAGTAAACTGTGTACCGACAGAATATCTAGATAGATAAGATGTCAGAAGGTCACAAAAGTTACTTGAGTATAGTCCAAAATTTACCGAAACGGCCCATTACAAGATGGTGACTAAACGAGTTAATACTGCGGATCACTGAGAACTTTATCTGGAGGAAAAGCATAGGAGAATGACTGCATTATTAATTAGTAATGGTTATGATAAAAGAAGCTGAACATTTTTATTTAAATGTATTGTGTTTTTGTTTTATTTTAAACCGTAATTAACTTCCAAACAACTAATGTTACTCAACTTTAGTCTCCCAAGAAAGTTTATTATATTCAAAAGCATTAAGCTGGTTTTCTCATCACTTGTGCCCCTTATTGAACATTCATAATCCTCAGAATTGTACAAGTGAAGTGTAAGTAACACATTACCTTATTTTTCAGTACCGTTTACGGTATAGTTCAGCAGATTTTCTTAGTAATTTATCAGTGAGCAGTGCGGCTACTGGGTTTCATTTTAGAAGCTAATAACAATTAGAAACATTAGGAGCTCATTAACCAACAGGTGTTGATGGGGTTTCCTCGTTAAAGCCAGAATTTTTAAAGGCGGCCACAAATGAATGGAACTTTTAATGTTTAAACAACAACTAAACGCATTTGAATAAACTTTATTACAACAAATGGTCAAGAATTAGGAGGGGGCCTTTGATCTCTGCTGTCTAAAATCCAAATGGCTTCAATGTGCTTGTGTCCAGGTAATCTATCATCATGCTCTTAAGCACAACACTTAATTTCTGCCACAGCTACTTCTACCTTCCTACTCGTGTGGATAGTTTTGTTATATACGTCACATAGTAATTATAGACGTAATATAGTTGAGATACTTACGTATGCTATACCTCCCTGAACTTTGTTTCCATGATTTAATACATTCTCTTGATCCCATTACCAAATAATTACATTGTATTCTTTATACGTACAATTTTGCGGGTCTGTAAATATAATTTATTCAGTTTTGTTCTTTTGAATTTAATTCGGACGCCCGCTACATTTTTTTATATTTCTACTTCAGTCCTTTAGATTTATTTTATATTTTAGTTTTAATCTGAACTTAGCGTCAAGGGTCATGGTCAAACATTTAGTTGTATATGAAAAAAAGCAGATGATCTATTCATGACGAATGTGGTAAATGACCACTTTATATACGGTGCTTTAAATAAATCGGCTGAGTTAAAACTAACTTCACGAGAACCTCATAGTCAACAAAGACTACAGGATCAAGTACAGCCAATTTAGGCAAATGAATATTTGTTAAATCCTTTTGTTGTGGGGTCAGTAGCAACACTAGAAAAATAGAACTGTATTTGTTTGTTTAGTCGTAGATTGGAAAAAACGGAGACAAAACCTCTCTCCATACGCTGCTGAGCAATGGAGTAGTAAAAATCTTTGATGACAGCCTCCATTTGATTTGTCGTTTATTGTGTGACACAGCTTAATGATTACATTCATCTGGAATAATCTCACTGCATAAGCAGGTAAACTTGGTGTACTACGATTCTCATGTGTATAAGTGTCTCTAAGCTGTCTAAAATATTGTTACGTAATGCGGAAAAAGTGATACGTAATACGGAACGTTCTAAAAGTATCTGGACTATTCCAGCTGTAAGGTGTGTGTGGGTGTGTGTGTGTGCGAGTGTGTGTGGTGCGTATGTGTGTATTGCTGCTACTTCGCGATGAAAGACAATTACGCGTCAACCATCGAGTCCATACTAGACCGTACCGGTCAGCGCAGTGTGTTCAAGGACACTGTGTCTAGTGGATTCTCGAGAGCGCTTGTTTGTTTAACACGTCATGCAAAGTGACAGTTTACTCTGGAATATTAGCGGGGTATAAATACAGCCATTCAGCGACGGTCAAGTCAGTTTTAAGTGGCAATATAATCCAGTGCGGTTCGAAGTATTGTGGCGAAGTGTTATGTGTTTTATATTTGTGCGATACTTGTTGACATTATTGTTGCGTGTGAACAATTAAACAGTTGGTTGTAAGACACTATCTTGTTGATTACAAACTGTTTAATTGTGATAATTAAAGCTGGTGATTAGTGACTTAATTGTTTGTTTTCCACTGTACCATACGACGAACAGTGAGACCGTCTTAACAATATCTTCAACTACGAACTTCCTAACAACCAACAATCTTAACACTGATAATCCTGCACTCCCATTTGTTTGCAATAAACGTTTAATTATAAGACAGTAATATTATTGGTCTATGTAACTAACGTCACTACAAATAACATATACAGTGTACTAATTATGGTAACCAAACTAGTAAGTAAAGTAACATGAGTAAAATATGGAAAGGGTGTTTCTAATTATTGTTGGTTTGCTCCAATTTATCATTCTTTATTTAGACGATTAACACTACTTTGGCTTCGAGAAAAGATTTCAAATTCTGAAAGCAGATGGTCCTGTACTCTTTTCTATAGTATAGGAGGTATAAAACAGTCCTGTATATTTTTAGGTTCCTCAGTCACATGGACTAAAGTCATCCGGCCAGCACAGATGTAACTGTAACTCCTGTACAGTTACGAACAGTTAAATGATACTTTTACCTCAGAAACTATCAAAGTTAAACTTATGACAACAGATTCTTAATTTGTTATGTGCGCTATTCATTTGTTTCCAGTATCTGTAAATAATGATTATGAGGGGTATTATTATTTACTATACTATTCAAATGTATTGCTCATTAGACTTTACACCGAATCAGTCATCAGTATTTTGTAAAGAATTTGATTACTTCTAAAAACGTTTACTGTTTCCATATTTACGTTATTCACGTCGGCTCAAAATTTAGATAGTATGTGACTAATTATTTAATTATGGTCAATACTTTTTGCAATATATAATTTTTTGCAGAAGTTTACAGATCATTCTACGCGGCAAAATTACGTAACACCACTTCCAGACGTTAGTCGACTACCCTATCCGTATCGAGGCTCGCTAGCTCACTCCATTGCAAGACAGGAGGTATAAATACTGGATTTCAAAGTGGCTCAGTCACATACAGCTGGTGATTTTATCAGTACGGTTCGCAGTCGTAGTTTCGGTTTAATGAAAAGGGATCATTGTGACATTTATTGTTGGACAAATTTAACTTGAATTTTGTGTAAGTGTGCTTTGTTGATTTATAACTACTGTTTGTGTCTAAGTAACATTTGCAATTAGTGACTCCATTGGTGTCAGTTATTCTGTTTCCACTGAGCAACACGACAATCGGTGTGACCGCTGGAACAATGTTATTAGTGAAAAAGTCTGGAGCGACTCTCCAAAGAAAATAAGCTTTCGTTTATCGTAAAAAATTCAATTATCAAAGTAATAAAACAAGTTAATGAGAAATACACTTATTTCTATTTAATAAACGGATTAAAAATAATAACGTATATCTAGAGTATCAAATATCTCAACAAATACTGTGTATTTTATTTACAATTGTAAATCAGCTACTCAGATATTTTCGGTGGTCTCACTTTCATCAGTAATCAGGACGCTGCCTAAAGTTGATATTATTTGACTGAAAAAATTTAATATCAGTATTATCGACTACGGCAAGCCTAGAAATACGTCATATTACAGGTTATAAACAGATACATTCTTTAATGAAATTATTATATTTCGTCGTTTTTGTCTGTACAAGATGGCGTTCTTTCGATAACTTTAAGTTTATTCGATCGTTGAGCTTATTTAACAGCATTTCGTGATTATCTCTTAACCTAAGGGCTCTTTCTCCAGTTTAGCGCTACAGTTTTTAATACACGTTATATACTGTAAACATATTTTCTATAAACTGAGCTCTCAAAATTTTATATCAAACCATAAACCATGTGGACCAAATTCTTTTCCACCTTTCGTGTTTGTGTTGCCATAATCATATTTCGTTTTTATATATGGCTTATTTTATTTCCATCGGTTTTCAATGGATTACAGATTTGTTGCCTAGTAAAGTACGATAGATTCGTCAATTAATATCACGAAAACAGACACTATAGGCTAATTGTAAGGAACATAATAACCGAAAAATATTAACGAAAGTTAACATAACTACAATATTGGCTTCTGCTTTTTAGGAGTAGGACCAAAAGTACGAGTACTAAGCTACCGTAAATAGATTATTCTCTACACTGTATTATTTTTTATGTTTTGGGGTTCGGGAACTAAGGCCTTTAACCCAACGATGTCTACCAGGAGCGTTGCTCGACGAGATGTTTTCTTCTCACCTACATTTTAGTTGACCCAACAAAAGTTAAAACTTATACACAGTAAGACGCAAAAAGACATTTTGAAAGATTATGTAGTAATCTTGCTGCTTCTGTGAAGGACAGAGTTCTGTCTCTCTCTAAGTCTTCGTTTCCGAAATCTTCTTTCAGGTTACCATTTACTCTATGGCATTGCCTCAATTCTGCAAGAGTTCTACTACAGTCTTCGATTATGTGTTTCAGTATAAGTGCTCCACCACAAGTGCAGTCGTTTTTGTCCCTGTAGGAGGTATAAAGACGTCAAGTTCGTGAACCAATGCGCTGTCTGGTGATCCAAAGTTGTTCACGACGACTGCGATCACCTGGTACTTGACGTTTACGGACGCTCTGCTTTACGGCAGAAAGTTTGCTCTGACGTGTGTTCCCCACCTGCTGTCACACATTAAGAATGATGCTTGAGGGAGCTAGTTTCGCGTCATCAAGTCGTAAAGCAGTCGCATCGACTCGTGGGCCGCCACAGCGTTTGTCGCTGCAGTGTCAGCTTCTTCGTTACCTACCTACATGACCCTGACGCCAAATAAAAGTAAAAGATGAACCAAGGTCTTCTAACACATAGAATAACGCCTTTATCTGCTGTAATAACGGATCCACTGTGTCCGGATTGTTAAAGGCAGTTAGAAAACTCAGTGAATCGGTACATATATCAAATTGCCTTTCACCTCGGTGTTCACAGAAACGAAGAGCCTGCCACACCGCGTACAGTAGGCCTACACTTGTCGCCTTGGGCAGTGTCCAGGAATGGAAGGCGCCCTCGATGATAAACGCACTACCCACTCCGCTCTACGTCTTCGACCTATTAGTGTACACAGTGGTGTATTCCACGGGGTATTCCTCAAGGACTGATCTAAACAGGAGTTTCAGTTCAGCGGGTGGCACGATTTATTGCTTCTACTGGCGGCATACAGCCAGCAGTTTGGTTTGCAAAGCAGCCAGAGTCGCACTTAGCAGGCCTGGACCATTTCGCCTCGATGTTGTAGCGCCGGGCTGGTCTGGTGAACTTAGAACGGAGGTAGTATGTTCTAGCAAGTCTGTTGTCAGCCAGTGGTTTATGTGGATCGTTAGTGCTAATATTTTTGCCACATATTTCAGTAACAGCAGCTGACATCGCAGATCTCGATATTGAAATCGATGTGTTAAGCTTAAAGTTACGGAGGTCTGTAAATTATCGGAATCCGTCTACATTTTCGTTCGTAGACTTCCGTGTTCGAATTGTTTAATAACAACTCTTCTGTTTGACAAAATCGTTTTATTGACATTATTATTATTATTATTATTATTAAAACCAATTCCAAATTAATTTAGCAAAAGCTAAATTAATATATAAAGCTATATTATATGTATTTTTCAGTGGTAAGGACCAGACTCCATTATTTTTTGCTTTCTGCCGCCACTTGTTTAAATTTACTGAAAGTACTCGCCTAGGTACACTTTAACGAATGAGCTTTAGTAATGCGTGACATATAATACGATTTGTATAGGCTTTAGGATTTGTAATGTCTTATAAAGGTTTATTACAGTAACAATTTTATTATTATCAGCCGATGTAACAGACTATTATATCAAGTTTAACGTATATTCAACAGATTTAACAATCTGGACTGTCAATAAATTTATAATTTCAGACTGTGATCGTATACAACCATAATGTTAATAAAACTTGTGAATTGATTTTTCCGGATTACTGCTCGAGAACCGTAGTAAATTTTTAAGTCGGGGTAATCGTTTAAATGTGCAATAAATTGAAAAAACGTTTTACGTATATTGACCTGTGTTATACGCTTGTGTTTGCGTATTCTAATACAAAAGGTTTTCAAAGAAACGATTCGGGGGAAAACAGGTCAATCGTATATAGTATTTATCTGAGTTTTATTATAAACCCAGTAATAGAAAACATATATTTAAAGATTAAAGTCTAGGTATTGGCTGCACTATAAACTACAATTTTTCATTTCTTGTATAGTCTGTTCTTTACTTTCAGATGCTAATAAATGAAAATGCGATTTTGTGACCGTAATAAAATTTACATTATCGTTTTGTATTATTACAATTATTATTAAAATTTGTTACATTATTACTATTATTATTTTTATTATTATCAATTTTTTATTACAATTTTTTACATCCATAAGTTGGTTTTTCTTATGGTGAATGGGTTATTTGGTAACCAAGATTTTTACGGTTAATAACTCCTCTACTAATATTTTGCGAACATATCACAGAGTCCAAGATAGCTGATTTCTGTAATTTCCAAATACGTTATTCGGGTTCGATCACTTCGGTTATTGTTTCTGGTATTATTCTTGTGACAGAAATTACTACTGGGTTCACTGTTAACTTGTTGACCTTCCATATCTTTTTAACTTCTGTAAATAAATCTTGATATTTCTGGATATTTTCTTGGAATACACTTCTATGATTGTGGAAAAGAGGAACTGTGATATCAACGAGGTGTAGGCCTACTTCTTTTTACTTTTTTTTTTAAATAGTGATATCTGGTCTGTTTGCTGGAATTGTTATATCACTGAGGTCTTCCCTGTTCCAATAGATTTTGAAGTTTTCATTTTTTAAAACAATTTCAGGTTGCTACTTGCAGTAACGAACTATGTTATGAAGAAGACTATTTGCACGTGCGAAATGTAGGGCCAGAATTTTGTCAACACTGTTGTGTCTTCTCATACTCGTATATTCATTTGCAGCAAGCAGGGGGCAGGATCCTGTGATGTGTTCTACGGTTAGAGTCGTGATGACATTCTCTACATCCATCATCTGTGATGTGGTTCTTGAGTACGTATTTTCCGTAATATTCTGTTGGAATGCATACGTTCTGGATTTCATAATAAATTCGATTCTCTCGTTGAACATGGTTTCCTTCTTAAGCCAAATATTGCTAGCAGTTTAGTTTACTTCAGGGCTGTTGAGATTCTTTGAATGTGTTCCCCGTAGTTATTTGTTTTTGGGATTGATAATCTGAGCTTTTTCGGGGGTACATCCAACAGTATAATTTGGGTCTTTAGGATACTGCGAACTCTGAGGAGAATTTCTGATTGTGATATCTTTTCGAGTTTTATATAGTGTATGCCTTGCAATTGTAACATTCCCAAATATTTGTGCCACTTTATTTAGTCAAATCTTCTATTTTAATTATTGATTCGATAAGAAGACTTCAGGCGTACTGCTTTCCCTCTGTTAAGATGGACGGATTTAGTTTTATTAGTTCCTACTTCCATATAAATAGGATTGCTGAATTAAGTTACGATATCTAGAAGGTTATATAGGTGGCCAGTAGAACTTGCATACAGTTTTATGTCATACATGCACAATATGATGGTTCAAATGTTGTTCGTTCGATCTACTTGTAATTTTGTATCAATATAGTGTGTTGTAAAAATTTTGCTAAGGAGATTCTGCGTCACTCAGTACTACAAAGCCAAGGTACTTGAACTGTCTCCCTATAAAATCCCTCGGTTAATTCTGGTGGGTCTTGCCACAATTTTTCTGTTATGACCAGTACTGGTGCAAGGTAGCTGACCATTGAATCATCTCTATTTTAAAGAACATTATTACTTTGTCGTCAATCTTGTGTGTAGAATTTCAATTAATTATGAATGTGGTGTAGGGACAAAGGCCTTTTTGTAGTTTGTATATGCCTATGAGATGCTGAGGCTTTTCTTTATCTCTATTTCTTGATGTTGAATTACAGAGTTAGGTTATAAGTTGGTCTTTGCATCCTTTAGAATGTTTGTAGCAGTCTTTTTGTTCTTCCGTCATAAGGTTGATTTGTTGAAAATGGTTATGAATCTTATTTGTTTGAATTCAGGTTAACTGATTATAAATTGTGGGTAGGCATATTATTAGTATCTAAAACGATGGCCCATTTTCTAATTGAAAGAAATGGATAAATGGAATACTATATTCTAAGGATGTTTAACAAGAATTTAAAGACCGCTTATATTTAATTTTAGTATTCTGCATGGTATATCCACTAATGTATAATCATTAAGTATAAACTAATATGTAACTATTAATTCATTTTAATAATTGTAAATACATATGAACATATAATTACATAATAAATAATTACATATTTAATTCACAGGTAAGTTTACTTATATATGTATGAATTATATTTAATTCACATTAAACATAATACTTACAGTCAACTTGTACAGTTACTTTTTAAATCTTTAAATAATAAATTTAAAAGTCCGCGTCCATTACTATTGTAAAATTCTTATCGAATGTAACCGTTTTGGCTTTAGAAGGTGTTAAAATAAGAAATTCAATAGCAACATCAAATTAGGTATAACTAATACACAATTAAAACATGCTATGAAGGACGTGTATTTAACACAGACTTTTATGTATAATGTTATAACTATTAACTCTTAACTCTAGGACATTACAGGACAATGAAATCAGAAATCTAAAGGTCTTCTTTAAGTGAACGTAGTATAATACCTACTTAGGAAGCAATTTGGTACCACTTGGAGACGTTTCGTTGCGTGAAATATATTATGAGGCAAATAATACTGTGGATACACGATACTTTATAGTCGACTTTGAGGGAAATTAAATAAATAAAACTACACAAAAGTAGCGAACGAGTAGACATGTAATGCTGTAAAAAGAATGAAATGATTAACTGTAGGTGTTTTTTGTATTATTAATACTCATAAAAGACGACAAAAAACGAGCTTTTATTTAACGTCAAACATTCACTTCTTGAAGTAAGTAAACAAACTTAAAGAAGTAAGCTCCTTTCATTTAACAAAGAGGGTAGAAAAATAAACATATGTGTAAGGCAACTAACATCTCATGAAATATATATTATTTAACGCATTAAAGGAAAAATGGTAAAATTAAAGACGTAACTGCTACGTTTAAAGTTTACTGAAATGTTAGTTTAAACCTACAGATCACGGTTTTGGTGAACACATATTTTTTGTATTTTTTTAAACTTATATTTGGAAATTACTCCTACGTATATCAGTATATCTATATTTATTAATAATATTCATATTTTTTGTTTAAAAGTCACGATTTTTAATACACAGTGACATCTGGAATTTATTTTCATCTTTATAATTAAGAAGTTAGTTAAGTTGGTTAAGTTGTTATAATTAACTTGCGCTTTGAGTACAGCCAAGCTACGTTATAGTCCTCCGGCACTACTTACCGGTTACTTGGAAAAGTTATTTTGACATTGTCCTCCTAGTATGGCAGTCAATAGACTGATGTGTTCCAAATCCATCGCTCATTCAATTTATATGGCAGTTGCTTTAAAGTGTTGTCCAGTGGCCAAATATCAAGCCGTCTTCTCAGATGCCAAGAAGAGAAACGGCGAGGATTTGTATTCGCTAGCTCAGAATCGAGTACGCTTTTTAGTACTTTTAGTTACATGCAGATCAGACATGAGTAGTTTATATAATAAATTACCGGCAATACCAAAATGTCGACTATCGTCTTTTATAGTCAGACTGCCGAATTTAGTCGATTAAGTGTCATCACTTACAATGTGAATATTATATATTAATAATGATATCAAATCGATATAATTGATTTATAACGTCCTATGTACTTTGGGCGTCATTAATATAATTATATTTTATTACATTTATTTGCAATAGATAATATGTAGTTACTTGCATTAATTGATTACTTTCATGCCGCGCGTTATGCAGCCATTTAATACAATGTATAACTATTCTGATTATTCATAAACACATACTTGATATCATTTAATAAATTAATGTTGTCAATTCATTTACTTTATTTGAGCAAAAGAAACTCTTAAAATTCTACTTTATATTTCCTTCAAATTTTAAGTTAATATCTGGGTTGTATTTGGTAATAATAAACGCATATATAGGATCAACTTAAATTACTAGTTTATTTATCATTCACAATAAATTATAATCGTACATATGATACGTCGCTGTACCTGAAATACATACATATTTTATAATAACAAATTCATGTTTTAATATATGCTGAAACAAAGAAAAACATACATACATATATAAATCAAATAATATAACAATTCATATTCTACTTATTAATGCTTTCATTAATCCCAGATAAGCTTTTGTTAAATATTCATTAATTACGTTTTAATTCTGATTTATTCATTGCGTTTATTAATAATTTCTCAGGGATGAATTCTTTGAAAGAATCAGGTCAGTAGAAGTAACTAAGTAGTAATGATTAAAATAATGGTTACTTGATTTATGAAATATCCATTAATCGTTGGTGAAGTCTAGTTCCGGTGATGAAGATGGCATGGAGACACATTTCGTAGAATGCTGCTGTTATCACAATCACTTACACACACTCTTCCGGTCACTCGCGTTGGCGTTGGTTTATGGGAATAATTGATGTTTAGTGTTCAATTAAATACTTCATCTTACGATGTATGTTGTGTGTTCCTTTTAACGTTAATGTACCTGTCTAGTTCCACTTATATCGCTGCTTTATCAAATATTCATGTGATTTAATACTTAGTTTAATGTTTCATGTTCATTATGGTGTTAATAAGGTGTAGTAACACTGAATTAAGTTCAACTGTTTAGTATATTATTTATGTGGTGATATCTGTTCGTGTAACGATCTGATTGTTCACTTTGAATAATTCTTATCTAAGTCCGTTACATCGCACTTCGAATTTCACTCTTAAAAGTTTACTAAGTCTGACTATCGTGACATGAAGATATTACTAAGTCTTTTAAGTTACGAGTTAACGTACTAACTCCCGAACTCGAGTTAACTCTCCGGACGATTAATGTACTCTTGTGAACTTAGAGTAAAACTAACTCCGAGCAATTAGAGTAAACTGTTTGAAAATTTGAGTAAAAACTGTCTCCCGAACTTAAAGTGTATTACTTGAAAATTTTGAGATAAGACTGCCTTTCCCCGTCTTGGACAGATAGTTTTATTAACTCGTCCCTACTCAAAATTTTGTCCCTGGCGCTGTTCACGCCTACTTCATTTCGTGATTGGTCAGTTTTGAGTCTTCTTGGAATATTTTGTCCCACTATGTCAAGATCCTACGTCATAGTTCTTCCGATAGGTTCTTCGTTTCTGTTGCTATGGAAACACTCCTCTCTACCAGTTTTCTCCCTGGCTTTTGGCTTCTGATAGGTTCTTAGACATCCCCCGATTTTGCTCTGACGAACGTTGACCCTTTTCGTAGAAACTACGGCTATTAGACGCTTGTCCATCAACCTATTGTCTGAAGTAAACTCAGTGTTTCTCTAGATTGCCATTATCTGTACTTTCGGTTCTACCGGCGCATTGTTCTATGTTATACCCCTTTTTCGTAGCTATTAATAATTTTGGACATCTGCTGGCTGGTGAAGTCACCCCAACTTTCCACTCGTAAATTCTGTCTGTCACTTAGACGATAACTCCAGCTGCGTAACATGACTTGAGTTTTTGTCTGATCTCAGCCTTCGTATTGTTTCTTAAGGAGCAGTGCATCCGTTCCATTGTAACATATAGTTTCACTCTTTTGTCGTTTATCGTATACTGACGTAACCTAGTCGAACATCTGCCACGTTTCTCAGTACGAGTGTGAACGTCCTCGCCCACATTGTTACAGCGGTAGAGAGCAATAATTCTGAACTAAACTTTCCCTGTCATCTTGTGCAACCAATTTCTATAGTTGGTTTGAGCTTAACGTCTTTCTATTGTCAAGTTAGCGACGCTGCTCTGACATCTTCTCATTACGCTTTATTTATTGCGTCAACTATAAGTCGTTGACACCGCCTCGTGTGAACGCACTCCGTCGAGGTGAAAATTTAAAAAATTTTAAATTTTTTTGCTCGTTACACACTGGACTACAGGTGACAATGACAAGGCACAGTCTACGGAGTCGTGCGAGTCGCGTTAGCTGACAGTGAACCAATTCGTTAGATGACTCTGGGGATCAACGTGAAGCCCGAGATTTCTTATTTAGTTGATCCACTGCTACTTAACAGTGAGCAATATTACCGTGTTACCGCGTCTAACAATGAGTTAGGCTGTAATATTACCGTGACAGTGTACATGCGTTTACAGTAAACTTCCGGTTGTCGAGTTAGCGTTAGTGGAAACGGCACAAAAGCTGTCGTCATGAATGCAGAACTTATCAGTTGTCACACTAGCGTGAGGGATATTCAGTAAATCTTAAAGTAGAAATCTATTAGCCATTCTTGAGCGCGCAGCCATCGAACGAATTACATCCACTTAAAAGTATAACGTACGGTGACGGGAGCAGTACCACTCTTGCTACAGTCGACCTACACCATGAAAGTGTACATACAAGACTGATTTGCACATGTCCGAAATAAACGAAAATTTTGTTAGACTTTCAACGAGGTGTTTGTCTACTGTCTATCTCAAAGCCAGTGTTCAAAATCTATTGTCAGGTATACAAACAAAATAAACAAAGTTGTGTTCTTTAGAGTTGGGCGTCGTAAAGGCATCAATGAATGTTATCACAAGGTCGTAAGTAATTAATATTAATTGTTTTTCTATTTAGTAATTAGGTTATACAGTAAACAGTTGTATTGTATAATTGTATAACAATTATAAATCTGAATAATAATAAAAATTAATAATTTATCTGTGGGGGAAGAAGTCAACATCAAGTTGGATTAAAGAAGTACAAAAGTAGTTAGAAAAAGTTATATACACGCAGAAGAAGCAATTAAAGGACACGTTTTTCGGGGGAAAGTGTCAAAAATGGAAGGAGTCCAAGGTAGGAGAGAGAAAAACACAGGTTCAAAGTGGAATGAAGACAGGAAGAAGAGACACAGTGAAAAGATGAAAGAAGAAGAACAAAGAATAATGAATTGAAATATAATGTAATAAACAAAAAATAATTGTAATATATGAATATTAACGACAATTTATAATATAATATAATAATTGAATATATTTGCATCATAATGGGAAAGGAGATAGTTTTCCGAAAGTAGAGTAGACGTTAGTGGAACTTTCCACCACTAGTGCCAAGTCCGAAGTTAACCGAATACGCGGGAACCTTTGTACTTGCTGTGCCTCTACGCCGGCATTATATGGTTCTTGTGTCACGGACATCAGATGTCTGTGAAATATTTTAGTGAAACATTAATGCTGTCGATTATATAGTCAATATCCTCAGTTCTACATATAAGCTTTTGGTAGTCTTTGAATAAACGTAGAAATACTATTCGTAGTTTAATTCACTTTTGCATACTCAGCAATGTGCGCAAAAAGGGGATTTATGTTCATAAATACCGTATTTACCCACGTAATTTACGCACTTTTTTGACGTTGTTAACCAGAAAAACATGGTGCCTAAATTACGCGGGGAATTACATCCACTAGTATTTATCAGATTACAATGTTTTAAATTACAAGTAAACGAAATACACAATAAGCGGAAATATAATATTATTTCTAAAAATATATTATACAATATAATTTATAAATTTCTATTATTTTAGGTTGGTTAAGTATTAGAATTTTCATTAATTTTCTGGATGGCTTCCAACCTACATTCCGTAGTAACGCAAACGATCCCTGTAAGTTAAAAAAAGTAACTCACGTACCGTACGTAATTACCGTATTTACGATTGTGTTTTTACTTTTGTATGTAATGTAACTTATCTTTTCAAATGAGTAATGCGTTACCAAGTTCCTTTTATAAATCAGTACATTTTCAATCCATTGGTTCTCGTAAACGCCGTTTACACCACTATTAGCACTAAGCAGAGTATCCTTTTGTTTTCGTAGTGAAGAACAAGCCCCTCACTTACACCGAATTCTTTTCCAGCAGCACGATTGCCACTTTCTTCCAAGAACTTTATTACCCTCGATTTAAACGCCACTGTAAAGGTATTGTATTTCTATGTAGTTGAATTTATATTAACACGATGTTAGCAAGAGTTAAGAAAGGAAAGATATGACATAATTTGTATGACTGTAACCCTATACCGAGATCTACATTGGACTCATAGACATTCACAACGCCTTCGTAGGGTAGGCTTCCCGAAAACACATTCCCCATTTTTCTTTACTACAATGATTTTATAAAGAACACTTTTATTAAAAATTACGTAAAATCTAGTGAACTGTTACCTAAATACAATTTTCGCTTAAAGAACGAGGTGGTTAATAACATGCGTGTTTTCTATATGTCATAAGATAAGAGTACAAAAATGTAAGCACGGAAATTCCTCGCCAGTATTATCTATTTTGTTTATCAAACTATTAATTTTACCTTTATTCCTAATAATGTAGTCTATATGATATTTTCCCAAAAATTTTTTCCCCAAAATTTAAGGTGAGTAAATTATGTGATGGCGTAAATTACGGTATTTCAAATGTTTTCTTGTTTCTAGTAACTTTCTATTTATTTATCTTATTTCTGTGTCGTAAAATCTTTTTTGACTCATAAAGTTAAAGAGAACCACCATAAACGAGTTTCTCATTAAGTAGATTTTGTTAGTTCATAATTTATTTCCATTATTCAAGGATTCTGGAATTACAATTGACGTGTTTAGTAGTAACTGTGAATTCTCGTGTACATTATACTTTATATATTGTGAATACTTTGTGTTAAAGACTTTTTGTTACATCGTTATTGTTTGGTAAAATAATGAAATGGAATTGAATACAAATTGAAAAGTTTATAGTTTAGTTGGTGTAATTAACCTGCAGTATAATAATATAACTAATCTCAGTACACTAATATTGGACTCCAATGTATTTACTACTTTATTTATTCTATCAGATTCTTGAAATTGGTAACATATCCGAGGGTGAATATATTCATAGGCTTACTAATATTCTAGTAAACTTTCAGCGGTATCAGGCAATCATGTATATGTAGACTTAATACCTACGCGTCTCTGCAGAGTATGTATGTGCATATTTCTGGGAATATACTACTGCTGTAGTAAAAACAACTTAATTCCATGTTTACGTTGCAGTGGACAAATTAACTCAAATAGACGTAAGCGATGAACCGTATTAAAAGTAACCTGTTTTGCGTTCACACATTTTGTTTGTTTGTGTGTGTGTGTGTGTGTGTGTGTGTGTGTGTGTGTGTGGGAGAGAGAGAGAGAGAGAGTATGTAATACTATTTTACAACCGGTCGTTTTCGGTTGAGAGTTAACGAGAAACTATGTTTCAAATCCTATTTACCGAGACAAGGTGATTACTCTGATAAACTTAGTACACCATGCCGACGCCTGTACATTGTTCCTACTTATAAATTAGTGGCACATGATTTTAACAAAATTAAATACTAACTATCTGAACTGCTATCTTACAAAAACACGAAGTCTTGAAATTTGTGCCTTACAGTTATGTACGAGGCACCGAAAGTGGTCGGTTTCGGATAAAAATGTATTATTGATTGGAATGAAATTTTGTTTATTTGAATGTAGTAAGAGTGTTCGGTTTCGATACATATGGATTTTGTTGGTTTATACAAATTTATAACATCAGAATGCTTCTGAACAAAGTAAGTTTTCAGTCCACTCTCCGCTCCGTGGACAGATAAAGTTGGGAAAAAGCACGAAAACTACACTCTGTGAACAGATATATTTCATATTGTATACGTCTGTGGATATTTTCAAAACCAATAGAAATGAAATACGCCTGCTAGAGGTAACAAAATTGGGGTAATAATATCCGCAGCAGATACGAAATTTCCTATAAATATTACTTTACTGCAGGGAGAGATACCAGCGACCCTCTCTCTGGAACGAAGGCAAGCGACAAGACCTGTTAGATTTATTAAGTATTTAGTATCTCTACGGGCGGCCGTTAAATAACCCAGCATTTTGTTTGCATTTAAATTCAGAGCCTTAATGCTACATTAGTGCCTGTAATATAATTTGTGAAACTGCTACAAAGCGACAACGCCATAGTACGTTCGTTTGTATAACAGAAGTGCATTACGAACTGAATGTTTTCATAGTATTTCATCACGTAAATATTCCTGTTTCAATAAATAACTTTGTACTTTTCCTTGTAAAAATATCCTTACATTGGTATAAACTTTATCAAAACAATAATATTACATTTTCACGTCATAGTTAAATAAGTACTTGGAAAAAATTGTGAATTCATGTTCATTAAAATTTTAATCAATCTTAAAACATTAGTAGAATGATATGATTAATTACTTTCAATTAGTTCCAGAAATAAATCTAAATGTTCATATATGTACTTAACGGCATAAAGAAATTCACTTACGTTTATACCAATTTGTCTGATGTTATCTCTGAGTAGGACAAGGAGGAATTCATGGCTCTGACCGCAGCAAGATGGCCTCAAATCAACTCAGAATAGCAAAGTAAGCTTTACGCTAGGACTTTATGTCCACTTTTCATATGCTTGAGTTTAAATTATCCTTAAATCATGATTCTATAATTAATCCTTAAGCAGATATTATAGAAGAAAGGCTAACCACATTAACTGAAGCTTGACTTGTCCCCACGAAACACTCTTCGCCGATTCCACTTCAGTTATGATTGTGAAACATACAATTTCAAACAGCAAGAATAATAATAAACAATAAAACTGTAACAAATCAACAATAATTACAAGTAGTGAGAAATAAACGCTTGTTATAATCAACTGAAACAATTATATTTATTATTATAATTACGCATTTTTCTTCTTAAATCACTATGATATCAACATTTCTATCTGTATAGTATCGTTATAAATTTTAATCCCTAATTACACGGTGATGAAAACGGGATATTAAGCTGCTAATAGTAGCTGACTTCCCGTAGCTAAAACAGGAGTTTGTAGACATTACCCCCCTCCTCTATCAAATTAAGTTCCGAATTTGTTTGTCGCAGTCTCTGAAAGCATATTATCTACAGATTCTTTTGTTTCAAACAAACTGTCTACTACAAACAAAACTTCAAAAGTTCAGTTGTTAGACGGGTATATTATTATCTGGATAAATACGTGGGTCATCTGTCTCACTCATAGATTGTGTGTGACTGTACGTGAGGTTACTCTGTCCGGCCTCACGGTTGCTTCCGGGCGTGTAGATATTCCTCGTGGGCACGGTTACATACAATTTCAGACCGCGAACCGATACTGTTACTACTTAACTAGTGTATTAGACTTACACCTTTCCAATTAGCCTGAAATATCCATCTACTATCTTGCACATTTGCGGATAGGCACACAATTATAATAATTATCGCAATAAACCTATAGGAATTTTCAAACTTCTGGCAGACAAACATCATAGACGAGCGCTGCGGTTACTTGTTATAAAGTATGAAGAGAGACTGACAATAAACTAAATTTCTTGTAATATGATCGGTTCTTCGGTAACCCCTTTTCATGACACTCTTAAAGATAAAACATTTGCCTCTATAGGAAGGTTTAGAAAGAGAAAAATTTTTGTTCAAAAAAACTGAAATATTTTATGACCGATTCCATGATGGGTTAAAAAACTTTTTTATTTAAAAAACGCATACATTAGGTTACTAATTTTTAAGAAAACTACTGCCATCAGGGTCCCTTTATCACAAGTATTGTTATATAAGTGACATCTCAAACTTTCCATTATTTTGATAGTTATTCAAATTAACGTGTTTTATACAAATATCCCATAAAATAATTAATTACCCTCGCACACGCGCTCTACACTCGCTGCTAAATATCATTACGCACCATTTCACTGCACTTAAAGCTGCTTTACAAGACTAAATATACTTAAAACTAACATTTTTTACAAGGTTCCTTATCAACTACTTTACAGTGTTCAAACTTGCAATCTCTACTTATTCATACACATCCCTTATATGCTATTAGATCTTATATGGCAATATTGTTTGCTACATTCCATATGCAATTAGAATGTCCATTGCAACAAATATGTACATATATGAAACCTAATATGTATGAGGCTCATTATACACAGAATATTTAATTAACTTACAGTTTCAACACAAATTTACTGCTAATAGTGCTCACGTAGTTGGAAGTGTATGCGCGCGCGCTTGTGTGTGTGCTAGCCGACGAGCGCATGTAAGAAAGAGAGAGGGAGAGAACGAGAGAAAGAAAGAGAGAGAGTGAGAGGGTGAGAGAGTTCCCAAAAATGGTTTAATGAGTAATACCCTGTAAATAGCTCATTATTGAAAGATAACCTACCAATGAGTGTTTTCTAGTAGCACGAAAATTATTTTTGCCCATCATTGGTGTAAACAAATGGATTTATTAAATTCACCAATTGCAAACGTACAAATGGACACCTCGACTTCCAGTTGTTTTACAGCGAAGTTGTGGTGAATTGCGAAATTTTATTATTACCGGCATTATGAAATGGTTTTTAATGTCTATTTCATTTTAAATGCGGCATAGTAAACTTAATGATTTTAGTGATTTAATAGTGTTTACTATGAACGTATTTTACTGACAATAGGAATGCCATATGAATAAAGTATCATATATCGATATATAAAGTATCATTATTACTAAACGTGAATAGAGAACTTGGAATTATATTAGTGTATCTAATGTTTTACACACACCACTGTAGAAACACAAACATAACAATACTAGGATAAATATAAGCATAAGCGATTTGTTATTTTGATCGGCTAAATGGCACTATTAATTAGGATAACTGTGTTGGTAACGTAATTATTATTTCTCAATAAAGAGAATTACATTATATCTTGTGTTCATGTCTCAGAAGTCGCTGAAAGTGGTCCTCATCAAAACCGATTATATATTTAACGTTTTGATATGTTAAGTTGTTAACGTATAATTTTGAATAATCCCGGTAATTGAAGTCCGCAATAATAGTTGAGAACAGGAAGACAAACGCAGGCTGTGTGTATTACAGTGAAGTGAGAAACGTTCGTGTACCGTTTAACATTTGAAGATTTCAATAAATTCACTGTAACAACTCACAGTCCTTATTTAATAAAAAAGCCAATACGTTTTAAAAAGTCGAGTGGAGCAAAGTGGAAGTAAGAGGGAAACAAAGAAGCATGCTGCATTATATTAAATTTTTGTTGAAGTCAAGTTCAGCTAAGCAGATTTTTATTAAATTAGGCACACGCCAAAATAGAAAGTTTCAAATTTAAGCAACATTTGGAGACTCGTAATTAAAAAACATGTTTCGCCATGATGACAGTCACGGCTGTTTATATTTAAATTAATTTACATTTTCACTAGAGTTTTTTACTTTAAAAGTTATTCAAATAGTTGGCAAATTCTCTCTTTTTCTCTGTCACATCCACACGTACACACGCACACGCGCACACAAGCAGCGGGGTAGATTTAAATTTGTACGTTTCGTGAATTGTGATTGTCTCAGAGAATGTTGTTTCGTTTGAGTCAACAAGACCGATTTAATGAGTATCGTAGTTAATATTGATAGCTGATTACGTAAACATTCGAAGTTTAAAAATTTAAACAACTTAAAATTAATAAAATAATAATTAACAAAATTAAGATAATTAAACGATTGTAGTACATATTCATGTGGAATTTGTAGAATTTCAATTAAATTAGACTGCATTTGAATCTTAGACAATTAAAAAAAAAATCTGCGTTGTACAATTTTGTTGTTTTGTGTAACGCACAGAGCGACAGTATACTTCAGGTTAGTTAATTTTCACGTAATATAGCTCATTACACATGCGCTTGGCAAACATTAATTTATTTACGTTTGCTGAGAGGGAACCACATAAACTGTCTTTGACTAAACTTGTTTAGATTAGTTTTGGTATTGAGCTGAATGAAATCACACGTGTTGTCAAGCTCAGCAGCTCTAGTTGATGTAATACAATAGCAACATCTCGAACTGTGGCACAGGGAATCACACATCGTACTAAAACAGCTCCGTATGACTTGATTGGAATTGTACAACTGCATCGTTATATTAACGGAATTTCGAACTAGTTATTTGTTTTGGTAAAGTCAGAATCTGTTTACGCATAGTCAAAACTATTCGAACATGAAAGTTCATACTAGACTCCGTCTTCCTTTACGATAAGATGTTTTGTGATAATATACGCAGGTTTTAAGCTTTTAAAATAGCGGTCTTACAACTGGAATTTCAAATACAGAACACCGAACAGACCAAGAAGTAAAAGGTATTATGCACGTTGTAGCGTGACAGATGTTTGCATAATATTGAATGGCAATTGATCATTAGAATAATGAAGTTATAATATTTAAATTTGGAAGAAAGCATTAAGTCTAATATAAATAGATTAATTCATATCAACTGTGGAAAGAAATAATTATTATAAAGAAAATACAAGTTAAAATAAAAGGAGTTACTAGTGATGAGTCATCCAAGACCAGTCTCATAACCAAAGGTTTTCAAGGTATAACCCAGGAAGGTAAAATAGTAAATAACAAAGCAGTACTGAATATGACCAAACCCACAACGAGGAAGAATAAATAGAATAGAAACCCTAAAATAAGCCAAGATCAACCAATACAGGTTGTGTATTTCTGAATTAAAGAAGAAGATGGAGAAGATCCCAAGAAACCTGATGGCATCAAGAAGAAGATGGAGAAGATACCAGTCCCAGAAGGCAGGAGAAAAGAAGACTGAAGAAAGAAGAAGAGGGCAGCATCCTGAAGAAGATGTCATGCTCTTATAAAAGACACCCAAATCCCTATATCCCCAAAATAAATATCTAAAAACAAAAGTATAACGAAATAAAAACCACATGTATATAAATTTAAGAGAGAGGAGTGTATAAAGTAAAAGTTTCCTGTGAACTAAGATGAAACAATAATATAGTACCCATGGAACAAATCTCCATTGAAAAAACGCTAACCAATTTATTATGTTGATAAGACTATACGACCATTTAGCATTAACATAATATATAAGTGAAAGTGAACCAGTGATAGTTTTGGGTATTATAAAAAATGAACCTTGTGTTTCATTCTTGGGAATCACAAACATTGGATGCAATGAAATATGCATTTTTCAATGACTTAAAATGTGTACGGTGACAATATGTTGTTCATAAGACATGAATCTGTTTAAAATAACATTTTTGTTTTACATGAAAAAAGAAAAACAGATTTCATAGTGCTTTTTGAACGGTTCATACTATTTATTTGTTAATGACAGGGTACAATTCCCCAAAGACAAGGTATAAAAGACTGTATAAAAACTGTAGAATCCTACTTATAATAATAGTTAGAAATAAGAATATAGATATAAGGTTTTAATGTATATAGTACAAGAATGTTTAAAAATGTTTTAGATATAAGGCCATTTGTTTGGGTCTGAAACAACTAACATCAGAACTATAAAAATAGTTACCACTTGTAAATAGTAGAGAGTAATTAAGATGTTAGTTAGTAAAAAACCTTTGTTGTAAACCATATTTCCATGTTGGAAATGGGAATTTTGTTGCAAAATGTCTGATTTGAAGACAACCATTTATTTAAAAAAAATATTCTTTATTCTGTTTGACTATTGTTTGTATTGTGGCCAATACTAGTTGTTTTTGTGTAATTTGAAAGCATGTTTAATTTATAATACTATTTGTAAAAGTCAGAGAGGGTATCACACATCATATATTGTTTGTAAATTATTTTGTAAGAAAAATTGTTAAAAAATCATAGGCCAAAAAAATGGAAACCAAACTTCATCAAAACAGAGAAATTGCTCATTTAAATGCAAATAAACAAAAGGGGTTTAGACAAAATAAACTTGAGATCATGCCATATAATTGCACATACCATTTAGAGAGATTTTAATAAATTATATTCAGAATTATAAATAAAAATAAAATGACTAAACTCAGAAATTTAGACATGGGAGTCATATATTTCAGAATAATGTTTCAGAATACAACTAATTCAATTAATTACCAGAAAATAAGGGAATAGGAACCTTTTAATACAATATAGGATTATTAATATTAAATATAACTGATAAAATGGCTGAATTTATATAATGACAGGAAGTAAATTTTGATGTTTTGACTCTTCACAGTATACCAAACTGAAAGTGAAATTACTATTTTTTTTGGACAGAAAACACTATAAAATGGCATTATTTAATCTGAAAATAACCAGAATGAACTGAAAGATTAATTTAAATCAAATCTAGTGAATAAAATTGACAAATAACCAAAGTATAGGCATTCATATAGTGAAAATGTAAAAGTGCATACAGGATGTGAAAAATATTTGAACAATGTTAAGGATAATATTATATGGGCTAAGAGTTTAATTGAAACTGAAGGAAACAGTTAGTTAATTATTGGTAGTTGAACGGTTAACATGACATACCTTTGATAACGTGAATAACCTAACCTATAATCGTCATACAAAGCGAGTGTATAGTGAGTTATTGTGAAATCGCGAGTGACTTGTAAAATACTTCTGAAACTATCATATTATAACAGAAACGATCAAGTAACACTCCATAACACAGAACAATATAAATCTACTCCGAAAAACACCATAAAACACTAGAAAACTGTATAATACATTAAACCAAATTAGTGACGGAATCGGAGAAAGTGTTTGAACTAATAATTATACAGATACACTAAATACAACCCAGAATCACTACACCAGTCACTACACAACATATAACAAGAGATTTGCGGACACGAGAACAGAAATATTGCGTCAAAATACATTATTTGGAACGCAGCAGGGACGAGTCACATTTTGATCAACTTGACGGCGGCCATTTGCTTTGACAAACCCAGTGCCTCTTCTTGGTTCATCACAGCTGTTTGGTGAAAACAATTATTATATTTACAATTTATTATTCAAGGTCTGTGTTTATTAATAACTATTAATTTGATTGTAACGTTATACTTTTTAAATATAAGCCCGATTTCTCTGACTTTGGTAATAACTGGCTGTTTAAAGAACCCTATATAATTTTTATAACATATACTTGTAACTTTTTTCGATATCCTGAGAATCGATACTAATCGATAAGAGTCAATATTGCTGTTACTTAATAAAACATTAATACTTTTCAATACTTAATAGTTCTTTATTTCTTCAATAATACTAATTACCAATAATATAATTCTAATTGATAATCTACAAGGACTTTACCACCCGTAAGTGAAGATAACCTAAAAAATAGAAAGGTAAACAAATATCGATTGGTTTACAGACAGTCTTATGAGTGGTGATAGATTATTTAAATTATACTAAAACTTTAATAAAAATTTTCAGAAGAGCATTACACTGTTTAAAACTTCACAGCCCTATATTAATTAATTGATCCTAATTAATTAATTAATAAAATTAAAATTTTTTTTTATTATTATTTTTTTTTATAAACATAATTTTTTTTTTTAATTTTCTTCAAAACAATAATTTTTGTTTTGAAACTTTCGGTGAAGCTGAGCATATATATTTCTTCATCAACTTTACGCTACTCGACCGGTCTTGCTACCATTGGGACTCGACCAGCTGGGAAACTTAAGGAAGTGTTTCAGGCCAGTAAGACGTCGAGAGCCACACCAATTAAACACCTTACAACTTACAGATTCACACATCAATCTTATTTATTTTATTACAAATTGAATAGTCCAAACAGAGGGGCTTGATTACATCGGAGTCGAACTTCACAATCACAATCTCTTATATCATCAACACACTTACACTAATATTTATTTTATTACAAATTGGCGCACAACTTTAGGGGCTTTAATTAGCGATTGGAAGGCCAATACATTCTGCCCAATCACAAGTTGGAGCTAGGCAACAGCTACAAAGCCAGAGAATTTCGAGGGAAAATGCAACGACGTGCAACATCTAAGAAACGGGCGGCGGAGGCCGAGAAAGAAATAGAAGCTGATATGGACAACAAAGAGGCAACGCCAGTAGAGTTGGAAGAGGTATTACAATCGGTGTTGTCCAAACAAACAGAGCAACCAGAGGAACAACCGGAGATGCCTACTCAGACAGGGGAAGTCAATGTCCGGAAGGAACAATTAGAAAAACCATCACAAGTAGATGATCGGACAGTACAAGAAATGTTCAGAGCGTTAATGCGAGACAACCAGTCCTTGAAAGAAGATTTAGGAAATAAAATCGAAACAACAAACAAGAAGATGGAAGAAAACAGCAAGAAGATGGAAGAAAACAGCAAGAAGATGGAAGAGAAGATGGAAGAAAACAGCAAGAAGATGGAAGAAAACAGCAAGAAGATGGAAGGAAAGTTAGAAGAATTGAAGAAGGATAACCAATCCACAAAAGAAGAGTTGACTGGGATGAACAAGAACATAGAAAATTTGAAGGAAGATAACAAGAAGATGGAAGAAGAGATGGGGAAGAAGTTAGAAAAATTGAAGGAAGACAACCAAGCGTTCAAGGAAGAATTCAAGTCAACTAAAGAAGAATTGATTAATAAAATTGAAAATACCAATCAGAAAATAGATGAAACCAGGAAGAAGATAGAGAAGAACAACCGACAATTGAAGGAAGAATTGAAAGAAGATAACAGGAAATTGGAAGAGAAGATGGGGGAGAAATTGGAGGAATTGAGAGAAGACAATCAAATTCTAAGAGAAGAGTTAAGGGAGGTAAATCAGGAGATAAGAGAGAACAGATTAAAAAGGGAAGAGGAGCATCAAAAATGGATTAAAGAAAGAAGAGAGGACAGATTAAAAAAGGAAGAATTAAGAAAGGAGAAGGCCGAAGAAATAAAAAATGATAGCCAACCAGAACCAGAAGAAGTACTAAATGATAAAACGCAGGAAGATAGTCAACCAGAACCAGAAGAAGTAATAAATGACAAAACGCAGGAACAAGTAATGGTAGTACCTGAAATGGAAACTAACCGAAACCAGGAAGATATTAAACCAAGGAAAAGGAGAATGTATCCAAGAAATGTAATAAAAACGAAGGAAGAGTTGGAGATGATGAAACATGGGTTAATTGATGGCAATAATATCCTATGACAAAGACATCATGAATTCTATGAATTATAGAAGGAGAATCGAAGTAATTTCAGAAATAATTTACCACAAGACAGTAGTCTACCAATGGGAAAGGACCAGAGATAAACAGAATACAACATGTGGACCAGATCAATTTCAGCGCAAGACTGGACAGTGGATTTCAGAAAGATGGAAATGTGATATCGTACCAGACTGTAATGACGGCACAGATGAATCACCAGAATGTATTCCATTAGTGTGCCATCTAGGACAGTTCCAGGGTACGGTTAGACTAAAATATATTCCATCAGAGTGGATATGTGATGGTAAACCAGCTTATGGTGTTTCAGATAAACAAATAATAAGTGATAACCCAGATGAAGATCCTCACATATGTTTGTCAGGTAACACAAAACATGGACCAGAGAAGTATTGGTGTATACAATATGATGATAGAGGGAGCCAGCCCAGTAATTACGACGGCCCTAACAACCCGCCGCGTAATGACCAGTTTAGCAGTAATTTTAACGGCATTAGGAATAACAACCCCTATCCAAACAATAGAAACAATTTTCATCAACATAATAATAATATTCTATACAGTCAGAGAAATCCATATCCCAACAATAATGATGACAGCCCTTACCCACCTAACCGAAATTACTATAATTATAACTTTAGTAATAAAAATAATAACAGTAATAATAACCGAGTGTCGCGCCCTAGGGTAAATTTTATAAGAGCAACTGAGATGATGGACCCTGGTTGACACAAATACCACACGACATCAAGAAAAGGGACGGATCATGATAACCGACTACGGCGAAAAACGATGGTGAAGGAGACGAAATAAATATCACTGAAAGGAAATGATACGAATAATAAAACATAGAAACAAAACTGGGTTTTTATGAATGAAGACTATTTAAGAAAATGTACATTATAAATAAATAAGAATATGAACAATGGAACGACATAAAGAAAATCGTCCATCTTCCTGGGTATATAAAAGAAAAGAAAAAGTGGAGATCAACTTATTAAAGTATAAATAATATGGGCCAGTGTAGAGTACAATATAACCCCATATGTTGTGGTAAATGATAAGCACAACAATACATATGAGTTGAAGGAAATCGTTTCAGGAAAAATCAAAGGAGTGTACAATCAAGCTTCTATGAAGAAATATTATGAAGAATGAGTTGTGAGTTTTAGAATTTTGAATTTTTTTTTAAAAATTCGGAAATAATGTAAGTACATCTTACAACCTAATATTTTGAGAAGAACATTTTGGAGAATTATAAGAAGAAGGATTTTTTAATTTATTTAAAAAAAATTTAAAAATAATGTAAGTACATCTTACAACCTAATATTTTGAGAAGAACATTTTGGAAGAAAGAGAAAGAAAAAGAATTTTTTATATATTTTAAAAATTCAAAAATAATGTAAGTACATCTTACAACCTAATATTTTGAGAAGAACATTTTGAAGAATTATAAGAAGAAGGAATTTAGAATTTATATTTTGAAAAAATTCTAAAATATGTAAGTACATCTTACTACAACCTAATAATTTTGGAACAAACTTTATGGAAGAAAGAAAAAGAAAGACTTTTGAATTGAAATAATAATTATAAAAATTTAAAATTGAGTAAGTACTTCTTACTACAACCTGATAATTTAGAACAAAACTTTATGGAAGAAAGAGAAAGAGAGAGAATTTTGAACTTAATTTTAAAAAATTTAAAATTAAGCAAGCACAGCTTACTACCACTGAATTATGAGGAAACCTTATGGTAAATAATTAAGAAGAATTTGAATTTGGAAAAATACCAAAATATTCAGAAATAATAGTAAGATCACATTACTATAAACAAGTCTGAATGAAACAATTCTGGGAATAAATGAATTAAACAGAATTTGTATGTTGATAGAACGTCAGAACTTTGAAACAAGATAAGATCAACATATTACAAGGATGTATGAGAAATATTTTTCAATTAAATAAAAAGAATAGTTTGAATTTTATATTAAAACTAACCAAGTTCCAAAAAATAATTATGTTTCAATTATGATTGAATTGAGAAGAAAATAAAGTGGTTAATTCAGAAAAGAGAATTAACGTTAATCCAGAATAAATGCTAACATTCACAATAGAATTTGAAGGAGTAGAGAAGACTAACAAAAAAGAGTGTAATATGCCAGAGAAGGAAAAAATTTGGAAGCAAAGAGACTAATTACCTATGAAACGATAATGAAAACAGTTAATTAAGAGCAAAGAAGAACAACTCATACCAAACATATGGAGAAGATGATTTTGAACCAATGATAATAATAAGACCTATATGAAATGCAAAGAGAAGAAATACCACATGAAATATAATATAAATGAATTAATGCTAATGAATGCGAAGACGGATTAATAACTTTCTAAGAGAAAGGAAAGAACCAAAATGTTTAAATAAAATGATCAATATAACAACCTGTATATCTAATGTAAAGATACAATGTTAAAAAATTAAATATAATATATTAAGACCATTCAAAAAATGAATACGAAAGACTATTTATAAAGACCATGCTAATACTATGAATAACCAGAAGAAAGTATAAAGAGAATTCAGATGGAGAAGAAAGAGAGTTACATTGTAAACAGTAACCAGAATTATTAAAAGAAAGATTTTCAACCATAATTAAATTAAATATATCAGACAAGTTAAGAGTTTTGAAAAAATATATATATAATGAGTATAAAAATAATTATGAAGATTTATTAAGATAGAAAATGTGAGATAATCTGAGAGACTACGAAGTGGAGAATCCAAAGATATTTTTATTAGTCGAAAATGAGACTACTTTTTATTTATTTATTCGATGACTGACTGAAGATAATTCCAGCAGCATTATGTTTTTTGAGCAGGGATGGATATGCCCCTGTACTCAATTTATAGAAGTGGTGTATGGCCAGCAGAGAAGTAGCGTACAGTGCCCCTCTGATCTGCCCCAGCCCACGTGATAGGGAATGTTAGGGAATTAATATCCCAAGGATACAACACGAAGTTGATAAAGGAAGAAAATGTATTACAATAATAATATATCTCAGAAGACACTAACTATCCGAAAAGGATCAGTAGTAAAACAAATAATTATATATATAAAATTAATTAAACTCTAATTATAAAAAAGTCGATATAAAGATGGAGAAGAAAATGAATTATAAGAAATGATGAAATTATCATAAGAAATTATTTCATCCATAAACATGTCTGAAATAATTACTTCTGGAGGGGAGCAATCTGTAGCGTGACAGATGTTTGCATAATATTGAATGGCAATTGATCATTAGAATAATGAAGTTATAATATTTAAATTTGGAAGAAAGCATTAAGTCTAATATAAATAGATTAATTCATATCAACTGTGGAAAGAAATCATTATTATAAAGAAAATACAAGTTAAAATAAAAGGAGTTACTAGTGATGAGTCATCCAAGACCAGTCTCATAACCAAAGGTTTTCAAGGTATAACCCAGGAAGGTAAAATAGTAAATAACAAAGCAGTACTGAATATGACCAAACCCACAACGAGGAAGAATAAATAGAATAGAAACCCTAAAATAAGCCAAGATCAACCAATACAGGTTGTGTATTTCTGAATTAAAGAAGAAGATGGAGAAGATCCCAAGAAACCTGATGGCATCAAGAAGAAGATGGAGAAGATACCAGTCCCAGAAGGCAGGAGAAAAGAAGACTGAAGAAAGAAGAAGAGGGCAGCATCCTGAAGAAGATGTCATGCTCTTATAAAAGACACCCAAATCCCTATATCCCCAAAATAAATATCTAAAAACAAAAGTATAACGAAATAAAAACCACATGTATATAAATTTAAGAGAGAGGAGTGTATAAAGTAAAAGTTTCCTGTGAACTAAGATGAAACAATAATATAGTACCCATGGAACAAATCTCCATTGAAAAAACGCTAACCAATTTATTATGTTGATAAGACTATACGACCATTTAGCATTAACATAATATATAAGTGAAAGTGAACCAGTGATAGTTTTGGGTATTATAAAAAATGAACCTTGTGTTTCATTCTTGGGAATCACAAACATTGGATGCAATGAAATATGCATTTTTCAATGACTTAAAATGTGTACGGTGACAATATGTTGTTCATAAGACATGAATCTGTTTAAAATAACATTTTTGTTTTACATGAAAAAAGAAAAACAGATTTCATAGTGCTTTTTGAACGGTTCATACTATTTATTTGTTAATGACAGGGTACAATTCCCCAAAGACAAGGTATAAAAGACTGTATAAAAACTGTAGAATCCTACTTATAATAATAGTTAGAAATAAGAATATAGATATAAGGTTTTAATGTACATAGTACAAGAATGTTTAAAAATGTTTTAGATATAAGGCCATTTGTTTGGGTCTGAAACAACTAACATCAGAACTATAAAAATAGTTACCACTTGTAAATAGTAGAGAGTAATTAAGATGTTAGTTAGTAAAAAACCTTTGTTGTAAACCATATTTCCATGTTGGAAATGGGAATTTTGTTGCAAAATGTCTGATTTGAAGACAACCATTTATTTAAAAAAAATATTCTTTATTCTGTTTGACTATTGTTTGTATTGTGGCCAATACTAGTTGTTTTTGTGTAATTTGAAAGCATGTTTAATTTATAATACTATTTGTAAAAGTCAGAGAGGGTATCACACATCATATATTGTTTGTAAATTATTTTGTAAGAAAAATTGTTAAAAAATCATAGGCCAAAAGAATGGAAACCAAACTTCATCAAAACAGAGAAATTGCTCATTTAAATGCAAATAAACAAAAGGGGTTTAGACAAAATAAACTTGAGATCTTGCCATATAATTGCACATACCATTTAGAGAGATTTTAATAAATTATATTCAGAATTATAAATAAAAATAAAATGACTAAACTCAGAAATTTAGACATGGGAGTCATATATTTCAGAATAATGTTTCAGAATACAACTAATTCAATTAATTACCAGAAAATAAGGGAATAGGAACCTTTTAATACAATATAGGATTATTAATATTAAATATAACTGATAAAATGGCTGAATTTATATAATGACAGGAAGTAAATTTTGATGTTTTGACTCTTCACAGTATACCAAACTGAAAGTGAAATTACTATTTTTTTTGGACAGAAAACACTATAAAATGGCATTATTTAATCTGAAAATAACCAGAATGAACTGAAAGATTAATTTAAATCAAATCTAGTGAATAAAATTGACAAATAACCAAAGTATAGGCATTCATATAGTGAAAATGTAAAAGTGCATACAGGATGTGAAAAATATTTGAACAATGTTAAGGATAATATTATATGGGCTAAGAGTTTAATTGAAACTGAAGGAAACAGTTAGTTAATTATTGGTAGTTGAACGGTTAACATGACATACCTTTGATAACGTGAATAACCTAACCTATAATCGTCATACAAAGCGAGTGTATAGTGAGTTATTGTGAAATCGCGAGTGACTTGTAAAATACTTCTGAAACTATCATATTATAACAGAAACGATCAAGTAACACTCCATAACACAGAACAATATAAATCTACTCCGAAAAACACCATAAAACACTAGAAAACTGTATAATACATTAAACCAAATTAGTGACGGAATCGGAGAAAGTGTTTGAACTAATAATTATACAGATACACTAAATACAACCCAGAATCACTACACCAGTCACTACACAACATATAACAAGAGATTTGCGGACACGAGAACAGAAATATTGCGTCAAAATACATTATTTGGAACGCAGCAGGGACGAGTCACATTTTGATCAACTTGACGGCGGCCATTTGCTTTGACAAACCCAGTGCCTCTTCTTGGTTCATCACAGCTGTTTGGTGAAAACAATTATTATATTTACAATTTATTATTCAAGGTCTGTGTTTATTAATAACTATTAATTTGATTGTAACGTTATACTTTTTAAATATAAGCCCGATTTCTCTGACTTTGGTAATAACTGGCTGTTTAAAGAACCCTATATAATTTTTATAACATATACTTGTAACTTTTTTCGATATCCTGAGAATCGATACTAATCGATAAGAGTCAATATTGCTGTTACTTAATAAAACATTAATACTTTTCAATACTTAATAGTTCTTTATTTCTTCAATAATACTAATTACCAATAATATAATTCTAATTGATAATCTACAAGGACTTTACCACCCGTAAGTGAAGATAACCTAAAAAATAGAAAGGTAAACAAATATCGATTGGTTTACAGACAGTCTTATGAGTGGTGATAGATTATTTAAATTATACTAAAACTTTAATAAAAATTTTCAGAAGAGCATTACACTGTTTAAAACTTCACAGCCCTATATTAATTAATTGATCCTAATTAATTAATTAATAAAATTAAAATTTTTTTTTATTATTATTTTTTTTTATAAACATAATTTTTTTTTTTAATTTTCTTCAAAACAATAATTTTTGTTTTGAAACTTTCGGTGAAGCTGAGCATATATATTTCTTCATCAACTTTACGCTACTCGACCGGTCTTGCTACCATTGGGACTCGACCAGCTGGGAAACTTAAGGAAGTGTTTCAGGCCAGTAAGACGTCGAGAGCCACACCAATTAAACACCTTACAACTTACAGATTCACACATCAATCTTATTTATTTTATTACAAATTGAATAGTCCAAACAGAGGGGCTTGATTACATCGGAGTCGAACTTCACAATCACAATCTCTTATATCATCAACACACTTACACTAATATTTATTTTATTACAAATTGGCGCACAACTTTAGGGGCTTTAATTAGCGATTGGAAGGCCAATACATTCTGCCCAATCACAAGTTGGAGCTAGGCAACAGCTACAAAGCCAGAGAATTTCGAGGGAAAATGCAACGACGTGCAACATCTAAGAAACGGGCGGCGGAGGCCGAGAAAGAAATAGAAGCTGATATGGACAACAAAGAGGCAACGCCAGTAGAGTTGGAAGAGGTATTACAATCGGTGTTGTCCAAACAAACAGAGCAACCAGAGGAACAACCGGAGATGCCTACTCAGACAGGGGAAGTCAATGTCCGGAAGGAACAATTAGAAAAACCATCACAAGTAGATGATCGGACAGTACAAGAAATGTTCAGAGCGTTAATGCGAGACAACCAGTCCTTGAAAGAAGATTTAGGAAATAAAATCGAAACAACAAACAAGAAGATGGAAGAAAACAGCAAGAAGATGGATGAAAACAGCAAGAAGATGGAAGAGAAGATGGAAGAAAACAGCAAGAAGATGGAAGAAAACAGCAAGAAGATGGAAGGAAAGTTAGAAGAATTGAAGAAGGATAACCAATCCACAAAAGAAGAGTTGACTGGGATGAACAAGAACATAGAAAATTTGAAGGAAGATAACAAGAAGATGGAAGAAGAGATGGGGAAGAAGTTAGAAAAATTGAAGGAAGACAACCAAGCGTTCAAGGAAGAATTCAAGTCAACTAAAGAAGAATTGATTAATAAAATTGAAAATACCAATCAGAAAATAGATGAAACCAGGAAGAAGATAGAGAAGAACAACCGACAATTGAAGGAAGAATTGAAAGAAGATAACAGGAAATTGGAAGAGAAGATGGGGGAGAAATTGGAGGAATTGAGAGAAGACAATCAAATTCTAAGAGAAGAGTTAAGGGAGGTAAATCAGGAGATAAGAGAGAACAGATTAAAAAGGGAAGAGGAGCATCAAAAATGGATTAAAGAAAGAAGAGAGGACAGATTAAGAAAGGAAGAATTAAGAAAGGAGAAGGCCGAAGAAATAAAAAATGATAGCCAACCAGAACCAGAAGAAGTACTAAATGATAAAACGCAGGAAGATAGTCAACCAGAACCAGAAGAAGTAATAAATGACAAAACGCAGGAACAAGTAATGGTAGTACCTGAAATGGAAACTAACCGAAACCAGGAAGATATTAAACCAAGGAAAAGGAGAATGTATCCAAGAAATGTAATAAAAACGAAGGAAGAGTTGGAGATGATGAAACATGGGTTAATTGATGGCAATAATATCCCAATTACCTATGACAAAGACATCATGAATTCTATGAATTATAGAAGGAGAATCGAAGTAATTTCAGAAATAATTTACCACAAGACAGTAGTCTACCAATGGGAAAGGACCAGAGATAAACAGAATACAACATGTGGACCAGATCAATTTCAGCGCAAGACTGGACAGTGGATTTCAGAAAGATGGAAATGTGATATCGTACCAGACTGTAATGACGGCACAGATGAATCACCAGAATGTATTCCATTAGTGTGCCATCTAGGACAGTTCCAGGGTACGGTTAGACTAAAATATATTCCATCAGAGTGGATATGTGATGGTAAACCAGCTTATGGTGTTTCAGATAAACAAATAATAAGTGATAACCCAGATGAAGATCCTCACATATGTTTGTCAGGTAACACAAAACATGGACCAGAGAAGTATTGGTGTATACAATATGATGATAGAGGGAGCCAGCCCAGTAATTACGACGGCCCTAACAACCCGCCGCGTAATGACCAGTTTAGCAGTAATTTTAACGGCATTAGGAATAACAACCCCTATCCAAACAATAGAAACAATTTTCATCAACATAATAATAATATTCTATACAGTCAGAGAAATCCATATCCCAACAATAATGATGACAGCCCTTACCCACCTAACCGAAATTACTATAATTATAACTTTAGTAATAAAAATAATAACAGTAATAATAACCGAGTGTCGCGCCCTAGGGTAAATTTTATAAGAGCAACTGAGATGATGGACCCTGGTTGACACAAATACCACACGACATCAAGAAAAGGGACGGATCATGATAACCGACTACGGCGAAAAACGATGGTGAAGGAGACGAAATAAATATCACTGAAAGGAAATGATACGAATAATAAAACATAGAAACAAAACTGGGTTTTTATGAATGAAGACTATTTAAGAAAATGTACATTATAAATAAATAAGAATATGAACAATGGAACGACATAAAGAAAATCGTCCATCTTCCTGGGTATATAAAAGAAAAGAAAAAGTGGAGATCAACTTATTAAAGTATAAATAATATGGGCCAGTGTAGAGTACAATATAACCCCATATGTTGTGGTAAATGATAAGCACAACAATACATATGAGTTGAAGGAAATCGTTTCAGGAAAAATCAAAGGAGTGTACAATCAAGCTTCTATGAAGAAATATTATGAAGAATGAGTTGTGAGTTTTAGAATTTTGAATTTTTTTTTAAAAATTCGGAAATAATGTAAGTACATCTTACAACCTAATATTTTGAGAAGAACATTTTGGAGAATTATAAGAAGAAGAATTTTTTAATTTATTTAAAAAAAATTTAAAAATAATGTAAGTACATCTTACAACCTAATATTTTGAGAAGAACATTTTGGAAGAAAGAGAAAGAAAAAGAATTTTTTATATATTTTAAAAATTCAAAAATAATGTAAGTACATCTTACAACCTAATATTTTGAGAAGAACATTTTGAAGAATTATAAGAAGAAGGAATTTAGAATTTATATTTTGAAAAAATTCTAAAATATGTAAGTACATCTTACTACAACCTAATAATTTTGGAACAAACTTTATGGAAGAAAGAAAAAGAAAGACTTTTGAATTGAAATAATAATTATAAAAATTTAAAATTGAGTAAGTACTTCTTACTACAACCTGATAATTTAGAACAAAACTTTATGGAAGAAAGAGAAAGAGAGAGAATTTTGAACTTAATTTTAAAAAATTTAAAATTAAGCAAGCACAGCTTACTACCACTGAATTATGAGGAAACCTTATGGTAAATAATTAAGAAGAATTTGAATTTGGAAAAATACCAAAATATTCAGAAATAATAGTAAGATCACATTACTATAAACAAGTCTGAATGAAACAATTCTGGGAATAAATGAATTAAACAGAATTTGTATGTTGATAGAACGTCAGAACTTTGAAACAAGATAAGATCAACATATTACAAGGATGTATGAGAAATATTTTTCAATTAAATAAAAAGAATAGTTTGAATTTTATATTAAAACTAACCAAGTTCCAAAAAATAATTATGTTTCAATTATGATTGAATTGAGAAGAAAATAAAGTGGTTAATTCAGAAAAGAGAATTAACGTTAATCCAGAATAAATGCTAACATTCACAATAGAATTTGAAGGAGTAGAGAAGACTAACAAAAAAGAGTGTAATATGCCAGAGAAGGAAAAAATTTGGAAGCAAAGAGACTAAT
This sequence comes from Magicicada septendecula, assembly GCA_034769895.1. Lineage (NCBI taxonomy): Eukaryota > Metazoa > Arthropoda > Insecta > Hemiptera > Cicadidae > Magicicada > Magicicada septendecula. The sequence continues at coordinate 1,100,137,318 of CM068367.1, read as the reverse complement.
TACCTATGAAACGATAATGAAAACAGTTAATTAAGAGCAAAGAAGAACAACTCATACCAAACATATGGAGAAGATGATTTTGAACCAATGATAATAATAAGACCTATATGAAATGCAAAGAGAAGAAATACCACATGAAATATAATATAAATGAATTAATGCTAATGAATGCGAAGACGGATTAATAACTTTCTAAGAGAAAGGAAAGAACCAAAATGTTTAAATAAAATGATCAATATAACAACCTGTATATCTAATGTAAAGATACAATGTTAAAAAATTAAATATAATATATTAAGACCATTCAAAAAATGAATACGAAAGACTATTTATAAAGACCATGCTAATACTATGAATAACCAGAAGAAAGTATAAAGAGAATTCAGATGGAGAAGAAAGAGAGTTACATTGTAAACAGTAACCAGAATTATTAAAAGAAAGATTTTCAACCATAATTAAATTAAATATATCAGACAAGTTAAGAGTTTTGAAAAAATATATATATAATGAGTATAAAAATAATTATGAAGATTTATTAAGATAGAAAATGTGAGATAATCTGAGAGACTACGAAGTGGAGAATCCAAAGATATTTTTATTAGTCGAAAATGAGACTACTTTTTATTTATTTATTCGATGACTGACTGAAGATAATTCCAGCAGCATTATGTTTTTTGAGCAGGGATGGATATGCCCCTGTACTCAATTTATAGAAGTGGTGTATGGCCAGCAGAGAAGTAGCGTACAGTGCCCCTCTGATCTGCCCCAGCCCACGTGATAGGGAATGTTAGGGAATTAATATCCCAAGGATACAACACGAAGTTGATAAAGGAAGAAAATGTATTACAATAATAATATATCTCAGAAGACACTAACTATCCGAAAAGGATCAGTAGTAAAACAAATAATTATATATATAAAATTAATTAAACTCTAATTATAAAAAAGTCGATATAAAGATGGAGAAGAAAATGAATTATAAGAAATGATGAAATTATCATAAGAAATTATTTCATCCATAAACATGTCTGAAATAATTACTTCTGGAGGGGAGCAATCTGTAGCGTGACAGATGTTTGCATAATATTGAATGGCAATTGATCATTAGAATAATGAAGTTATAATATTTAAATTTGGAAGAAAGCATTAAGTCTAATATAAATAGATTAATTCATATCAACTGTGGAAAGAAATCATTATTATAAAGAAAATACAAGTTAAAATAAAAGGAGTTACTAGTGATGAGTCATCCAAGACCAGTCTCATAACCAAAGGTTTTCAAGGTATAACCCAGGAAGGTAAAATAGTAAATAACAAAGCAGTACTGAATATGACCAAACCCACAACGAGGAAGAATAAATAGAATAGAAACCCTAAAATAAGCCAAGATCAACCAATACAGGTTGTGTATTTCTGAATTAAAGAAGAAGATGGAGAAGATCCCAAGAAACCTGATGGCATCAAGAAGAAGATGGAGAAGATACCAGTCCCAGAAGGCAGGAGAAAAGAAGACTGAAGAAAGAAGAAGAGGGCAGCATCCTGAAGAAGATGTCATGCTCTTATAAAAGACACCCAAATCCCTATATCCCCAAAATAAATATCTAAAAACAAAAGTATAACGAAATAAAAACCACATGTATATAAATTTAAGAGAGAGGAGTGTATAAAGTAAAAGTTTCCTGTGAACTAAGATGAAACAATAATATAGTACCCATGGAACAAATCTCCATTGAAAAAACGCTAACCAATTTATTATGTTGATAAGACTATACGACCATTTAGCATTAACATAATATATAAGTGAAAGTGAACCAGTGATAGTTTTGGGTATTATAAAAAATGAACCTTGTGTTTCATTCTTGGGAATCACAAACATTGGATGCAATGAAATATGCATTTTTCAATGACTTAAAATGTGTACGGTGACAATATGTTGTTCATAAGACATGAATCTGTTTAAAATAACATTTTTGTTTTACATGAAAAAAGAAAAACAGATTTCATAGTGCTTTTTGAACGGTTCATACTATTTATTTGTTAATGACAGGGTACAATTCCCCAAAGACAAGGTATAAAAGACTGTATAAAAACTGTAGAATCCTACTTATAATAATAGTTAGAAATAAGAATATAGATATAAGGTTTTAATGTATATAGTACAAGAATGTTTAAAAATGTTTTAGATATAAGGCCATTTGTTTGGGTCTGAAACAACTAACATCAGAACTATAAAAATAGTTACCACTTGTAAATAGTAGAGAGTAATTAAGATGTTAGTTAGTAAAAAACCTTTGTTGTAAACCATATTTCCATGTTGGAAATGGGAATTTTGTTGCAAAATGTCTGATTTGAAGACAACCATTTATTTAAAAAAAATATTCTTTATTCTGTTTGACTATTGTTTGTATTGTGGCCAATACTAGTTGTTTTTGTGTAATTTGAAAGCATGTTTAATTTATAATACTATTTGTAAAAGTCAGAGAGGGTATCACACATCATATATTGTTTGTAAATTATTTTGTAAGAAAAATTGTTAAAAAATCATAGGCCAAAAGAATGGAAACCAAACTTCATCAAAACAGAGAAATTGCTCATTTAAATGCAAATAAACAAAAGGGGTTTAGACAAAATAAACTTGAGATCTTGCCATATAATTGCACATACCATTTAGAGAGATTTTAATAAATTATATTCAGAATTATAAATAAAAATAAAATGACTAAACTCATAAATTTAGACATGGGAGTCATATATTTCAGAATAATGTTTCAGAATACAACTAATTCAATTAATTACCAGAAAATAAGGGAATAGGAACCTTTTAATACAATATAGGATTATTAATATTAAATATAACTGATAAAATGGCTGAATTTATATAATGACAGGAAGTAAATTTTGATGTTTTGACTCTTCACAGTATACCAAACTGAAAGTGAAATTACTATTTTTTTTGGACAGAAAACACTATAAAATGGCATTATTTAATCTGAAAATAACCAGAATGAACTGAAAGATTAATTTAAATCAAATCTAGTGAATAAAATTGACAAATAACCAAAGTATAGGCATTCATATAGTGAAAATGTAAAAGTGCATACAGGATGTGAAAAATATTTGAACAATGTTAAGGATAATATTATATGGGCTAAGAGTTTAATTGAAACTGAAGGAAACAGTTAGTTAATTATTGGTAGTTGAACGGTTAACATGACATACCTTTGATAACGTGAATAACCTAACCTATAATCGTCATACAAAGCGAGTGTATAGTGAGTTATTGTGAAATCGCGAGTGACTTGTAAAATACTTCTGAAACTATCATATTATAACAGAAACGATCAAGTAACACTCCATAACACAGAACAATATAAATCTACTCCGAAAAACACCATAAAACACTAGAAAACTGTATAATACATTAAACCAAATTAGTGACGGAATCGGAGAAAGTGTTTGAACTAATAATTATACAGATACACTAAATACAACCCAGAATCACTACACCAGTCACTACACAACATATAACAAGAGATTTGCGGACACGAGAACAGAAATATTGCGTCAAAATACATTATTTGGAACGCAGCAGGGACGAGTCACATTTTGATCAACTTGACGGCGGCCATTTGCTTTGACAAACCCAGTGCCTCTTCTTGGTTCATCACAGCTGTTTGGTGAAAACAATTATTATATTTACAATTTATTATTCAAGGTCTGTGTTTATTAATAACTATTAATTTGATTGTAACGTTATACTTTTTAAATATAAGCCCGATTTCTCTGACTTTGGTAATAACTGGCTGTTTAAAGAACCCTATATAATTTTTATAACATATACTTGTAACTTTTTTCGATATCCTGAGAATCGATACTAATCGATAAGAGTCAATATTGCTGTTACTTAATAAAACATTAATACTTTTCAATACTTAATAGTTCTTTATTTCTTCAATAATACTAATTACCAATAATATAATTCTAATTGATAATCTACAAGGACTTTACCACCCGTAAGTGAAGATAACCTAAAAAATAGAAAGGTAAACAAATATCGATTGGTTTACAGACAGTCTTATGAGTGGTGATAGATTATTTAAATTATACTAAAACTTTAATAAAAATTTTCAGAAGAGCATTACACTGTTTAAAACTTCACAGCCCTATATTAATTAATTGATCCTAATTAATTAATTAATAAAATTAAAATTTTTTTTTATTATTATTTTTTTTTATAAACATAATTTTTTTTTTTAATTTTCTTCAAAACAATAATTTTTGTTTTGAAACTTTCGGTGAAGCTGAGCATATATATTTCTTCATCAACTTTACGCTACTCGACCGGTCTTGCTACCATTGGGACTCGACCAGCTGGGAAACTTAAGGAAGTGTTTCAGGCCAGTAAGACGTCGAGAGCCACACCAATTAAACACCTTACAACTTACAGATTCACACATCAATCTTATTTATTTTATTACAAATTGAATAGTCCAAACAGAGGGGCTTGATTACATCGGAGTCGAACTTCACAATCACAATCTCTTATATCATCAACACACTTACACTAATATTTATTTTATTACAAATTGGCGCACAACTTTAGGGGCTTTAATTAGCGATTGGAAGGCCAATACATTCTGCCCAATCACAAGTTGGAGCTAGGCAACAGCTACAAAGCCAGAGAATTTCGAGGGAAAATGCAACGACGTGCAACATCTAAGAAACGGGCGGCGGAGGCCGAGAAAGAAATAGAAGCTGATATGGACAACAAAGAGGCAACGCCAGTAGAGTTGGAAGAGGTATTACAATCGGTGTTGTCCAAACAAACAGAGCAACCAGAGGAACAACCGGAGATGCCTACTCAGACAGGGGAAGTCAATGTCCGGAAGGAACAATTAGAAAAACCATCACAAGTAGATGATCGGACAGTACAAGAAATGTTCAGAGCGTTAATGCGAGACAACCAGTCCTTGAAAGAAGATTTAGGAAATAAAATCGAAACAACAAACAAGAAGATGGAAGAAAACAGCAAGAAGATGGAAGAAAACAGCAAGAAGATGGAAGAGAAGATGGAAGAAAACAGCAAGAAGATGGAAGAAAACAGCAAGAAGATGGAAGGAAAGTTAGAAGAATTGAAGAAGGATAACCAATCCACAAAAGAAGAGTTGACTGGGATGAACAAGAACATAGAAAATTTGAAGGAAGATAACAAGAAGATGGAAGAAGAGATGGGGAAGAAGTTAGAAAAATTGAAGGAAGACAACCAAGCGTTCAAGGAAGAATTCAAGTCAACTAAAGAAGAATTGATTAATAAAATTGAAAATACCAATCAGAAAATAGATGAAACCAGGAAGAAGATAGAGAAGAACAACCGACAATTGAAGGAAGAATTGAAAGAAGATAACAGGAAATTGGAAGAGAAGATGGGGGAGAAATTGGAGGAATTGAGAGAAGACAATCAAATTCTAAGAGAAGAGTTAAGGGAGGTAAATCAGGAGATAAGAGAGAACAGATTAAAAAGGGAAGAGGAGCATCAAAAATGGATTAAAGAAAGAAGAGAGGACAGATTAAGAAAGGAAGAATTAAGAAAGGAGAAGGCCGAAGAAATAAAAAATGATAGCCAACCAGAACCAGAAGAAGTACTAAATGATAAAACGCAGGAAGATAGTCAACCAGAACCAGAAGAAGTAATAAATGACAAAACGCAGGAACAAGTAATGGTAGTACCTGAAATGGAAACTAACCGAAACCAGGAAGATATTAAACCAAGGAAAAGGAGAATGTATCCAAGAAATGTAATAAAAACGAAGGAAGAGTTGGAGATGATGAAACATGGGTTAATTGATGGCAATAATATCCCAATTACCTATGACAAAGACATCATGAATTCTATGAATTATAGAAGGAGAATCGAAGTAATTTCAGAAATAATTTACCACAAGACAGTAGTCTACCAATGGGAAAGGACCAGAGATAAACAGAATACAACATGTGGACCAGATCAATTTCAGCGCAAGACTGGACAGTGGATTTCAGAAAGATGGAAATGTGATATCGTACCAGACTGTAATGACGGCACAGATGAATCACCAGAATGTATTCCATTAGTGTGCCATCTAGGACAGTTCCAGGGTACGGTTAGACTAAAATATATTCCATCAGAGTGGATATGTGATGGTAAACCAGCTTATGGTGTTTCAGATAAACAAATAATAAGTGATAACCCAGATGAAGATCCTCACATATGTTTGTCAGGTAACACAAAACATGGACCAGAGAAGTATTGGTGTATACAATATGATGATAGAGGGAGCCAGCCCAGTAATTACGACGGCCCTAACAACCCGCCGCGTAATGACCAGTTTAGCAGTAATTTTAACGGCATTAGGAATAACAACCCCTATCCAAACAATAGAAACAATTTTCATCAACATAATAATAATATTCTATACAGTCAGAGAAATCCATATCCCAACAATAATGATGACAGCCCTTACCCACCTAACCGAAATTACTATAATTATAACTTTAGTAATAAAAATAATAACAGTAATAATAACCGAGTGTCGCGCCCTAGGGTAAATTTTATAAGAGCAACTGAGATGATGGACCCTGGTTGACACAAATACCACACGACATCAAGAAAAGGGACGGATCATGATAACCGACTACGGCGAAAAACGATGGTGAAGGAGACGAAATAAATATCACTGAAAGGAAATGATACGAATAATAAAACATAGAAACAAAACTGGGTTTTTATGAATGAAGACTATTTAAGAAAATGTACATTATAAATAAATAAGAATATGAACAATGGAACGACATAAAGAAAATCGTCCATCTTCCTGGGTATATAAAAGAAAAGAAAAAGTGGAGATCAACTTATTAAAGTATAAATAATATGGGCCAGTGTAGAGTACAATATAACCCCATATGTTGTGGTAAATGATAAGCACAACAATACATATGAGTTGAAGGAAATCGTTTCAGGAAAAATCAAAGGAGTGTACAATCAAGCTTCTATGAAGAAATATTATGAAGAATGAGTTGTGAGTTTTAGAATTTTGAATTTTTTTTTAAAAATTCGGAAATAATGTAAGTACATCTTACAACCTAATATTTTGAGAAGAACATTTTGGAGAATTATAAGAAGAAGGATTTTTTAATTTATTTAAAAAAAATTTAAAAATAATGTAAGTACATCTTACAACCTAATATTTTGAGAAGAACATTTTGGAAGAAAGAGAAAGAAAAAGAATTTTTTATATATTTTAAAAATTCAAAAATAATGTAAGTACATCTTACAACCTAATATTTTGAGAAGAACATTTTGAAGAATTATAAGAAGAAGGAATTTAGAATTTATATTTTGAAAAAATTCTAAAATATGTAAGTACATCTTACTACAACCTAATAATTTTGGAACAAACTTTATGGAAGAAAGAAAAAGAAAGACTTTTGAATTGAAATAATAATTATAAAAATTTAAAATTGAGTAAGTACTTCTTACTACAACCTGATAATTTAGAACAAAACTTTATGGAAGAAAGAGAAAGAGAGAGAATTTTGAACTTAATTTTAAAAAATTTAAAATTAAGCAAGCACAGCTTACTACCACTGAATTATGAGGAAACCTTATGGTAAATAATTAAGAAGAATTTGAATTTGGAAAAATACCAAAATATTCAGAAATAATAGTAAGATCACATTACTATAAACAAGTCTGAATGAAACAATTCTGGGAATAAATGAATTAAACAGAATTTGTATGTTGATAGAACGTCAGAACTTTGAAACAAGATAAGATCAACATATTACAAGGATGTATGAGAAATATTTTTCAATTAAATAAAAAGAATAGTTTGAATTTTATATTAAAACTAACCAAGTTCCAAAAAATAATTATGTTTCAATTATGATTGAATTGAGAAGAAAATAAAGTGGTTAATTCAGAAAAGAGAATTAACGTTAATCCAGAATAAATGCTAACATTCACAATAGAATTTGAAGGAGTAGAGAAGACTAACAAAAAAGAGTGTAATATGCCAGAGAAGGAAAAAATTTGGAAGCAAAGAGACTAATTACCTATGAAACGATAATGAAAACAGTTAATTAAGAGCAAAGAAGAACAACTCATACCAAACATATGGAGAAGATGATTTTGAACCAATGATAATAATAAGACCTATATGAAATGCAAAGAGAAGAAATACCACATGAAATATAATATAAATGAATTAATGCTAATGAATGCGAAGACGGATTAATAACTTTCTAAGAGAAAGGAAAGAACCAAAATGTTTAAATAAAATGATCAATATAACAACCTGTATATCTAATGTAAAGATACAATGTTAAAAAATTAAATATAATATATTAAGACCATTCAAAAAATGAATACGAAAGACTATTTATAAAGACCATGCTAATACTATGAATAACCAGAAGAAAGTATAAAGAGAATTCAGATGGAGAAGAAAGAGAGTTACATTGTAAACAGTAACCAGAATTATTAAAAGAAAGATTTTCAACCATAATTAAATTAAATATATCAGACAAGTTAAGAGTTTTGAAAAAATATATATATAATGAGTATAAAAATAATTATGAAGATTTATTAAGATAGAAAATGTGAGATAATCTGAGAGACTACGAAGTGGAGAATCCAAAGATATTTTTATTAGTCGAAAATGAGACTACTTTTTATTTATTTATTCGATGACTGACTGAAGATAATTCCAGCAGCATTATGTTTTTTGAGCAGGGATGGATATGCCCCTGTACTCAATTTATAGAAGTGGTGTATGGCCAGCAGAGAAGTAGCGTACAGTGCCCCTCTGATCTGCCCCAGCCCACGTGATAGGGAATGTTAGGGAATTAATATCCCAAGGATACAACACGAAGTTGATAAAGGAAGAAAATGTATTACAATAATAATATATCTCAGAAGACACTAACTATCCGAAAAGGATCAGTAGTAAAACAAATAATTATATATATAAAATTAATTAAACTCTAATTATAAAAAAGTCGATATAAAGATGGAGAAGAAAATGAATTATAAGAAATGATGAAATTATCATAAGAAATTATTTCATCCATAAACATGTCTGAAATAATTACTTCTGGAGGGGAGCAATCTGTAGCGTGACAGATGTTTGCATAATATTGAATGGCAATTGATCATTAGAATAATGAAGTTATAATATTTAAATTTGGAAGAAAGCATTAAGTCTAATATAAATAGATTAATTCATATCAACTGTGGAAAGAAATCATTATTATAAAGAAAATAAAAGTTAAAATAAAAGGAGTTACTAGTGATGAGTCATCCAAGACCAGTCTCATAACCAAAGGTTTTCAAGGTATAACCCAGGAAGGTAAAATAGTAAATAACAAAGCAGTACTGAATATGACCAAACCCACAACGAGGAAGAATAAATAGAATAGAAACCCTAAAATAAGCCAAGATCAACCAATACAGGTTGTGTATTTCTGAATTAAAGAAGAAGATGGAGAAGATCCCAAGAAACCTGATGGCATCAAGAAGAAGATGGAGAAGATACCAGTCCCAGAAGGCAGGAGAAAAGAAGACTGAAGAAAGAAGAAGAGGGCAGCATCCTGAAGAAGATGTCATGCTCTTATAAAAGACACCCAAATCCCTATATCCCCAAAATAAATATCTAAAAACAAAAGTATAACGAAATAAAAACCACATGTATATAAATTTAAGAGAGAGGAGTGTATAAAGTAAAAGTTTCCTGTGAACTAAGATGAAACAATAATATAGTACCCATGGAACAAATCTCCATTGAAAAAACGCTAACCAATTTATTATGTTGATAAGACTATACGACCATTTAGCATTAACATAATATATAAGTGAAAGTGAACCAGTGATAGTTTTGGGTATTATAAAAAATGAACCTTGTGTTTCATTCTTGGGAATCACAAACATTGGATGCAATGAAATATGCATTTTTCAATGACTTAAAATGTGTACGGTGACAATATGTTGTTCATAAGACATGAATCTGTTTAAAATAACATTTTTGTTTTACATGAAAAAAGAAAAACAGATTTCATAGTGCTTTTTGAACGGTTCATACTATTTATTTGTTAATGACAGGGTACAATTCCCCAAAGACAAGGTATAAAAGACTGTATAAAAACTGTAGAATCCTACTTATAATAATAGTTAGAAATAAGAATATAGATATAAGGTTTTAATGTACATAGTACAAGAATGTTTAAAAATGTTTTAGATATAAGGCCATTTGTTTGGGTCTGAAACAACTAACATCAGAACTATAAAAATAGTTACCACTTGTAAATAGTAGAGAGTAATTAAGATGTTAGTTAGTAAAAAACCTTTGTTGTAAACCATATTTCCATGTTGGAAATGGGAATTTTGTTGCAAAATGTCTGATTTGAAGACAACCATTTATTTAAAAAAAATATTCTTTATTCTGTTTGACTATTGTTTGTATTGTGGCCAATACTAGTTGTTTTTGTGTAATTTGAAAGCATGTTTAATTTATAATACTATTTGTAAAAGTCAGAGAGGGTATCACACATCATATATTGTTTGTAAATTATTTTGTAAGAAAAATTGTTAAAAAATCATAGGCCAAAAGAATGGAAACCAAACTTCATCAAAACAGAGAAATTGCTCATTTAAATGCAAATAAACAAAAGGGGTTTAGACAAAATAAACTTGAGATCTTGCCATATAATTGCACATACCATTTAGAGAGATTTTAATAAATTATATTCAGAATTATAAATAAAAATAAAATGACTAAACTCAGAAATTTAGACATGGGAGTCATATATTTCAGAATAATGTTTCAGAATACAACTAATTCAATTAATTACCAGAAAATAAGGGAATAGGAACCTTTTAATACAATATAGGATTATTAATATTAAATATAACTGATAAAATGGCTGAATTTATATAATGACAGGAAGTAAATTTTGATGTTTTGACTCTTCACAGTATACCAAACTGAAAGTGAAATTACTATTTTCTTTGGACAGAAAACACTATAAAATGGCATTATTTAATCTGAAAATAACCAGAATGAACTGAAAGATTAATTTAAATCAAATCTAGTGAATAAAATTGACAAATAACCAAAGTATAGGCATTCATATAGTGAAAATGTAAAAGTGCATACAGGATGTGAAAAATATTTGAACAATGTTAAGGATAATATTATATGGGCTAAGAGTTTAATTGAAACTGAAGGAAACAGTTAGTTAATTATTGGTAGTTGAACGGTTAACATGACATACCTTTGATAACGTGAATAACCTAACCTATAATCGTCATACAAAGCGAGTGTATAGTGAGTTATTGTGAAATCGCGAGTGACTTGTAAAATACTTCTGAAACTATCATATTATAACAGAAACGATCAAGTAACACTCCATAACACAGAACAATATAAATCTACTCCGAAAAACACCATAAAACACTAGAAAACTGTATAATACATTAAACCAAATTAGTGACGGAATCGGAGAAAGTGTTTGAACTAATAATTATACAGATACACTAAATACAACCCAGAATCACTACACCAGTCACTACACAACATATAACAAGAGATTTGCGGACACGAGAACAGAAATATTGCGTCAAAATACATTATTTGGAACGCAGCAGGGACGAGTCACATTTTGATCAACTTGACGGCGGCCATTTGCTTTGACAAACCCAGTGCCTCTTCTTGGTTCATCACAGCTGTTTGGTGAAAACAATTATTATATTTACAATTTATTATTCAAGGTCTGTGTTTATTAATAACTATTAATTTGATTGTAACGTTATACTTTTTAAATATAAGCCCGATTTCTCTGACTTTGGTAATAACTGGCTGTTTAAAGAACCCTATATAATTTTTATAACATATACTTGTAACTTTTTTCGATATCCTGAGAATCGATACTAATCGATAAGAGTCAATATTGCTGTTACTTAATAAAACATTAATACTTTTCAATACTTAATAGTTCTTTATTTCTTCAATAATACTAATTACCAATAATATAATTCTAATTGATAATCTACAAGGACTTTACCACCCGTAAGTGAAGATAACCTAAAAAATAGAAAGGTAAACAAATATCGATTGGTTTACAGACAGTCTTATGAGTGGTGATAGATTATTTAAATTATACTAAAACTTTAATAAAAATTTTCAGAAGAGCATTACACTGTTTAAAACTTCACAGCCCTATATTAATTAATTGATCCTAATTAATTAATTAATAAAATTAAAAATTTTTTTTTATTATTATTTTTTTTTATAAACATAATTTTTTTTTTTAATTTTCTTCAAAACAATAATTTTTGTTTTGAAACTTTCGGTGAAGCTGAGCATATATATTTCTTCATCAACTTTACGCTACTCGACCGGTCTTGCTACCATTGGGACTCGACCAGCTGGGAAACTTAAGGAAGTGTTTCAGGCCAGTAAGACGTCGAGAGCCACACCAATTAAACACCTTACAACTTACAGATTCACACATCAATCTTATTTATTTTATTACAAATTGAATAGTCCAAACAGAGGGGCTTGATTACATCGGAGTCGAACTTCACAATCACAATCTCTTATATCATCAACACACTTACACTAATATTTATTTTATTACAAATTGGCGCACAACTTTAGGGGCTTTAATTAGCGATTGGAAGGCCAATACATTCTGCCCAATCACAAGTTGGAGCTAGGCAACAGCTACAAAGCCAGAGAATTTCGAGGGAAAATGCAACGACGTGCAACATCTAAGAAACGGGCGGCGGAGGCCGAGAAAGAAATAGAAGCTGATATGGACAACAAAGAGGCAACGCCAGTAGAGTTGGAAGAGGTATTACAATCGGTGTTGTCCAAACAAACAGAGCAACCAGAGGAACAACCGGAGATGCCTACTCAGACAGGGGAAGTCAATGTCCGGAAGGAACAATTAGAAAAACCATCACAAGTAGATGATCGGACAGTACAAGAAATGTTCAGAGCGTTAATGCGAGACAACCAGTCCTTGAAAGAAGATTTAGGAAATAAAATCGAAACAACAAACAAGAAGATGGAAGAAAACAGCAAGAAGATGGAAGAAAACAGCAAGAAGATGGAAGAGAAGATGGAAGAAAACAGCAAGAAGATGGAAGAAAACAGCAAGAAGATGGAAGGAAAGTTAGAAGAATTGAAGAAGGATAACCAATCCACAAAAGAAGAGTTGACTGGGATGAACAAGAACATAGAAAATTTGAAGGAAGATAACAAGAAGATGGAAGAAGAGATGGGGAAGAAGTTAGAAAAATTGAAGGAAGACAACCAAGCGTTCAAGGAAGAATTCAAGTCAACTAAAGAAGAATTGATTAATAAAATTGAAAATACCAATCAGAAAATAGAGGAAACCAGGAAGAAGATAGAGAAGAACAACCGACAATTGAAGGAAGAATTGAAAGAAGATAACAGGAAATTGGAAGAGAAGATGGGGGAGAAATTGGAGGAATTGAGAGAAGACAATCAAATTCTAAGAGAAGAGTTAAGGGAGGTAAATCAGGAGATAAGAGAGAACAGATTAAAAAGGGAAGAGGAGCATCAAAAATGGATTAAAGAAAGAAGAGAGGACAGATTAAGAAAGGAAGAATTAAGAAAGGAGAAGGCCGAAGAAATAAAAAATGATAGCCAACCAGAACCAGAAGAAGTACTAAATGATAAAACGCAGGAAGATAGTCAACCAGAACCAGAAGAAGTAATAAATGACAAAACGCAGGAACAAGTAATGGTAGTACCTGAAATGGAAACTAACCGAAACCAGGAAGATATTAAACCAAGGAAAAGGAGAATGTATCCAAGAAATGTAATAAAAACGAAGGAAGAGTTGGAGATGATGAAACATGGGTTAATTGATGGCAATAATATCCCAATTACCTATGACAAAGACATCATGAATTCTATGAATTATAGAAGGAGAATCGAAGTAATTTCAGAAATAATTTACCACAAGACAGTAGTCTACCAATGGGAAAGGACCAGAGATAAACAGAATACAACATGTGGACCAGATCAATTTCAGCGCAAGACTGGACAGTGGATTTCAGAAAGATGGAAATGTGATATCGTACCAGACTGTAATGACGGCACAGATGAATCACCAGAATGTATTCCATTAGTGTGCCATCTAGGACAGTTCCAGGGTACGGTTAGACTAAAATATATTCCATCAGAGTGGATATGTGATGGTAAACCAGCTTATGGTGTTTCAGATAAACAAATAATAAGTGATAACCCAGATGAAGATCCTCACATATGTTTGTCAGGTAACACAAAACATGGACCAGAGAAGTATTGGTGTATACAATATGATGATAGAGGGAGCCAGCCCAGTAATTACGACGGCCCTAACAACCCGCCGCGTAATGACCAGTTTAGCAGTAATTTTAACGGCATTAGGAATAACAACCCCTATCCAAACAATAGAAACAATTTTCATCAACATAATAATAATATTCTATACAGTCAGAGAAATCCATATCCCAACAATAATGATGACAGCCCTTACCCACCTAACCGAAATTACTATAATTATAACTTTAGTAATAAAAATAATAACAGTAATAATAACCGAGTGTCGCGCCCTAGGGTAAATTTTATAAGAGCAACTGAGATGATGGACCCTGGTTGACACAAATACCACACGACATCAAGAAAAGGGACGGATCATGATAACCGACTACGGCGAAAAACGATGGTGAAGGAGACGAAATAAATATCACTGAAAGGAAATGATACGAATAATAAAACATAGAAACAAAACTGGGTTTTTATGAATGAAGACTATTTAAGAAAATGTACATTATAAATAAATAAGAATATGAACAATGGAACGACATAAAGAAAATCGTCCATCTTCCTGGGTATATAAAAGAAAAGAAAAAGTGGAGATCAACTTATTAAAGTATAAATAATATGGGCCAGTGTAGAGTACAATATAACCCCATATGTTGTGGTAAATGATAAGCACAACAATACATATGAGTTGAAGGAAATCGTTTCAGGAAAAATCAAAGGAGTGTACAATCAAGCTTCTATGAAGAAATATTATGAAGAATGAGTTGTGAGTTTTAGAATTTTGAATTCTTTTTTAAAAATTCGGAAATAATGTAAGTACATCTTACAACCTAATATTTTGAGAAGAACATTTTGGAGAATTATAAGAAGAAGAATTTTTTAATTTATTTAAAAAAAATTTAAAAATAATGTAAGTACATCTTACAACCTAATATTTTGAGAAGAACATTTTGGAAGAAAGAGAAAGAAAAAGAATTTTTTATATATTTTAAAAATTCAAAAATAATGTAAGTACATCTTACAACCTAATATTTTGAGAAGAACATTTTGAAGAATTATAAGAAGAAGGAATTTAGAATTTATATTTTGAAAAAATTCTAAAATATGTAAGTACATCTTACTACAACCTAATAATTTTGGAACAAACTTTATGGAAGAAAGAAAAAGAAAGACTTTTGAATTGAAATAATAATTATAAAAATTTAAAATTGAGTAAGTACTTCTTACTACAACCTGATAATTTAGAACAAAACTTTATGGAAGAAAGAGAAAGAGAGAGAATTTTGAACTTAATTTTAAAAAATTTAAAATTAAGCAAGCACAGCTTACTACCACTGAATTATGAGGAAACCTTATGGTAAATAATTAAGAAGAATTTGAATTTGGAAAAATACCAAAATATTCAGAAATAATAGTAAGATCACATTACTATAAACAAGTCTGAATGAAACAATTCTGGGAATAAATGAATTAAACAGAATTTGTATGTTGATAGAACGTCAGAACTTTGAAACAAGATAAGATCAACATATTACAAGGATGTATGAGAAATATTTTTCAATTAAATAAAAAGAATAGTTTGAATTTTATATTAAAACTAACCAAGTTCCAAAAAATAATTATGTTTCAATTATGATTGAATTGAGAAGAAAATAAAGTGGTTAATTCAGAAAAGAGAATTAACGTTAATCCAGAATAAATGCTAACATTCACAATAGAATTTGAAGGAGTAGAGAAGACTAACAAAAAAGAGTGTAATATGCCAGAGAAGGAAAAAATTTGGAAGCAAAGAGACTAATTACCTATGAAACGATAATGAAAACAGTTAATTAAGAGCAAAGAAGAACAACTCATACCAAACATATGGAGAAGATGATTTTGAACCAATGATAATAATAAGACCTATATGAAATGCAAAGAGAAGAAATACCACATGAAATATAATATAAATGAATTAATGCTAATGAATGCGAAGACGGATTAATAACTTTCTAAGAGAAAGGAAAGAACCAAAATGTTTAAATAAAATGATCAATATAACAACCTGTATATCTAATGTAAAGATACAATGTTAAAAAATTAAATATAATATATTAAGACCATTCAAAAAATGAATACGAAAGACTATTTATAAAGACCATGCTAATACTATGAATAACCAGAAGAAAGTATAAAGAGAATTCAGATGGAGAAGAAAGAGAGTTACATTGTAAACAGTAACCAGAATTATTAAAAGAAAGATTTTCAACCATAATTAAATTAAATATATCAGACAAGTTAAGAGTTTTGAAAAAATATATATATAATGAGTATAAAAATAATTATGAAGATTTATTAAGATAGAAAATGTGAGATAATCTGAGAGACTACGAAGTGGAGAATCCAAAGATATATTTATTAGTCGAAAATGAGACTACTTTTTATTTATTTATTCGATGACTGACTGAAGATAATTCCAGCAGCATTATGTTTTTTGAGCAGGGATGGATATGCCCCTGTACTCAATTTATAGAAGTGGTGTATGGCCAGCAGAGAAGTAGCGTACAGTGCCCCTCTGATCTGCCCCAGCCCACGTGATAGGGAATGTTAGGGAATTAATATCCCAAGGATACAACACGAAGTTGATAAAGGAAGAAAATGTATTACAATAATAATATATCTCAGAAGACACTAACTATCCGAAAAGGATCAGTAGTAAAACAAATAATTATATATATAAAATTAATTAAACTCTAATTATAAAAAAGTCGATATAAAGATGGAGAAGAAAATGAATTATAAGAAATGATGAAATTATCATAAGAAATTATTTCATCCATAAACATGTCTGAAATAATTACTTCTGGAGGGGAGCAATCTGTAGCGTGACAGATGTTTGCATAATATTGAATGGCAATTGATCATTAGAATAATGAAGTTATAATATTTAAATTTGGAAGAAAGCATTAAGTCTAATATAAATAGATTAATTCATATCAACTGTGGAAAGAAATCATTATTATAAAGAAAATACAAGTTAAAATAAAAGGAGTTACTAGTGATGAGTCATCCAAGACCAGTCTCATAACCAAAGGTTTTCAAGGTATAACCCAGGAAGGTAAAATAGTAAATAACAAAGCAGTACTGAATATGACCAAACCCACAACGAGGAAGAATAAATAGAATAGAAACCCTAAAATAAGCCAAGATCAACCAATACAGGTTGTGTATTTCTGAATTAAAGAAGAAGATGGAGAAGATCCCAAGAAACCTGATGGCATCAAGAAGAAGATGGAGAAGATACCAGTCCCAGAAGGCAGGAGAAAAGAAGACTGAAGAAAGAAGAAGAGGGCAGCATCCTGAAGAAGATGTCATGCTCTTATAAAAGACACCCAAATCCCTATATCCCCAAAATAAATATCTAAAAACAAAAGTATAACGAAATAAAAACCACATGTATATAAATTTAAGAGAGAGGAGTGTATAAAGTAAAAGTTTCCTGTGAACTAAGATGAAACAATAATATAGTACCCATGGAACAAATCTCCATTGAAAAAACGCTAACCAATTTATTATGTTGATAAGACTATACGACCATTTAGCATTAACATAATATATAAGTGAAAGTGAACCAGTGATAGTTTTGGGTATTATAAAAAATGAACCTTGTGTTTCATTCTTGGGAATCACAAACATTGGATGCAATGAAATATGCATTTTTCAATGACTTAAAATGTGTACGGTGACAATATGTTGTTCATAAGACATGAATCTGTTTAAAATAACATTTTTGTTTTACATGAAAAAAGAAAAACAGATTTCATAGTGCTTTTTGAACGGTTCATACTATTTATTTGTTAATGACAGGGTACAATTCCCCAAAGACAAGGTATAAAAGACTGTATAAAAACTGTAGAATCCTACTTATAATAATAGTTAGAAATAAGAATATAGATATAAGGTTTTAATGTATATAGTACAAGAATGTTTAAAAATGTTTTAGATATAAGGCCATTTGTTTGGGTCTGAAACAACTAACATCAGAACTATAAAAATAGTTACCACTTGTAAATAGTAGAGAGTAATTAAGATGTTAGTTAGTAAAAAACCTTTGTTGTAAACCATATTTCCATGTTGGAAATGGGAATTTTGTTGCAAAATGTCTGATTTGAAGACAACCATTTATTTAAAAAAAATATTCTTTATTCTGTTTGACTATTGTTTGTATTGTGGCCAATACTAGTTGTTTTTGTGTAATTTGAAAGCATGTTTAATTTATAATACTATTTGTAAAAGTCAGAGAGGGTATCACACATCATATATTGTTTGTAAATTATTTTGTAAGAAAAATTGTTAAAAAATCATAGGCCAAAAGAATGGAAACCAAACTTCATCAAAACAGAGAAATTGCTCATTTAAATGCAAATAAACAAAAGGGGTTTAGACAAAATAAACTTGAGATCTTGCCATATAATTGCACATACCATTTAGAGAGATTTTAATAAATTATATTCAGAATTATAAATAAAAATAAAATGACTAAACTCAGAAATTTAGACATGGGAGTCATATATTTCAGAATAATGTTTCAGAATACAACTAATTCAATTAATTACCAGAAAATAAGGGAATAGGAACCTTTTAATACAATATAGGATTATTAATATTAAATATAACTGATAAAATGGCTGAATTTATATAATGACAGGAAGTAAATTTTGATGTTTTGACTCTTCACAGTATACCAAACTGAAAGTGAAATTACTATTTTTTTTGGACAGAAAACACTATAAAATGGCATTATTTAATCTGAAAATAACCAGAATGAACTGAAAGATTAATTTAAATCAAATCTAGTGAATAAAATTGACAAATAACCAAAGTATAGGCATTCATATAGTGAAAATGTAAAAGTGCATACAGGATGTGAAAAATATTTGAACAATGTTAAGGATAATATTATATGGGCTAAGAGTTTAATTGAAACTGAAGGAAACAGTTAGTTAATTATTGGTAGTTGAACGGTTAACATGACATACCTTTGATAACGTGAATAACCTAACCTATAATCGTCATACAAAGCGAGTGTATAGTGAGTTATTGTGAAATCGCGAGTGACTTGTAAAATACTTCTGAAACTATCATATTATAACAGAAACGATCAAGTAACACTCCATAACACAGAACAATATAAATCTACTCCGAAAAACACCATAAAACACTAGAAAACTGTATAATACATTAAACCAAATTAGTGACGGAATCGGAGAAAGTGTTTGAACTAATAATTATACAGATACACTAAATACAACCCAGAATCACTACACCAGTCACTACACAACATATAACAAGAGATTTGCGGACACGAGAACAGAAATATTGCGTCAAAATACATTATTTGGAACGCAGCAGGGACGAGTCACATTTTGATCAACTTGACGGCGGCCATTTGCTTTGACAAACCCAGTGCCTCTTCTTGGTTCATCACAGCTGTTTGGTGAAAACAATTATTATATTTACAATTTATTATTCAAGGTCTGTGTTTATTAATAACTATTAATTTGATTGTAACGTTATACTTTTTAAATATAAGCCCGATTTCTCTGACTTTGGTAATAACTGGCTGTTTAAAGAACCCTATATAATTTTTATAACATATACTTGTAACTTTTTTCGATATCCTGAGAATCGATACTAATCGATAAGAGTCAATATTGCTGTTACTTAATAAAACATTAATACTTTTCAATACTTAATAGTTCTTTATTTCTTCAATAATACTAATTACCAATAATATAATTCTAATTGATAATCTACAAGGACTTTACCACCCGTAAGTGAAGATAACCTAAAAAATAGAAAGGTAAACAAATATCGATTGGTTTACAGACAGTCTTATGAGTGGTGATAGATTATTTAAATTATACTAAAACTTTAATAAAAATTTTCAGAAGAGCATTACACTGTTTAAAACTTCACAGCCCTATATTAATTAATTGATCCTAATTAATTAATTAATAAAATTAAAATTTTTTTTTATTATTATTTTTTTTATAAACATAATTTTTTTTTTTAATTTTCTTCAAAACAATAATTTTTGTTTTGAAACTTTCGGTGAAGCTGAGCATATATATTTCTTCATCAACTTTACGCTACTCGACCGGTCTTGCTACCATTGGGACTCGACCAGCTGGGAAACTTAAGGAAGTGTTTCAGGCCAGTAAGACGTCGAGAGCCACACCAATTAAACACCTTACAACTTACAGATTCACACATCAATCTTATTTATTTTATTACAAATTGAATAGTCCAAACAGAGGGGCTTGATTACATCGGAGTCGAACTTCACAATCACAATCTCTTATATCATCAACACACTTACACTAATATTTATTTTATTACAACGTTTATGTGAATGTGTGGCCAGTAACCAGTAAATAACGTATGGGGTATGGCCACAACAATAGAATGGATAATAAAAATTGGAAATGTATGCGGGATGAAAGGTGGAACAGGAAAAGTCCACGTAGATTGTGGAAATCTGACCTCCAGAGCACTATCGAAAATACACGGCTGCAGATTATGGATAATAGGCTACTACTGGTTTAAGTGGCGCATGAAACTAAGCGAATTTAAGTCTTCCGTTCTCAACTTTGCAAAAGGAGATGTTTAAATTACATTCATCTGACGATCGATGCAGAATGCGATTGAGTCCTTGGTATCTTTTGGACGTAAAATCAAGAGTCTGAATTATGTTCATGTTTAATGTGTTAATTTATAACTATCGGTCGTCTATACTTTTTCAGAAAGAAAATTTGTTCTGTTTAGTTGGCGAATGCAGTTATTGATGTGCTTTGCTTGGTTTTTAATTTGCAATAGATTTATAATATTAAATATTTTTACTTCTTTAGTTTTCACTGGAATATACTGTTTCACATGAACTGTTAGCCAGATGTCTGCTTCGTGTAGTTTATGTAGGCTACTTGACACGACTTACTTTTATGGATATCAGTGCTCAAGTAGATGTTTGATATCTTCTAAACACGATTCTTTGTAAACACGATGGTATTAAAAGCAAACGGTAATATCGGTTATTACTTTCCTTCTGTGCATGCTGCGTACAACACTGAGTTACGTCACGATATGGAATCGTAGCACAATTTCTGAAGCTTAGTTCACATTATTGTCGCACAGAGTGACAGTTAAAAAACTGATAAAAAATATTTTCCCATTTAAACCCCATGAAACAATATCGACCTAAGTTGACGATTTTTTGAAACTAAAGTTATAGTCAAAGTAAATAGAGTATTACACCATCCGACCAATTTAGTTGTACCATTCACATTAACAATATAACTTACGTATAGGCTGCCTCGGTCAGTGTGTCTGGGCAATTTCACAAGAAGAAATGTTGAAACATGACTTCGATCACCCATTTGAGGTATCGCCGAAGCCGAGATATTATTGGTTATCTAATTAGTTCAATGTCTAACATTGTTATGCGAAACCAATCGTTAACAGAATTATTAGATTCCACGTTATTTAAATATTTCTTTCAATTAATTTATGACCTCATATACTCCTGAAATAAGTGATATAATTAAGTAAGAGGATAAATCACTTTAACAGCCAACTTGTCTGAATGTAGATTTGCAGGTTAGAAACTGAATTATGATGAAGACCAAATTACGCACGTGTATTTGTGCGTGTTATTTGAATGTGGGAGTAACCGTGATAATGGTGAGATGAAGGCGATAATATTGCAGAAGAGAAAATTATTAGACAGGAATCGATAAATTTTCCATCCATAAATTTGCACTACAATTATTGTTTTCAACTCGATATTAGTTGAATCAGTTCTGTGGATTGAACATACCAACTTGTTCCTTGGTGACGTGTGTCGCAAGATCTACTTAATAAGAATGCCTACAAACTCTAAATGTAAGTTTCTGTAAATTAATGTACATACACACACACACACACACATATATAAGTATACTTATTATACTTATATATGCCTGTATTACACACGGTGCATACAAATTGTCATATACCCGCACGGTCCACCACGTCTTTGTGTATTATTCACAGCCTTCAATCGAGTGACTGAAAATCATGGTAGGGTGCACTTTGTGTACCTTCCGATAAAATTTCGACGGGATGTTCAAGTCTAGAGATAATAACTTTATCCTCGTTGAGACCGTACATATAAACACAAAATTTAAGCATGAACGTTGACCGTAGATATTGTGAAGAGAAAGACACTTACATGAAGTGAAGACACTTTTTAGATCTATTTGAATTTGTGATTTGCCACTTCTCATTTCTAAGCAGTTCTTTAAATACGAGTCGATACATAAGTAAGTGATGACTGGACATAAAGATAGACATTTTTTTCTATTGCAATCGTTTGTGTTGTTAAAAGTAGGGCTTATTTTGTAAGATAAGGGATTCTGTAAATATTATAATAAAAATGCATGTGTATGCCTGCCTTTCTTTCTGTGTTTTTTCCTTACACAGTAAAATAATTGCTTAAATATGAAAAAACCTTTCTCCACTTGCATACACAAACGTTCACTTAAATTCAGTGTGATTGAATTCACAGGCACTTTGGAATGTGACACTGTTAGGCTTATAGTGTATATTGTAAGTCTTAGAGCAAGTAGTGAATTCGAAAAGCGTTATAACTAAAAACGCCCGTGAACAGGAGCATCTGAAATGCATATTTAATGGGAAAAGTACGCCATTCTGGAATTAATGGATATTACATGTAGCACTTCTATATATAAATCTCTGTGTTTATGTGCTCATATTCGTACGTACTATTGTGTATAATATCACGCAATAATATTGTAGTATTGTGTCTTTTGCTCACATATTTTTTCATATTAATGATAAATAACTTGTTTTTGCAACAATACATCATATATTTTTTGAATATTTACAATGTTTCAATTGTTCGACCTATCAGCATCAGAATATATACAAATTAATAAAATTTTTCAAATCAATTGTTACATCCAAGAAACAGGAATACGTGTAAATGCTTAACAGGCTTATGCAAGTAAACCGATTGACAGTAAATTTCACATAAATCTGCTTAGCTATTTTGTCACTGAAGAAGATTATACTTTATTATAAATTTATTCTAGATGGGAAAAAAGTAACGTGAGTTTAAACAGTGTGTGTATTGAAAAGTATATTTTACTTATAGTTAGTCCATAATGTAATAAATAAATAAAGTAAACAGACAACATAAAATAATTCATTTTTATAAGAATTAAAACACTTAGGCTATATACAACACCAGATGGTACTTTACACCTGACACACTGACATAATAAATATTATTCCACACAATTATTCGTTACAGACAGCAGCAATTTATGACCCTTAGTAGGTAACATTTTAATGATTCTAATGAAAATTTCTATTACAGATTCATGGGTCATGCATCAATTGTTTTGTGCACTCGGATTTAGATTGATCTCATCTACAGCAATGGCACTTGATTTTCTTTTATTTAGAAATATTTAAACGTATGTAAACGTCGATTTTCAGTACAAAGGCTGTTCTATACACTGAAAGCTGTTTGCTCATTACGGTTAGAATGGTGTCACTCAACACAAGTTTAAACGTCCTGTTTTAATCACTCTTTTCGAAATAATGATTGTATGGCCACTTGAATAAATTGCCTTTTATTGAATCCAAATTTAATCCAACTATATATATACATATATATATTGTAATGCGACATAATGAGCATGACCCAATAATTGTGTAAACCACATATAATATCATATAAACTAAAACATATACCTAACCTTGCTAAACAAATGAGAAAGGTAAAAAACCGACATGAGCAAAAAAGAAGTACAATATAAACTAAGGTAGAACAAACTGTACTCTAAACCATAAAAAGTGACTGTTCGTAGTAATAATGACTAATTGTAACAAGAAAAGTAATCACAACCAAGACAATAAGTGATTAAGTGTAAAAGTAAATGTAAGATATTGGTTACTAACTATACAGACAGGACTGTTAATATTAGCGGTAACTCATAGTGAATTAAATATAATCACAACTAAAAACAATGTGTGATCATATAATAATAATATTTAATGTGTAAAATAACTTGTATCCAATATACCTGAGTACTAACCATTTGCCAAAAGACTTCAACATCTAAAGGACCCAAGGGTGATTTAAGTTATTAGTTTAATTCATTTTTAATGTTAACTGAATACCCTTGATTGTATAAAATATTTCCCTATTTTATTGTTAATGTTAACTAAAGGGAATAATACAATCATTTGTGTTATAGGAATTAATGTGCTAAAACTTGTTTAAAGTAATAAGAGTTATATTGTTTTAATTGACCAAGAGTCAATAATAATATATAATAGGTCATAATAGATAGACCAACTCTACTATTATATGTTAAAAAGTTATTAAAAGATAGTTTTATTATTTAAAGTTGATTTGAGTTTGACCATAATGGCCTAACATTTTGGTAATATGTTTGTTCTATGTCAATGTTGTTCTTTACATATCAGAATCAATTGAATGAATAATAATAACATAATGGATAATTTAATGCATGTAATAATAATAGTGTATCAAGCCACAAGGTCATACAGTAATGTTAAATTGAAACTGCGTACTATAAAGAAATACCAATTAATAGGCCAATATCAAAATAGACATTATTGTAAATCAAACTATTAAACCATCACAGCACACTAATAAATAGTAAAGGATGGTACAAATACTAATATATGCTTTATTTAAGTGTTAGAAACAACATTTTAGTTAAATTAATGGAATTTTAATGTGATCTGAAATGTCAAAAGCTACATGGAATGGCTTATGAGATGAGATTTTATAAAATGTTAAATTAATTATTAGGACACACACCTATGCCATGTGAGGTGTCAAAAGTTTTGTCTTATTATAAGGAATATTGTACTGTAAACTAATTTGAAATTTAGTATGTAACAGACAGGGAGTAATTGTAGTTAGAAAGTGTAAAATTTTGTATCTTAAATAATTAAGGTCATGTGACCTTCTAACCCGACGATTTTGACCAATGAGAAATTTTGTAATTTTGGTCAAGCCCGTTGAATCTACAAGGAAATTTCTTCACTTGATTTTTAGACTCGAAGCATATAAAACAATTCTCTGGAGCTCTGTGTCAAAAAGTATATGAAAAAGTCAAATCTAAGTCGGAAGAAAAGTGAAATTAAAATGTTAATAGTGTCAAATTAGAACAAAGAAATGATAATATAATATTAAGGCAAAAAGAACAAAGAAAATAATATATATAAAAGTAAATACTAGTTATCTACAAAAGTGGTGAGGCCGAACTTGTATAATAACACTATTAATAACTACACGACACCAGAACTAAACCATATAACACTTATTATTCACTAATCAGTGAAAAGACTAATTCAACACCAGTGAACAATTTATTTGACTTATTTTATTATAGAAACTTGTTTTAAATAGTTGGGAGTTATTTAACTCTGTATTCGCTTGGCATCAGTCCGCCATCTTGTCACTGCCCACTGAAGCCATTACTGAATCGACACTAACTATTATGTTCGCGCATCAAACCAAACAATTATTTTATTGTATTTTCTCAATTTTAATTTTATTGTTATTAGTAAGTAAGAGTTATTTTAATTGTAATGTGTTGTACTTCTTTGTGTCCATTTCGTACTTTTTAATAACAGTCAAAAGAATCCAGGAGTTTATATAATTATCGAAAGTGTAACTCTGAATCGAACTGAGATTAAGAATCGACTCGGGCATTGTACAAAATAAACGTTAGAACAACGAATTTATGAAAATAAACAATAATATTTTTCCCCAATTAATGCGAGTTGTCTTTTATTAATAATAAAAATAGAAAAAAGAATTTTACTTCAGAACAAGAAGATAGAACCCGACCACGACGAAGTAAGTAATTCCGTCAAGTGTAATAAACTACGGTAAGTGAGTCTGGTAACCTCAATCTTGACAACTCAGCACGAAAACCAAAACCCGTCCCCAACAAACGGTAATCTACGTTAAATAATAAAATAAAATAATTAAAGTTAAATAAAATAAAAAATAAATGATTATAAAATAAGCGCTTATAACAGGGGGCGTTAAATAAAACCAAATAACGCCTATCGTTACAAAATAGGCACAACAGGGTGAGCCCTAGTTCAAGCAAGTAAATCAATTACTTAATTAATAATTTCTAACGACCGAAATAAATAATAAATAAACAAAAAATCAAATAAAACAAATAACAAAATTTTTATCATTCATTATAAAATTGGCTTGCAACGTGAGACCTAAATTTTTTTTTTTTTTTTTTTTTTTTTTTTTTTTTTTTTTTTTTTTTTTATGAGACCAACCAGTATGGTCGGACTCGGGCTGTTTTGGAGACTAGCTCCCTTCAGCCGTGTGGGTAAGGCATTTTAGGGGAGACGTACGCCAGTTGACCGGGCCGTGGAGAAGGTGGAGGCACTTAGTTGGGAGAGTATTGTATGTTTGTTATATTGTATGAGAGTGTAG
This sequence comes from Magicicada septendecula, assembly GCA_034769895.1. Taxonomy (NCBI): domain Eukaryota; kingdom Metazoa; phylum Arthropoda; class Insecta; order Hemiptera; family Cicadidae; genus Magicicada; species Magicicada septendecula. Next base: position 1,100,110,396 of record CM068367.1, on the reverse strand, counting down.
TGGGTAGCCATACGCGAGCGGGAGAGGTAGATGGATGTGGCCATTATAGTTGTTTTGTGGCATCTTTATTTATTCAGTTGGTTTTGTTTATTTCTGCTTATTACTTCTGCGACGTTCTTTTTGTGGGGGGGGGGGTGGCAAAGACAGGGACGTGTGACGCTGGTCGCCAAAGCTGGTAGGTGGCGACAGTGTGCCGTCAAGGGAGGCGGAAGGAACAGATTTGGATTATATGCGGGTACGTAAGTGTGGGGAACTAGAGCGTGTGTTTACTGTGGTGAAGTGAAGAGAGTGTGGGGGAGTTTTATCGTGTGTTGATTATTTAGGCTGCTTTAGGATGTCAGGTCGCTACTGCCGGGGAGAGATAAGTCCTTGGCGGGGAAATAGTATGTATTACTGCTTAAGTAGGTCTGTGTCTTTGACGCCGGCGAGGTTGGAGGGGAGGGGGAGGACCATTGGCTATTGCAAGGAGGCGATTTAGTAGGTAGGAAGGTCGGCTTGTATTGCGGGTGTTTCTATTAATTGAAGGAATTCTATTATCGTTTGTATGGAATTGCGGCGGGAGGCTGTGCGGGAATACTTCCAGTTGAGCTTAACAAGGAAGGAATCTAGGTCAGGGAAGCGGGTGTTAAGCGCATACAGGGCGGCATTGGAGGTCTTCGTAAGGCGTGGTCGGCGGTATATGAGTCGTAGGGCCAGTCGTTCTGTGACACGGTGGAGATCGAGGTAGGCTGGGGAGGCGGTAAGGAGAACTGGGTGGGCATATGTGAGGATGGGTCGGATACATGTAGTATAGATGCGGCCTAGTAAGTCGCTGGAGCAGTGGTTTAGTCGGCTGAGGGTTCTGAGAGAGCGGAGGCGGGTACGGGCGATGGTAGTTGTGCGTTTGATGTGTTGTCGCCAGGTAAGTTTGGAGTCAAGCGTGACGCCCAGATATTGGCAATCACGCTTCGGACGTACTGATGATGGGCCAACGCGGACGGGCGTGTTATAGAAATGCGTCATGTTGCGTCCAGTGGAGTTGAAAACACAGAGTTGGGTTTTGTCCGCGTTTACTGTTATTCGCCAAGTATTACAGTAGGCGAAGAAAGGTTCTAGGATTTGTTGTAATTTGATTGGGACCTGCCGGTGTGCGCCTGCTGAGACCCAGTAGGCAGTATCGTCGGCGTACTGGGCTAGGCCTGCAGATGGGTAGGGTAGAGTTGGCGGGGGGGAGGGGTGTCTTTAGTAAAGATGATATAAAGTAGCGGGCTAATGGCGGAGCCTTGGGGGACACCGGCATTGAGGTGGAAGGGTGCCGAGAGATGCTGACGGACTCGGACTTGTGCAGTGCGTCCATCCAGGAACTGGGAGAACCATTTGATGATGGTTGGGGGAAAGTGACATCCGAGGATCTTAAAACGGAGGCCATTGTGCCAGACAGAGTCGAAGGCTTTGTGGATGTCGAGTAGGGCTAAGATGGTCGGGCGTTTGCGGGCCGAGTTGTCCTGGATGGCGCTGATAACCCGAACAAGTTGGTCATATATGTTGTAACCAGGGTGGAATCCGCCCTGGGTACTGGGGAGGACGCTATGAGTTTGTAGGTGGGGATGTATCCTGGCGACGAGGATTTTCTCGAAAAGCCTGGAGATTGCAGGGGTTAGAGAAATCGGGCGATAGTTCGACGGGAGGCTGGCGCTTTTGAGAGGTTTGGGGAACATGAGGATATGGGCGTGTTTCCATGTTATATAAATGAATGTAGAAATAGGGATATAATATAAATATTTATTATTTTATTGAATTAGTAATTTTGAAATACTATCGTTTTTGGTGTTAATTTGGATTTCTTCAGGTATTTATTTACTATTTATTTTATGTTTAAATATTTCCACATTTTCCCATAAGGTCATTTTTGGACCTTTTAAGATATGTTTTAATAAAGCAATATTATTTAAATTTGAAAACGTATGATTATTTTTACAGATCTTTTCGTATCAAACACAAAATTGTTGTGAACAATTTAAGAAATATAAGTTTAGTTTTTGCGAAATTAAATTCGTTGTTTGATTTTATTTTTTTTATATAGAGCTAAAGGTTGTAGCTGTTTAGATTGTACAAAACTGATGTGTTTTCTGCTCATAATTATATCCACATACCATATTTTTATTAAATTGATTTACATCAACTAAAATGTTAATTTCCCCATTGTATTCCCATTATAGTTCTGTATAATATGAAAGTAACTAATTACGCGCTTGTGTGTAGAAAACCACACGTGGTGTGTTAAGTGCGTTGCTTCGGTTGTTAAAAGTATTAAAAAAATTGTTTAAATGCTTTTGTTGATCACTCAATTTTTAGATAAAAAGTAATGGTATGGTAAAATGGTACAATTATTTTATATAGAGTGGTGTTATAAGATTAATTTTGCTTGTATTTAACATGTTACACGGGATGTTACACTGTCCATAAATGGATTAGATTATAAAGTCAACTAGTGACTGTATACATATAGACTGTGTTTACATGAGAAACAGTCAACTAGTGATGAGCCCTTTGAAAGGATGATGATGAATCCGTTTTCAAGCACATACATAAATTACACATAGGTGGAACAATTTAAAGAACTGACAATGCTTGAAAAATGTTTAAATGTCCAATTTAAAGAAGTGATAGCGTTTCAGTTACTTAATAATGATTACGTAATAAGTGATAACGCTTCAACCTACTTCTGCTTGGACGCACAGAAAAGTGATTAAAAAGTAATAGTTCATAACAGCTGATGTTCCGTAAAACCGCCCGTTGACACGGGAACTAAAAACAATCCAAGATAAATAAATTCAGTGATTATCACCGATTGCGGTAATAGTTGTCCTGTAGTTTTGAGCTATACATATTAACACACATGCGCGCGCGCACACACACACGTACACACAGTACATGATCCATAGTTTGAATAGAGTATTTTGTTTCAAATTATACAATCATTTCTCCGAAAAGTGTCCATGACAATATCATTTTAATCCTCCCGGAATTGGTTTAGTGGCCAAGGACCGAAACGTAAATGGTTCGTTACTTTCAATAAATTAACAAATACCATTGCGTATCATTTATCTTTAAAAATTGAAGGATTCTTCGATTAAAGTAACTTTGTAAGCTTCTTTACACGTTAATCGTCAGCTGAACGAACAAAACGCTATGCCTTAAATAAAACTTCATCAGAATCACAGCACAATGCACATATGCGACTGTAAATTAACTGGGCTTAGCAGCTACTTAGTCCAAATCCAAAGAAAAATATTACGTGTTTTCCACATTATTAGGGTAACTTGGTTCCTAGCCAAAAAATACCTCCACGGAAGGGGTTTGGGTCCTTTTTGTTGGCACACCTGCTCGAGATTAAAAAGTGTAACCTCACGTTGTATGTTGTATGCGTAATAGTTACGACGTAACTGATTAATTTGTATGTACATTGTATGCAAAATCGGTTATAGTTTCTTGCGTTAAATGACATGCTCAGTAGCCTACATTAAGTTAATCCCGAGGAAAAATTAATGGTGAATGGAATGAAAATGTACATTTATAGAAATTCCTTTATACGCATTCCTGTTTAGATCTTATACAATAATTTTTGTTAAAACATTTATAAAATTAGTTAAAGCATTTTACGACTTATGTTTTTGTAGTCGTTTTTAGATGAATCGACTTAACCTAAATAGGTTACGCACTGACAGACCAAATGAAATAATTCGTATCCCTAGAATACAGTCTCCCATGCCTTTAATAATCACACACTTACCACAAAATTAAGTGACACCTATAACAAAATGCGTTCAGTAAGTATATAGTGTCACCTTCTATACAATTAAAGTATTCGCATTTTCATACACTTGCAAAATATGGATTGTTTAAAATCGTACAATACGTATTTAGAGGTAAAAGAAGAGGTTCCTAAGACTTATAGAAGACTGTACAAGCCTTGAAAGCATATTTTGATTCTCGATGCATGATAAAATAATGAAGATATCTTGTTGAAGATAAGGATCAACAACATTTAGACAATAAAAATGTGTTTGTCGTTAAAATTAATGAATGGCATATAAACCAAACGCCATCTTATTCCATTTAATTTGTAGAGGCTGTAGGTATCTCAGTTCATATTAATGATAACAATCTACTAGTTTTTAAAGGTATAGGGCCTAATATTTAGCTATAAATAAATGTTACGCTGTTGTTAAGAAACATTATTGACAGAACACTTTAATTACGTTTTTCAATGTTGCCAACATACCACGTCATCATCATTTATCACTCCACAAAATCGTATGGGTTTCAATTGCGAAAGGAGTAAGTTATCATATATTAAATTAAGTATATTTGTTTAGTTAGTGTAGAAATTTAATCGTCAATTCATTGCCAGAAAATGCATGTAAAAGTTCACACGTCAGTTACTTTCAGAAATGAGAACTGACACTACATTCGAAAAAATTTGATTTTACATGTCGTATGTATAATGTAATCATGTTATTAAGTGCATAGTTAATGAAATGTGTGAAGTATATTTGTAATTTATTTACAGTTTTTTCTTAAATTTATTTTTCATAAGGCAATATTATCACTTTTATTAGCTACCTAGTCTTGTAACAAACTAGACCCTGTTCGTCGTGTTCTCTCAAGATTTGACCATCTTTAAATATAATTTTTTTCTTGACCCAAATAAAAACGAAGGTGGGCTGTGTGAGGTGACTTGTTACACGTTTACACCTGCTCTTTTTGGTGTATTTAGCAACTGGTTAGTTGCTTAGAAACACAACTAAACAATTGTCGAATTACAACTAAGTATCAAAAAAAAGGGAAAAAGCATTTACGATTGTCACATCTATAGTACGCTTGACAATTCTCATTTGAATACGAGTTCGGGTTATAACGAGTCATGTGTTCATACGTGTTCAGAAAGTACGAATTATGCCAACGCTGAAAGTACCATTACCGAATAATGCGCGGTTTACGAGCTTTGATAAACCCGTAAAATATTTTGAAGCCTGTATGTTATCAGATTAAATGGATGCTACTGTTCGGTGCAGTTCCCTGGCAATAAAACGGCGAATGAACACCCGGCTAACAGTGCTGGCTAATAGCATAGGGTACAATAACACCGAATAATCACTCTGCTTTCTACATTAAATGATTTAGCAACATTCGGAATTTAACATTTTAATTAGTTTCATTTTCGGTAAAGTGAATTACATTATTACATAAAAATTGAAATAATTTATCTATTAGTATCCCTATGCATATAATACTGGTTACAATTTGATATAGTCGTAGAAATATTATATACTTCATGGAAACAACTCACTTTCTATACTGATTATATGAAACGCGTGCAAAGTAAACGCATTTGCAATAACTTTCAATAAATTTTAAATATTTAGGCAGATCGGATGTGTGTGTGTGCGTGTATATATAAAGGTCGTCATTATGAGGGACACAAGTGCAAATGAAATGAAATATGCATGATTACAAATAAATCAAAAGCTTAAGAGCTTAGGTATGGGTATTTAAAAACAAGATTTTTAGTTCTTTAATCTTTGTTGTAACTATTGCTGTAGAATCTTTTTTTCATTATGTTTACGTGTGCGCTTGCGACTGAACAGATCGGAGTATAGTAAGCGACTGATACATAAGGAGTGTAGTAAGTATACAGGTGACTAAAACAAGATCGGATGTGTATAACCTAAGTTACAGACCACATAAGTTGAAAAGAACCACTATTAAAAACCTTTAGATTCGTTCTAGCAATAGGACTAGGAGCTATAGTTTGAGTTAGGTTGTATTTTGGCGCTATAGTCAAGAATGGGCTCTACGCTTATTGAGTAGTAGGGACGGCTGTATACGATGCAAATATTGAGTGATTATCTACTATTAATTTTGTAATTAGTGATTTGTTCCTTGTGATTGTAAACAGGGAATAATAAGTACAATAAATCTATAGTTAATGTAATTTCGAAGAAGTGTCAAATTAATTGAAAATTGAAAAAAGGTAATGGAAAACGTATGACTGGCTTGCATAGCATTACACGATAAATTAAATAGAATTGGAAGTAAATGTAAAATTAGTCTCCTATAGTGGTTGTAAAGGGTTTTAACACTACCTCTTTTAGCTAGGAAGATTTTTTCTATATAGGGATTAAAAATATTTTAAAAAGTTCAAAACAAAGTTGGTAGGACGCGTCGCTTCCTCTTTCCATCGCCTTCAACTGGCAATGCATGACGTGGATGTTTACAACCGTGAGTGATGTGGGTATTCTACTCACTCGTTTCACAGTTTATTTTAAACTGTAATTATTTTTTGAGTTTATGTTAATGTGGAGTTTTTCTAAATTTTTATTTCATCACCTGTAGCGTTTGAAATATGATATTGATTTGGTATCTTATAATTCATTTACATTTTATTTTTATTATAATTTTGTATTTTTTTGTTGAATTAAAACATACTACTTTTACTTGCTGGTCCATAGTGAACATAACATATTAGATTTTATATTATTTTTTGATGTTTCCGTTACCTTTCTTCTGTAATGTTACGGACGTTTAGAGGAAAATGCAACATTAAAGCAAAACATAGTAGAAAAGTAAATTTAAATATTCGGAAATGTTTTCAAATGATGGTAGAGTGAGATAGTTCTGGTGTACGAAGGTAACTTTACGAGAAAGAAGATGCTTCAGTTCACTCCCCTTGACCGCGTCTGCCAGTAATGTCGTCATTCCAATACCTACAGACGACTGATGGTGCTGACAGAGTCATCCACTATTACGTTACAATTGCCAGCTTCAAAAGCAAGTAGATACAGTAGTTTCAATAATACCAAACGAAAGTAGATCAGTAGCACTAACGGCCACACACACGCGCGCGCGCGAGGGCGCGTGAATATATATACTCTTAAGCTACGTTTTGAATGTTAATGCAGAATATTAGTCAAAATAATATGTTTACATTTTCAAAAATTTGTTATCTGATAAACTATATTTAAATATCATAATACGAATATAACCCGGACTATGAAACCAAGGGTAATAAAGCAGAAATTAAAGTAATGGTGTGTGATAGAGGAAACCTCGAAAATGAAAATACTAATTAGTCAAGGAACCCTGTCGTATGTTGACGAATTTACTTATTTAGGAAGCGATGGATAGGAAATATGTGTACTGATGTTTCTGAACTGAAGAGAAGACCTAAAATTACAGCTGACTAGAGAATTGCTGCAAATCAACCCAACCAATGAGCCACCAAGAAGAATATATCAAGCAATGGTGACGCAACGCCAGAAATCACTAGTAGAAAATGATAAGGGTTGTCTAGCTAAAGACTGTTATATGCAATAAAACGAAAATATTACACCAGAAAAAGCAATTAGGATGTTAAATCATTGCCTTTTAATAAAGAAAGTTTCTGATAATTATGTGCTACTTGCGATGTCATAAAAATCAGAATCAAGGGCAATGAAAGCAGAGTGATTATGAAATACTGTGGACAGCACAGAGAAACATGAAAATATTTATGACTGTAATATAATAACAAGGAGAAACAGGAGCTAATGAAGACCAAACCAAATAAAACTGTAATAAGCAAATTATTTACAGTATTTGTAGGATGCCAGGGTTAAGTACTGCGGAAATCTAGAGAGAAGTGGCAATAATGAAGGTAAAGACGAAGACGTTAAAATGACAATGGTACTGTCTGTAAGCGTGCTTTTTACTTCTTCATGTTTTTAACTTTATTTTTGTAAATATTATCCAATTGCCAAATAATGTTCCCAGAATTCACTAGAAAAGTTATTTATGTTAGTGTATGACAAAAGCGCCTGCTTTAATAAATTTGATAGACTGAATATTTTCCACAGTTTCATCATGTTAATGAATTGATTTTTATCTTTTACTCAACACTACATAAGAAATTCCTTTTACTTTAAATTGATTTTCTGTTAATTTCCACTGATGTATTTGAAATGACACTGCTAATGTCTGCATCTATTTTCCAGAGTAAGCATTGATAATCAGCAAGAAACTAATAATCACAAAAACTAATTTCTCTATTTCTCTGGTCAATAAAATTGTAAGATGTAATTTAGTGATATTAAATACAAAATGAGAAAAATATAGCCTATTTCAATTTTTCACAATTAGACCAACATATTTTGTACTCAAATCTATCGTAATTCATAGAGTTTTAACCTGTGGACACGTAAATGCGAATTGACATGTATCTATTAATTATTTTAAGAAAGTAATTTTAACCGAAGCTACTAATCTTTTGAATTATGTAGTTGCTAATATTGTCTGCCTGTGTTGATAATTGCGAAAATTGCCTGCTAGAAACGTTGCCTGCTAGTTGTCGGTAACTTGAATCTGATTACTTGAGTTACAGCATTCTCAGAACAGTCATTATGAGAACTGTTCATGCTCCTCATTAACCCACACACGGCTACAAATTGCTTAATGTTACGTAGAAAATTAACTCTTTCTAAGCAGTAGTTTGTTTCAATACGTGTACTGTCTGTCATACCATACACGCTGGCTGCTACTCTTTAGGCTGAGTTTCTAAGAAATACAATTAATCACGCAGATTTCATATGCAGATTGTTTAAGTGTCCTACTGGTTTTGTGTCAGCATCAGCACAGGTTTTCTTTCGTTTTAAATATTGCATTTGTTAAAATTAATTATTAGCATTTAAGGGACAAGAGTAGTTTGACAAATTTACTTTCTGAAATTAATTTTTTTTTAGTTATCTAACAGAATGCAGTTAATTAGTCTTTCCATTCGGAAGGCAATAACAGTGTTGATTAATGTGAGTTGTTAACGTGTTACTATTACATTAAAATATTAAATTTGTATAAATATTATTTCTTTGCTAGGGTAAATGTTTGTGATGTGTGTGTGTGTGTGTGTGTGTGTGTGAGAGAGAGAGAGAGAGAGAGAGAGAGAGAGAGAGAGAGAGAGAGAGAGAGAGAGAGAGAGAGAGAGAGAGTGCGCAGAGCGTGAACTGAAGCACACTGTTCCAAAAACGTAATACTCAGGTATCAAACACATGACGTCCTGGTATTAATGTTTATAGGGATGCTGATAATCTCAGAAAAAATAAAATTCTGATGAATTATTATTTTCATAATATAATTATTCTTATGTCAATAACAAAAATTATGATAAAAATAATAATAATTATTAATATGCCAATGTAATAAACAACGTTGAAATAAGAAAAATTAAAGATTAAAAAAATAATATCCTTATTACGTGTGTTTATATTAGATTTCATTAGAAAACTAAATAACAGGAATAAACTTCTTCCTGGGTGGGCGTTAGACTAAACTATTCTGCCCGGTATCAGTGCGCAGTCACTGTAGGTCTACTAGTGATAGGTAACACACTTGAGTTACAGTGATGTTAACGTAATGTAGAACAAACATTTATTTCCAAACCTAATACACTTAAACAGTATCTACGCTGACATTTGTGTATTGTATTGTATTGTATTGACACAACGATAACTGGTGTCGCACTTAGTTCTATTATCGGAATAACTACACTTTAATACGCTAGTTTTGAGGTATAAAATGTAGTGAAACCTAGTGAATCACAGGATTCTATCAATTCGTTTCAACCAACTTTACGGTCTTCGTTTTCATCGACTAAAAAATATTTTTAGAAACCCGTTTCATATCCATATACGCAATAAAATAGAAATGAATAAGATTTATACAGAGAATATGAAACCGATGAAGAGTAAAAATTACAAACAATTTTTTTTAATGCGAAACTGAGAGTATTGTAACGTACTGTTTGATGTTTTAACGTACATGATACCCGAATTTGTAAAAAGCTACAGAATTAACTAAGTTCATACATAACAAAAAATATATTTTTGCACGTCATATTTTGTATACGCGTGGTCTAATTTTTTGCAGTTGAATTGTTTTCATACACCACGTGCAGGTCAGACCCCACGCAACCCTACATATGATGACTGCACCGTGCATAAATCAAAAAGCGTGTCACCCTGTTGTTCAAAAGCGTACATCAAAACTGATCAACGCCACGATGTTTTTATTAAGGTGGGAACTACCAACTGATTTTAAATTTCTGAGCGCTTTACAAAAACACTCGATTTATTTAGGAATTACTTTAAATATTAGAGGTATCTCAGTTAGAGCACAAATACTGAGAATTTAAAGAACTGAAAACATCAAAGTAACAAATATAAAAGATCTTAATTTTTAATACAATTTTGAACGTTACAAATAATTTTTAATTTAAAAAATAAGAGAGGGCAATTTAGTATTACATAAATTATAAGATTAATTACATATTTTATCTTTTGATTTACATATTTACTTTTATAGAAGCGTAAAATTAGAATTAAAGTATTTGATATTAGCAAAAATATGAGTATAAACGGGTGCACACACCTACAAGTAATTCTGACGGCTCCCATGCTTATGGGTCCCAATAAGTGTAATATTCTTCAAGGTGCGTCCCGGACTTAAAAAGGTTGAGAAACATTTATATAGGGTTCCAAGTTGTACCTTTGCCTCCGAAATCGATTTTCAAACAAGGTCCATAAATTTTCCTTAAAACGTAAATTGTTAAAGAATAGATAATGAAAATATTAATCAGTAGGAAGTCTTATGTTGTACCAGACAATGGGGTACAAATGTTGGTCAATGTAGAAACACTTTTGAACACTTACCAAACGTACTAAACGTATGTTTAGTTTTGTAAAGTTGTTACAAAACGTAAAAATTTGTTATTTGTCACAAACTATTAATTATTATTATTAATTATGTTTCACGTTATTGCCACAATTAGATACACTTGTAAGTAATTTATAAAATATTTCCTTCCTATAACAACAATCGGAAACTATTTTGGGAATATCTTAGTTTGGGATTTATTGAATAGCAGAGAGATTATGTTTAAAATTTGTAAATGTTGTTATATATAAACATCTGTCACTCAATGAAATTGTCTTTACGGTATCAATAATTAATCTTGTTATTTGAATTAACAGTCTCTATAACTCCAACTTTGTCGTGCTTATTTGCTAACCTGCTAAATGTCATGATCTCGACGAGGCCTTTCAGTGCTTCCACTATTTTCAAGTCCTAAATCACGACTGAAAGGCCTCGTCCAGAAAATGACATTTACCAGGTTAGCAAATTAGCACGACGAAGTTGGAGTATCAATAATTATGTACACCTTGTCTGTCAGTTTCGAATAAAATAAATTTACAAGTAGGCCTATATACTCTTGCCTTGGTTTCAAAGTTGATACCTAACATGTATTGGTTTATAATCAATGTGGCTCTACTGAGAACTATTCGTTTCAGAATAAATGAAGTACGAAGCTCAGAGTAACACTTACAGCGTTCGTTTATTGTAAAGGACATAAGAAGATGTGATGCATATAGAGAGCTACACAAGTAAAATAAAATTTACATATCAGTGCTGTACACATGGTGTACTACAAGAATTCAACAACATTGGCCATAAATTTGCTGCCAACTATTCTATACTCTGCGATCGTTACTTCAACGTTTCAAATCATGTTGGAAATATGGAAATAGATACTGCATTACTAGTCCTTAACTTCTGTAATGTCATAAAACTTTGAACTTCACTTGGTAACTGATAAAGAAGGTTATATACAACAAAAATTATTTTAAAAAGAATTTTAAATTTAACTTTAATTTCCTTCTTACCCTATTGCGTTTAGCGTATACCACGAAATCTGAAAAAAATTAAAGAATAGGAACAAAACGTCATTTACAATTTCAGAAGATTAAACACATTTCTTTCTATCATTATCTACCACCACACTTAGTTTCTAATACATATGACGTTTGAGACCTATATGGTTCAATTTTAGTGTTTAGCTTAACCAGAAGAGAAGAACTGTTAGAGTTTAGAATCGGAAAGAGATTGTAAAACATTACTAGTACTCGATATGTTGTTAGATAATTTATGGTGAAAAGTGTGGTAAACGTTTGCAAAAGTAAACAGCAGTCTACGCTTTCGATATTATTACGGCGGTCTCACTAATCGTCGTATGGTACAGTGGAAAACAATATACAGACACCAATGAAGTCACTAATCACCAGTTTTAATTAACCACGACCTGTTTGTAATCAACTCGTACGATAATTCAAGTTAAATTTGTCCACACGCAATAATAATGCAAAGTATTAAAGTCCCGCATTAATTATAACACAATAATTACTTCCCCACAAGACTTCGAAACGCACTTCAATAAATCGCCAATTATAACTAACTTGTAAGCGATAGTTGTTGCCTATTTATAGTCCACAGATGTTCCATAATTTGCGTCAACTAGCACTTGAAAAGACTAGAGCGTACTTGAGTGCGGCCTCGTCAGAAACACCCACACCTGGTTGGCTGGCCGGGAAACATGGAGAACGACGCTCTCCATTGTTCGAGAACGTTCTGTCGTTGCACTTCCCCTTCCTTAAGCCCGTTCGTCCCGAACTGGCAGCCTGTCTCTGAAGTAATACTTGGCCAGGCGTTCTAGGCAGTTTGTCTACTTCCGAAGAATAATTCTCAGGCCCTTCGAATTCAGTCTCGTGTGATCCGAACATCAAGTTCCAAGGAAGACTAATCTTCCGCTCAACTACTAGTTTTGCTGGAATCACTTCCGTTTCGTCGTGTACTGATGACCTAAACACCTTTAGCTGGTCCAGGTTTGATTGGTTCTCGTCAACAACCCTTGCATAACTTCAGCTTCAGCAACTTTTCCCCGGGCGCTTCCATTAAATCAGGAACAAACAAGAGCCTTTCCTGGGCGCCCATACTTAACTTTCCAATCACTTCTTACGTCGTTATACACATTGGTACTTACTCTGTTAGTTCTTTTTGCATTTCCGCTTGCAATAGGAAGAGTTCCTGTTGACAACACCTGTTGACTTCTTCTTTGACCAGTGCCACTTGCTTGATCGAATGGTTGGCAAAAGCTGTCATTTTAGCCATGCAAAGCTTTATCTTCTCTTAGCCAACCTTCAGGACATTCTCTGTTAAGTTCACAACGAATCCGTAGGCATTCGTAATGTCCGTGCCAAGAATCACTTCATCGACAATGTCTACGAGCATTTGGTGGATAAACTCGAGAAGACCCAGGCGTATATGTATGTCTACCTTTCCTAATACTTTGACGGGGGTTCCAGTCACAGTCTGTATTATACAGGAGCTAATTTGACGGTGGCGGTTGCTGACTAAGTCAGGGCACACAGTGGACACTGTTGCGCCCGTGTCAACTGTAAATGATGTTGGTTTACTTTCCGCAAATACATTAACGATCAAGTTTCCACTGGTCTTATGTAACGTGGAAACTGTGTGCTGCTCTAGAGCTTTAATTCTCCAATTGGTGCGATCGCTCTCGTCTCTCGGTGTTTTATTCTTCCAACAGTCTACCTGCAGATGACCCGTTTTCCACAGTTATAACACTTCAGTCTTCTGGATTTCCCCATCGTTCAAATCGTTGTCGCGCTCTTGAACTTTTGAATTGTTTTTCTGCACCCATCGTGACGGCAATGTGATACTGGGATCTTCTGACTACAGTGTGATGACAGAAACTCATTAATGTAGCGGAACGCTAACTTGGCAGCTTCAAACTCGAGGGAGTAAACAAGAGTTTCTGAGCTATTTCGGTGTCTTGGCATTCGTGACACTTGCTGAAGTTCACAATCCCCGACGCCATCAATAAATGTGTGGACCCCAAACCTCATTTGAAAGTCTTCTGGTGCTTCAGGATAAGCCAGTCAAATCAGTCTGCCGATTCTTGCTTCAAACTCTTGAAGACTCTCCCCGGAACGTTGTCGCCTGGTTCTCAACTGAGCGTACGACATATCGCGCAAATGTTTATCACCATATCGTAATTCTAGAGCTTTTATCAATTCGGCAGAGGTGTTCTGGCTGTCAGGTGGCACTTTCTGTAGTAGTTCTGCCGCAGTTCCTTTTAAAGCGAGAACGAGTGAAACTGCCTTGTCTTTCTTCGTCCAATTATTTGCGCATGCGGCGGCTGCAAATTGCTGAATATACGATTGCTGAAAATCGTACGTACAGTGAGTGCCTCCATCAATGGTTGGGGGCTGGACACGAACTGCCCCAACCACGGGAAAAGTGACTTTCTCTATTGTATTTTCTGTATTTATCATTGGTACAGTCTCTTCATAAATTTGTTTTGGTTGTATCTTGATGAGCTGCTCAACTTCACTTTTAATTTGTTCTCTTATGCTTGCAATTGAGTTTTCTACTGCAGATATTTTATTTGACATGGATTCTTCTATGACAGATACATTATTAGACATCGATTCTTCAACACTCGGGACAGATGTTTTTACTTCAGATATTTTTAATGTCACTGATTATTGTACCTCCGATATTCTAGTAACTTGTTTAATAAGCTCACCTCGTAGTTCACCCAAGTTACCACGTAGGATACCCAATTTTGCGGTGTACTATGTTCTTGCGTATTCTTTTGCTTCTGTATCAACGCTTTGATATTGTCTGCTTCCTGCTTACATCGTTCCTCTTTTTCCAGCATTAGTGCTTTTTGTCGTCCCTCTGACTCTTCTCTTTCTTGTTTGCGTTTCTCATCCTGATTTTACTCTGCTTCTTCTGCCTCTTTTTGTAGTTCTAATTCTTGTTGTTCCTGTGTCTGCCGCAGCAGCGCTTGAAAAGCTTCCATCATCTGACTGGTATCCATGTTTACAGATTAATTACAAATTACACTAGTCTTGTACAAAGTATCCACTGTTTCCACTGTTAACGGTTCTTTCCCACTTCTGACCCACTGTTACGACGGTCTCACTGATCGTCGTTCGTATGGTACAGTGGAAAACAAAATACAGACACCAATGAAGTCACTAGTCACCAGCTTTAATTAATCACAATTAACAATTTGTAATTAACTCGTACAATAATTCGAGTTAAATTTGTCCACACGCAATAATAGTTCCAACTATTAGAGTTCCACACTAATTATAGCACAATAATTACTTCCCCACAATACTTCGAAACACACTTCAATAAATCGCCACTTATAACTGACTTCTAAGCGGTAGCTGTTGCCTATTTATAGTCCGCAGATGTTCCATAATTAGCGTCAAAAAGCACTCGTAAACACTAGAGCGTACTTTTGTGCGGCCTTGGAAGAAACATGCACCTGCTCGGCTGGCCGGAAAAACATGTAGAACGACGCTCTCTGTTGTTCGAGAACGTTCTGTCGCTGCAATATCATTGTAGGATGGAGTGTGTTTCAAAGCCAAACTTCTTCAGTAGCTCAGTTACAAATGAAGCCGACAGTTCTAAGTATAGTATTTCTAAAGATATTAGCATTTAACGTTATTCAACAATTACTTTAGAAATAATTTCTTTTACTTTAAACGTTATTTACAAAAACAAGTTGTGCAAGTGGACCTGTGCACTGCCGTACTTTTTTATTATATTATTTTTGTGTCACCGTTGATTTTGTAGTGAACACAGGTTTCATTTATTATTTGTTTTTTTTTCCTTTGAAGGTGACTGACTATATTCTGCAACAGTAATGTGTTGCCGTGAACAGAAGTTTGAGTTGCGTATAGTGTTCAATAATATCCGTACGGATACTATCACTGTGCCTATTGCAACTACAGTTAGGCTACATACATGACTAAAAAAAACTCATCAGTATTTCTCTTAAAATAAAAGGAAATCAGTTCATATTAATTACTGTGATACGGTAATAACATATGTATACAAACGCGTGAAATAATAACAAGTTATTGTGTTTTCTTTGTCTTTTATACAATAAGCCTTACCTTTGCCTTTTTCTGTTGTATAAAATAGAAGGTCTAAACGTGGAGATTTAAACTAACTAAATACTGCCAATTCAAATCTCAATTTCCAGACTCGAACACTGCCGGCGTCACCTTGCCTGTGCCGTCCTCCAGGCTTCGGGTTTCATTGAGCTTGTACAACGCTTCTTTAAAAAGGCTGTCAGCCTCTGCAACGCCAGCATACCGAGAGCGGTTGGCGCTTTACGACAGCTGTACTTATCGTCGCACAACCAGCGCAACTTTACTTTCTGAAGATAGACTCTTGCGGAAGCTACGAAACCATACCAGATATGCGGAGCGGGTAGCCGAGGTATACTCAAGTAAAACAAAACCTACACACTCGGTCTAGGCTGCACAGATGTTCAGGTTAGGGCTTTAATGAGGTTTTGCAAGTACTTCTTTGCGTAAGTTGCCCACTAAGCACACTGTTACGTCAGACGCCCTGTAGTCTATGCCACGACTACTCTAATTTTCCTGCGGGAGCCATGGACACGAATCCCAGGTTCCTAGTGTCACCCGTGCACCTAAGAAACTTCAAAGCCTCATTAGTAGCGCTGTCGGCAACAGCAGGAGTGAGGTTGTGCAACATCTCTTTGCAAGGGCTGTCGGCCTTGGCCACGGCCGTCCACAGTGCGGTTTACGGCGACACCAGCTGCAGGCTTCTTGCCTACGCCAGCACGGTTCTAAATTCACCCGGTGCCGTGCCCAGTGTTAGAGTCAAGTATGGTGCAACCTCGAAATTACAACTAGCTATCTCCGATCCACAAAGGACCCGCAGCCTAACGTCCGTGAGCTGTAAGCAAGTAACCCACAGCACCGGAATAAACTGAAACGAATAGCTGCGACTCGGACACCACACGGAATTCAGGCTGCTAGGTCACCCCGTCCAACACGTCCTGCCTCACTGTATCAATTTCATGTAGAGAGATGAGAAATTAAAAAAAAAATAAAGTAATGTTTATAAAGAGAAATAACTGACTAAAACTATTAGAAAACTCACAAAATTAAAGATATTTAAGAAAAAGCATATTCAATTTGGCATATAACCTTAAAAACGAGTTTAAATTAGAGACTAAGGTTTACTCTTAAATTATATTTATTACCAACTACAAAAAAAAAGATAAATGACGATTTTCTTCATTTGAACAAAAAATTATGAAGCTCCTTACTCTGTAGGAAACGAAGTAACATGTAGTATTACAAAAAATTATGTTAAAAGAAGACAACTGTGATCTGAAAATATATCAGAATGATGTTAACCATTCATAACCATATAACAACCATGTTAACCATATAACAATGTACTTTAATAATTATTAAATAAAATTATCAATGTTACCAAAATTTAGGTATCTAATACAAAATATATTTTGCTGATAAAAGTACAATGAGTACTTGTATATTATATATTAATATATTAATGTATAAATAATAACTTTTTTAAACTAAAGAGGCGACAAAAAGAGTTTTGTTGTACTGGATTAAAAATACAGTATTGACGTTAAGAATACAAGATAAAGTAGAAATCTAAACACTTACTGTTTGACAAACCTACGAGAGTAGGTTTGTGTACACTTGAGGCGGATAGTTGAAACAAGTGAAGTAATAACGAGAGAGAACAGCTTATGGCAGGATAAGATGTAATAACGTAGAAACAGTGCAGCAAAGCAATCTACGAGCACAATCATTCTGTCTTGAGATTAACACTTTCAGCAATATAATATTGACTTCTAGGTAAGAAATTGAAATGCTTGGAAGTGCTTTGAGGGACGCAATATAAAAAAAGAATTGAGATGAATATAGTTGTGAATATGAGATGGATATAATGCTCACACTGGAAGAATGAATGGTGTGTCAAGATGAACTGATAACGTATTACATTTCAACTATACTGTATTACAATATAACAATATAAAAGTTAAATATGTAGCTCATAAACAGCTATTATGAGTGACAGTCTCAAAAGTAAGATGTCTTTACAACTCACTAAAGCTGTAATACCCGTATGAAATATTATTAGTATCCATATTAACAGCAGAGTCTTAGATATAACAAATATTCTATCTTTGTATGCTATATGAAGAAAACTACATGAATACTCAATAATTATGTGTGTCTTCAGGTACTGGAAGACGTCACGTCATACTATACACATTCTCTTCACATCATTCGAGATTGGTGTCAGTGGCGGAAACAAAACTTGATCTTTTATTTCTACTGTTTCTTAATGCCACTACAATGTACCGTACTTAACATTAAAACTCCCATCAGCCTTGAAGCGTTGAGACGTAAACACAAGAACGCAAACGTTTTACGCTCAAACTGTTTTCGACCGCCTCTCACAGTGCTAACTCTATTTGCAATTGAAACAAAGCCTAAAAGTACGTATCAGTAAAACAAAAAATTAGTACAAATTTGTTTATTTTGTGTAATGAATTAAACGTAGAGTATCATGCGCATGCATTTTGAGAACAGAGTTTGAAGTCGATGTCTGTAATACCCTTTTGTTTATAGTAGAATTCTGAGGATGTGAGTTGACGTTAAGAGAGGATCGAAAAATTACTAAGACGAGAACTTAGTGAAACCAATGAAACCAATTTGTATCATACTCTTAAATTTCGGATCTTCAATGTAAAAAGGGAAATTCCTGTAACGCTTTTATTGTGATAAATCTCTTTCCACGTTTTTGAACACTATTTTTATTGAAGGCCATTATAGGTGAAAAACATTTAACTAGCTTTAAAAGTCTATTATCCTCCATTCAATAAGAAGAGAATAAAATCGCATATCCTCAGTTGTAAAGCGAGATTATTAAGAACCTCTTTATTTATAATCCACATTATTCAGCTACTGTTTTAAGATTCTGCACATTCAGTACGTCGTGCAATTTTTATGAAGAAAACGAAAGTTTGTCGAATACTAATGTACTATACTCGTTCCTATATTCTTATGAAACCGACATTTACTGTAAAAACGTATTATTCGTCTTATTATTTGCATTTGCAGTGTCTGTAATTCCAACTTTGTCGTGCTTACTTGCTGAGTTGCTACCTGTCACGCTCCGGACGAGGCCTTTAAGTTTCTTCACCATATTCAAGTCATAAACCACAAATTAATAGGACTTTAGCAAGTTCAGTAGCAAGTAGCAGTTCAGCAAATAAACACAACGATGGAACAGTTTATTAATTCTTTGTGCAATCAAGCCAAACATATAGGCCTATGTTCTTTTTCTTCTTCTTCAACTGGCAGTCACAATCCCTTGTGGCCTTTTGCCTTCTCAACAAATCTCCTCCATTCCGTCCTGTCCTTGGTCATTCCTTATAAACATATATGTTATGTATTGAATACTTGTTATTATTATTCAGCAAACGTGTTTTAGTTCTGTGAAAGTTATCTGCTTGCATTTCTTATTTGATAACTTATTTGAAATGACTACAAATCGCTTTGTCTGATAACAAGCTGTAAAATTTTCTTCTTGTCTGTGCTTTCATTGAAATGTTTTCTTTCAGTCAGCACAGTGAATACGAAACAAATACTGAAGGTGATTGGAAAGAATAGTGTAAAATGGAAAGGTGACAGACAGTGCTGGTTTAGGTTCTGGTTTATCATAGACCACATTAGAAGTTTTAATGTTTAGTAACCTACTTGAGAGGGCCAAGTCGTCTCATGTATTATATATGCAGTTCATATAATTCATCCTCATGACAAACTATAATGCGTGTACGTAAGTGTATGTATATGTGTGCGCGCGCGTGTGTGTGTATGCGCGAGCGAACGCGTTTGTTTTCAGAAACAGAAAAAAGAAATTATACCTTCATGAGTTTTACAAGGGAATGTGTTCGTATTCACGTATCCGTGAATGCGGGTACAGAACGAAAACAATGTAAACCCAGGTTCTCTCGACAGATTTCACTGTTAAAGATTAAACGGTTTCTCTTACGTTAATGGCTACACATTATAAGGTTAAAAAAGTTATATTCTGTCAGAAAGAAAAATTTAGTATATCTAATTTTTGATTTACAAGGTAGCCTATAGTTTGAGAGTTTTCACACGCACATAAGATTTAATAATCTCTTATATCCTGAGATTAACTTGAGATCCTTTTAACTTGACAAATTGTTCAAAATGACTAAAAGTAACATATCTCGTATATAATATAATATCTCAAGCAGTGTAAGATCGGCAGAAACAGGACAGTGAAAACGAGAACAGGATTAGGAATCTGGAAATCGCTGTTCGTTTATTGTAGAATCACTAATAAGAAAAATATAAGATTTATTGGTTTAATTGTAAGATAATTGGATATAGTTTCAGATTTTATATAAAAGAATACAAACATTGTACAGTAGAATTAACTACTGAACACAAAAATAGTAAACTGTTGTGTCATAGTGAAGTTCTGTCGTTAGTAAAACTTCGGTAATAATTCCAGCGTACTACAGTCTTTTAGAATTTTGTTGTAAAGTTTTATTTGTCTTGTATTTGTAGCTGAATAGCATGCTGTGAGATTACAAGCGGCACATCTCTGAGCATGTAGCTCTAACAGCGTCGTGCTATTTTGTCACTGCTTTTCCTGAGGCGCTCATGCTGTTTCCTGCACTGGCATTCATTCTCTTCATTTACAGCATTTATAATCAGTACATTTCTTGTTCATGGGGAGATACATGTCTCTTACTCCTGCAATTACTGTCTCTA
Organism: Magicicada septendecula; assembly: GCA_034769895.1. Taxonomy (NCBI): domain Eukaryota; kingdom Metazoa; phylum Arthropoda; class Insecta; order Hemiptera; family Cicadidae; genus Magicicada; species Magicicada septendecula. The sequence goes on along the minus strand of CM068367.1, from coordinate 1,100,089,841 downwards.
CAATAATAAATGAATGTTAATTTTTCAATCGATTTTTTTATTTACTTACATAGGGCGATATTCAATTAATTTCAATTTTGTTATTATTTTTATTTGGATTTTCAACATTTTTGAGTTACACGTCCCTAATTTTCAGTTTCTAATTACAATTTATTTTATAATGTAATTCCAGTTTGAAATATTAGACATTATGTTTTTTGTCGATAAATGTTCTATCTTTTAGGTTGCAATTTAAGGATGAATCAACTCGGATGTTCTTGACACTAGAATTGCCAAGCTTACTGATAACTGTCCAGGAAGGAACCTGTTTTATTAGAAGACTCAACCGACACGACGAACTGTTGCGGCGGTTGTCATCTCTCTCAGTGGCTGCGGTCGTTACTCGTGATGACCTGGATCTCCGAGCCACTCATCTCCATATTTTGGTCCAAGGTGTCACCTGCCTGTGAGTAACCAAGTCCGGCTCTTTCTTGGAAAGTTTTTCTGGCCATTTTTGAAGATAAAAGGTTTAAAGATAAATGATATGACGCAGAGATTAAATGAAAGCAATTAAGGAAGAGTCATATAAAAAATGTGAAGAGTCGTGTAAAAAATTATAACAGAAGATTTTCAAGAGAAGTTTTTCTGTCAAAGATCTTGAAATAATTCCATAGCAACAGTAAAGTATGAAATATACGGACATCAAACAATCGAAAGTAAATTGTTAGGGCACCTCAAACTTGCATTATCAGAAAATATCTTAAATCAAAATGAAATTCTTAAGTTCCATGAATGTATATAATTTAGTGGAGAGTTAAATCATAAATATGAAGGAAGAACGTGAGATATTTTTAGTTATAGACAAAACAGAAGAAAGACAGAATTGACAATCCCATTTAGAATGAATAACGTACACGCTGAAGTATTGAGGTACAAATCAATTGGTGAGACGGATTTTGTTGAACTGTGGAAACGATGGTCCAATACTGTGTGAAATCGGAACGAACTGAAGTCCAAGACATGAACTAAACAAGAAGATGAAACAGTTCTATTAAAGAATTTGCCTTACAGTTTCGTTTACAGACTGGCCAATGAGATATAGAAAGAGAAATAAGTCAATATAATATAACAGAAAGAAACTGTTTCCCTTAGTACCTCCAGCTATGTGGAACCGACTGAAACGGAACCTTCGAATTTAATGGAAAAAATAGTAGACGAGTATATTCTTGTAAAACCTACATTGTTTGTATGCTTAATTATTATAGTTAAACAATGTATAAATAGAAACACGTTAAAGGTGCAGAATAATTATATGCTGACGGCATATTTCTGCGAATTGCGAGCTTCAGTATTGCGAACGTTTCGAGAAAATCTTCTGCGTTTATGCAGGTTTGACGTGGGTTATACACTTACTAGCTTACCTAGCTTACTGTTGTAGTGAGCTATTGTTAGTGCGTGTGGAATTATTAAAGAAGGTTAGGCGTAATTTGGATTAAGTGATTAACCAAACCAATTGGTTCGGTACGACCATGTAGTTACAGTAGTAAATAGCTGCAAGTGAATTGTCCGTTTGCAAAGGAAAGCATAGCGCGTACGAATACAAAGTTTGTCAGACGTCTGTTGGGTGGTCGGGAACCTCTACACAGTCAATGGAAGACAGAAAATATAAACAATTGATTCGATTTGATGAAACTTGTAATTGTTTAGCTGGTTGTAGATTAAATGTTCTCATACCACAAAGATCCTTTTAACTTGGCAAATTGTTCAAAATGTCTAAAAGTAACATATCTCGTATATAATATAATATCTCAAGCAGTGTAAGATCGGCAGAAACAGGACAGTGAAAACGAGAACAGGATTAGGAAACTGGAAATCGAGCATGTATAGGGAAACAGTCGGTACAACAGGGAATGCGCTATCTAGAGAACACGCAACATCTACACTTCACGGAACAATGTATAAAAAACACATTATATAATTATAGTTGAAGCGTGGGCTTCCTATCCATTACACGTCTACTTTTCCTACTTTGTAATAGTATAGTATTAGAATCCAGAGCGATCGGTCGCCTAATCGTCAACTCACAACATACTGGATCTTATAGCCGTTCAACATATTTCTTACTTTGGAGAATCAATTTACTATTTCTTATTCCATCATATGACAAGCTGAAACCATATGCTTTATTAAATTTGTACAATATAATTTACTTTCTATATTAATTTTACATTTAATATAATTGATATACTAATAATCTGCTTTCAACAAGGAAATTTATTTCAAGTGAAATCTATGAATGGGTACCGAATTATATAATGTTACATTTTACTACCTAGTGGCTTAATCTTAAATAAATGTCTTCTTATTCCATTATTCCATTAATCTAAAAATAAGTAGGACTTAGGCCTTCCAAATTTATGTTTTAAATCCTGTTTATTCATTCTGATATCCTCCAGCTGCGAAAGCTTTTCTAAATCCTTGTAGTTTTGCGGAATTTGCTCAGATTTCTCATGTTCCAACCTCAAAAATACGTATTCCGCATTATGTTTCCTGAATCATTTCAGTAATGACCGTGTATTCTGAGTGAAATCTGAATGATTTATAACATTTTCAGTAATTCTATGGGTAAATACAATTTTCGCCGAAACCTAATTCTCTTCCAGGAAGACCATTACTTCCGCTCTTCTCAGCACTGGCCCTGCATCCTTTGGGTTGCTTATAACAGTTTTGCACACCGGGTTCGTATCTTAAAAGGTAAGGCACAGAATCTGTCATAAACTTAATGTCAGTGCACAGAACTATAGGATAGTCTAGTTCTCGAATTCTCGAATGTATCACTACAGTATTTGAACCTCTTTGTTTAACATATAAATGTTGATACACCAAAAAGTAATTTTGTTTATAACACTCTAACATTGTTACTCTTTGTTGCATGCAATACGGTACAAAAGCTCGGTTTTGCATCTAGACTGAAAATTGCGTGATTGGGTCTCAATAAACTCACATTTATTTGATCACAAACGCCTTTTTTTACCAAGCCACTATAAAAAGACATTTACAGTGATTCTCTACTTTTCCAGTGATCCCATTTTTATCTTTGCCAATTTAAAACAAATTAAGATCTTGATGGAGAAAATTTTTATTTTTCTTCATATATTTAGGACATATATAACTTTGAGACAAAATTTAAAAAAAGTGTTCAATGATAACGACAGAAAGACGATTCTATCCAAATTGCGTTTTGTTTAACCTTCCTGTACTAAGTGAACCATGTCTCGTAATCAGGAGATTTGAGAAGCAAAACGTTATGGCGACCTTTGGTGATGGTACATAACAGTGGCCACAGTTTTCCCATTAATAAACATTTTCAGTATAACTAATTGCCGAATTATATTTTTCGAATACGAAATAAATTTAATTGTCTGCTTAATATATTACCTCCTTTAGTAAACGACAGTTTCCCCATCTGAATATGACGTAAGGGATACGATTGGATAAGATATATGACATAAGTTATTATGATTTGATAACCTGTGTGTGTCACACAGGTAGCGAATGTTTGAAAGTAACGATTCTGCAGGAAAACAATTCAAAAGCCTTTTATGTTGTGTTCACGTGATACACACATCTAACAACCCTTTGTGTTAGTTTCTTTCCGCCTGACAAAAACGCACCGCCATTCTGTGATAAATAAACATTTTATGAACAAAAACAAAACAAAGGTTACACTATACGCCAGTTCGTACACTAAATCACGACGTTCCACAGCAAATGCTTTTTTCTTGTTTTGCAGCAGAGTCACAAAGCGTTTCTGTGATTGTGTGTGTCTGCGGTATTGTAACCACAGAAACAAGTAAATCATTAAATTAAAGGGACACATTACGTTTGCTGTACAGATCGTTACTAGTTACAGAACCGCCGATTGAATAGCACAATAACTTATACTATAAAACGTTTAGATTATTTAAATTACGATCAGCCAAAAAATATTTTTATATTTTTAACTTAAAGTGAGTACCTAATGCAGGTGGTTCGTATTATGTATAAGTAATATATACTTTTACAATTTTACTTATACAACGTAATCCATATTACTCAAAATTCATTAACAGTCTTGGATGAGTAATAAATATGAAATGTTAGTGAATGAGTAAGAACAACAACTTGGATTTAAAATTTTAATCATAATATCGCGCATTATGTGAATTATGAATGTAATTTTTATGATAGTTTACATTTTATCAGTAGCAATTCTTTTAGCTTTCAGGTGTCTCAAAGTTGTAAGAAATTAGAGCAAATCTGGACACTTACTACACGATTCAGTAGTATGTTCGAACATTACGATATCACATATGAAATATATATATGCGGGCGCGCGTGTGTATGTGTGTGTCTTATTTATAAAAGATCGTTCACACTCTTGTGAGTGGTGAAGTCCTAATTGCAATTCTTTGCTTTGCAGTTTATGAGGCTGATAATATAATCTTGAATTCAGCAAAGGTTCTGTGATAGTAATTTATTGAAACTGTAATGATTTAAACTGTAACATATACTGTACAGTGTTGTAACACTGAAATATGCGTCAATGTGATTACTCAGTTTGATCCATTAGAGCTCTATTAAACCAGTGTCGTTTATTAACATAAACCTATCATTTCATATTCAATCAGTGATTACTTATCAGGTGTTTGTAATAATTTTGGTAATTGCTTGAAGTATGAATAATATGTAGGCCTACTTAGAGCCTGTCATTAAGTGTTAAAGGTTGAACACATTTTATATAATTTCATTAACATAATTCTCTAAAAGAAATTACTCTACGTAATTTCAGACAGCTAACTCAGCGGACCTATTATGCAGACGTCCTATTAATTTTTTTAAAAGTCAACCAAACCTAATAGTTCATTTCAAACTTAACCCAAACACAACCTCATCTACTTTGACCATCCGAAACGTATAACATTTATACGTTTAACATTATTTATACGTCGTATAACATTTCTTAGATAAAACTTGATTTTTGTTTTACCATCTATTCCAGATTGGTATTGCCTTACTTGTGTTCAATGTAAAGACATTACGGACAGGAAAATGTTTCCCAGACTAATTATCAGTAGTAATAACAACAGAATTAGCAATACAAAGGTTTTGTAATATATATAATTTTATATATTTTACAAAACCTTTGTATTAATATGTTTCACCAAGTGCCCAACGAGTCATCAATTAATATCGTGAATTAGCAATAGTTCATTTATCTCCTTGTACTGTTTATTTTACAAATTCAAGAACATTGTTTAGAAGTGTTTCTAATCCGATTGTGAATGATTGAAGATAGTCGGTAGTGAAAGCACTTGATCGCCATAATTACAAAAGGAAATTACGTTAAATAAAGTAATCGTATTACTTTATTTGTTAAAAAAGATATTTTTATTTCTAAAGATACAATTATAATATGGAAGATATCCAAAGTAATAAAGAAAGAAGCAACAAGCAAATATTAAGATAATAATGTCGTCCGAATTTACCAAGTGAGTTTAGTTTTACAAAAGTAATTAATATACCATACCAAGAAAATACAATTTTATACATTTCTTCTTAACATACAAAATTCAAGCATGTCAAATACATTATTGAAATAGCTCATTGTACTGTGTTAATACTGTTAAAATATATGCTGCTTATCTCAAGTCCGTTATTAGTAAAAGTCGGTTGATCGTTAGTAATGTTCTTTGTAGGCATAACGGTGTGTAGGTAATGACACATTGAATTCTTACATATTCAGCTACTTTTACCCATTAATTAAATTTTGTTACACGTAAAAGTTTTACCTTATAGCCTGAACCGGTTTTCGCTTTTAAAACCTTCTTCAGAGGCTGTCGCACTGTCTGTCTTCTTGTTGGCGACGGTATCCAGTTTTGAAAGATCGATATTGTGTGTATGGAGTGTGATATGTTCGAATAATGCGTGTGATTTGAATTGTGTCTGATTGTTTAGGATGTCGTTTTTATGTGTTTGTATATTTCCAATTGTTCTAGAGTGTCTAGTTTTCGGGTTTTTGTGTGTAAGTGTAGAATGTCCATGTTACTATCGATGTTTTTGTATGTGTGGTTTGCTTTAATGAGGTGGTTTGCAAAGGGGGGTTCTGTAGTGGAGTGTAGTGCCTTTGTGTGTTAAATGTATCTTTGTTTGAAGCTACAAACGAAATCCAAGAACTTTCACAATATCTGGTTCATTCAGAAGAGTGTTCAGTTCTTGGTTGGTCCTTTTTCTCCATTCACCTCCCACATATATTGGACCAAAAATACTGCAGAGGATTTTGCGTTCATGAACTAGCAGGCTTGACTCAGACTTTCTAGAAATTGTCCAGGTCTCAGAACCATAGGTGAGAGCTGGGCGGATCAGTGTTTTATACAGAAACAGCTTGTGCTCCTCGCAATTGTTCTGCTCTGGAACAGGGGTCTGATACAAAAAAGCGCCTATTAGCTGAGGTGATTTTTCGCTTTATTTCTTCAGTTGTTTCCCAATCGGAGTTAACTTGGCATCCTAAATAAATAAAGTTGTTGACTTTTTCGAAGGAATAGATGCCAATTTGGACGTACTCTCCTTCTCTACCTTCCTGTCCTGTGACCATGTAGTTTGTCTTGCTTTCGTTTATTATGAGACCCAACCTCCTTGCAGGACCTTCAAGAGCAAGAAAGGCTTCAGTGATTGCTCGAAGGGACCTCCCTATTATATCTAGGTCATCGGCATATCCTAGGACCTTCCCCAACCAGTTGAATACAGTCTCGGAGGAATCTACTCCAGCCTCTCTCACAGCTTTTCTAAGGCAAGAATGAAGAGGAGGCAAGCAAGAGCATCGGTTTGGAGGACTCCCTTTCCATAGGTAGTAAAACTCTCCTGATAAGTCATTCTGTATCCTCACCATGCTCTTCACTGTCAGCATTGTCATCCAACACAATCTTATTAATTTCTTTGTTATGCTTAGTTCTTCAAGAGCTGTACAAATTTCTTGTCTATCAATGCTATCCTATGCATTTCTTAAATCTATGAAGAGGTAATGATGGGTTTGTAACTTATGTTCCCTACCTTTCTCCAGATTTTGTCGGAGTGTGAAAACTTGGTCTATTGTCGATTTCCCTCTTCTAAATTCGCACTGATATCGACCAATCACCTGATCACCATGTAGAAGCAGTATCTGGTACAATATATGGGACGGGAAGAAGAGAAATGCGTCTGTAATTGTTACAGTCTAGCCGATCCCCCTTTTTATAAACCGGACATATAACTGTCTTCTACCAGGCTGTTGGCAGTTTCTCCCCTATCCATATATCAATGATAAGGTCTTGAAGGGTTTTAACCAGCTCTGGGCCACCGTTTTTGAAGAGAAGACCAACTAGAAATTAATAATAAGAATTGGAAATTTAAAAATGTTGAATTTAATGAAGAATGCATAACAGACATAACAGAGAAAACATGGAATAGCTGTCAACCGATAAAAAGAAAACAAGGCAGTACAACAAAGACATTTTCCACGTTTCTATTAATGAGTTACACTTTCAATGTTTTTCAAAGTCGTATAGGCTACAGACAGTTTAGTGAAGTCTGCGGCCTATATTGTTAATGAAAACACGCAGCGCTCAGTGAAAGGTTTAATGTCGCAATAATCTTACCCAAATATGCTACTGATACTGATATTGTCTCATTACACGCGTTTATTGCAGCCACGCGCGCCTAATTGCATATATTGATGGATGGTAGAGATGAAACGATATTTTCCCTCTACTAATATTTCACAACGGATACACTGACAGTATTGCCAACATAGTCAGAAACAGCTTTGTCAGATATCACGTTTGTTACATTACACGTGCTACCATCGTCGCAATAACGCATCAAATTGACAGAACAAACAGATCATCAATAATGAATAGTTTCTGCTGAAGACATGCAAACATTTTCAATTATATTTTCGTTAAAAATAACATAATTAATTTGTTATTCTTTTGTTTTTTCCCAACAAATATTAACATTAAAACCCATTCTGTATCGATTAAATTAATAGGGCAAATGAAAAACAGTTGATATTATTATTTGATAAAAATAGAGCAAATAAAGTTATTCGTTTCTAAAAATATTCCTAAATGCATTTACCATGTTGAGGAATTATTTGTAATAAATATTGAATATTTGTTATGCGAAATTTGTAAAGTGTTCTTTACGTTCGTCTAGTTCTAAATGTTTCTGTTCATTTGCTTCACTTATCTGAATAATATATGTAGAGAATACGATACGCAAACCTTACGGTTGACAATGTATATGCAAGAACTGTAAAGTTACAAAAATCTGATTTCTAACTGTTTATTTAAACACTTCTGCAGACTTTTCTAATGATAAAAAGACTGTAGAAAGACATGGTAAACACAGAACATAGAAAATGTCAGTTTCTACCAGATAATAATGGAATTATATTATTTTTAATTATAGTAGATTTGTATTTCAACGTCAGTAAAGAAAACTTCATTAAATTACAGAATTTTTGATGACGTATGTAGAAATGGCAGTTGATGAACCTCAGGCAAATCATGGCATTTTGGATCCTGTTATCAACTGTAGTAGCCAATAGGAGTTGGGTGTTACATAGGTTATATAGCTATTGTATATATATTAGAAACCTGTTATATTTATACCATATTATATAATATTTATAAATTGTATTATACTGCTATACTATATTACTAAGCTACTGTATACATAAGCTACTATAGTATGTTGCCATAGTACATAGCTATATATTATATTGCTTATTTACTATATTTAAGACGAGACTAAACAGTTTCTGTTTGAGTCTGTATTTGAATATACAAAACACCATTCAAACCTTTACAGTGATACAGATAACGTTTGACTTCGCCAACAAACATCAAAAGGAACTGAAAAATAACTCCAAATATGAAACTGTGCACTACAACTTAAGCTATTAAATTCTTTACCTTTTTCTTCTTGTTTACATTATTTTATATTTCTTTTTGTCTTAAGAAAAATTATAGTGGTTGATCCAGTTCCATCCTCTCACAAAAATTATAATTCTATTTCAGGCTACGTCTACCAAGCTTGTGTTTCTTTGCTAACTAGTAGATAATAGCTGACAAGCAGCTAAAATGTAATAGAATGCTATTTTTATTGTCTCTTCTATTTGAGAAATCATTGTTTAGAAAGAAACGCCTGACAACAAAGAGAAATTTTATTTATAGAAAAGAAGTATTTTAATCCATCAGAGCTTTATGCATATTGTGATTATTTTATGCTCATAATTAAGGTGTTTTTGGGATTCATAAAAAACTATTTTAGAGTATAAATTGCTGTGACGATTAAATGATTATCAACAAGCATTAACAAATACTGAGGAAAATTGTACTTTACTATGTGATACATTATTTAATATATACTTACCTCACATAACTACGCCACTGCTGGTGGATGCGTATATTCCTAATATTAAAATGCACACATAAGGTACAATTGTATATGTATATATATATATATATATATTTTCTATATAAGTAACTCGATGTTTCTTGCAGTAATTATATAATTTGTGATGTTTTCAATTTGTTTCTTCTGCAAGTAGATAATATTGTATATTCTTTTTAACACCTGACGCACGTTTCACTGAAAAATATCAGTATCATCAGAGGTTTCTAAGTGAATTAATAACAATCGTAACAATTCTATTAATATAAAAGTAACGAATAATCGAATTTGTATCGATTTTAACGTAAAATAAAATAACTGATAATCGATTTAGGTCGATTAGTTAACGATTGTTTTAATGTTTATTTCTTCAGCAGCTGTTTTCTCGGTTATATTTGAAATTTTGTTTATATAGTATTTTATTCGCATTTATTTTTATTTTTTAGTAAATTTATAATTTTAAATAGATCGTCTTGTTTTGTTTTTATTTGGGTTTGTTCTTTAATTAATAAATTATTGTTATTGTGTTTGTAAATGTTAAGATTTTCCCAAATATTCATTTTTTGACCTTTTTGTATGTTTTTAATTAATTTTATATTTTCAATGTTTGGAAACTGGTGGTTATTATTTAGACAATGTGTGGCTAAATTAGATTTATAAATATTTGGTTTTAAATATGCATTGCGGTGTTGAACGAATCTATCTCGTAGTTTTTTCTTCGTCTGGCCCACATAAAATTTATTGCAATCTGGACATTCTATTTTATATATTCCATTTTTATTGTGAGTATTGGATTTAGTTTTAGGTTTTATTTTATTAAAAATTATATTATCTGTATTATAAGATATTTTTAAATTAGTATCTTTAAATATTTTATTTAGTTTTTGAGTTATATTTCCGTAATAAGTGAAGGTTGTATATTTTATATTATTATTAATAGATGAATTTTTAAATGTAGTGTTTTTAGGAATTTTATTAGTGATTTTATGTTTAATTTTATTTTCTAATTTATTAATAGTTTTTATTTTGTATCCATTTTTAACTGCTATTTGTTGGATAATTTTTCTTTCTTTGTTTCTTTCTGTGTTATTTAATGGGGATCCTAAGCATTCGGTAAATCATGGAATTAAATACTGCCATTTTGTGTTGGGGAGGATGATTAGAAGTATTTGGTATTACTAAGTCAGTTTGAGAAGGTTTCCTGTATATTGCGTATTCAAAATGGCAGATAGATGTTCAAATTCATCTATTAATAATAATATAAAATATACAACCTTCACTTATTACGGAAATATAACTCAAAAACTAAATAAAATATTTAAAGATACTAATTTAAAAATATCTTATAACACAGATAATATAATTTTTAATAAAATAAAACCTAAAACTAAATCCAATACTCACAATAAAAATGGAATATATAAAATAGAATGTCCAGATTGCAATAAATTTTACGTGGGCCAGACGAAGAAAAAACTACGAGATAGATTCGTTCAACACCGCAATGCATATTTAAAACCAAATATTTATAAATCTAATTTAGCTACACATTGTCTAAATAATAACCACCAGTTTCCAAACATTGAAAATATAAAATTAATTAAAAACATACAAAAAGGTCAAAAAATGAATATTTGGGAAAATCTTAACATTTACAAACACAATAACAATAATTTATTAATTAAAGAACAAACCCAAATAAAAACAAAACAAGACGATCTATTTAAAATTATAAATTTACTAAAAAATAAAAATAAATGTGAATAAAATACTATATAAACAAAATTTCAAATATAACCGAGAAAACAGCTGCTGAAGAAATAAACATTAAAACAATCGTTAACTAATCGACCTAAATCGATTATCAGTTATTTTATTTTACGTTAAAATCGATACAAATTCGATTATTCGTTACTTTTATATTAATAGAATTATTACGATTGTTATTAATTCACTTAGAAACCTCTGATGATACTGATATTTTTCAGTGAAACGTGCGTCAGGTGTTAAAAAGAATATACAATATTATCTACTTGCAGAAGAAACAAATTGAAAACATCACAAATTATATATATATATGTATGTAATGAACATTAAGGGGAAAGTCCGATTTTTGTACAGACAGAAGTACAGCGTACACACTGGATGTCCGCGAGCGAGCGTGTTGTTTGTTCTCTGTTGCATTGATATTTTGCACGAATTTCCATTTATAAAGTAATTTCGTTACGCAAACACTATGACAATTTTATAACGACTCTAACTTGCTTCATTATAGATTTATTTTCAACGAATTCGTCTGTAAATTTATCATTGTTTTAATCAACTGCTTCATTGGGTTATGTTCTACGTTTGTATGTGGATTTGTACGAATTGTTAGTGAGGGAAATTATTTTTATATTATTTTAATTAAAATTTTGTGTTAGGTTGTAATAAGTGATTTTTTCACAATAGATGTATTGTATTTAATATATTTAAAAGTTTGTAAATTTTATCTCTTACTACCTCATTGTTTTTCATGATATTTTAAATTAATTACATGTTCTGGATATTTGGAATTTGATGTTTATTAATTAAAACATACACCTAAATTTAATTTGTACACAGAATGAACAGAACTGTAAAAAATTATTTGGCTTTAAAAATTAAAAATTTAAAAATTATTTGTTCGTCATGTGCGTTATTTCCAAAACCAATACTTTCCCAGCAGGACAGAACAGGTAATAAAACTTTGTGTTTTAAAGCAAATTTTATTGTAGCTAACTCTTTACTTAATCCTTTGAGTCAACACGCAATTTATCCTAACTTTAAGCATAATCATGTAGTCTTCATAATGGTCGTATTTTATGAACGATAAAATATATGATAGTATCACTCGGTAAAGTACAAACTGAATCTTATAGAACGCCAGAAAAGTTAATATTTTTCTTGAAACTTTACCTAACACTTAGTAAATGGTCGCATTCTGAAGCAATCAGAGTGACTTCAATTAGAAGCAGAAAGCAAACTGATAGTTGGTAGAAGCGATAGAGGCAAAATGAATATTCCGCTGACATAGATACTGCTTTTGACGTTGAAACAAGTAAGACCTCACTACAGCCTATCAGACATGATGTTGAAACATGTTTCTTTAACAGAGTTTATGTGGATAGAGTACTGAAAGGATTGTAGAAGAACACCAGCAAAATAGATTTTTTTAATGAAGCTACTAACTTCAAGAAATGATACACTGATTTTTCTTGAGACCAAACGTACCAAGATACTTGTTTTGGGAATGTCGTGGGCAAGGTGGATACGCTAAAATCGTGGTTGAGGCGAATAATTATCTGGGTACAATGAAGATTCTGTGGTTGAGGTGGACACTTCAATAAACAAGATAAGGACCAGTAGTTATAAAGTCAACTACGACTTCCTCAAGTACAGACTTGGGACTGTCGATGTACTCCGTTTTTGAAAATTAAAACTCTTACATTAAAGACATTGGTGGTTTGAAAGTTGTGTTATATTTTTTAATATATTTTTTATTTGTTTTTAGTATTTTCTATTTAGGATATTTTCAATTTTTATGTACATTTTTGTTTTTATATTTTTTGTGTTTTTCAGTACTTTATTTATGTTTATACAGTATTTATTTATATTTCAATTATATATATTAAGTATATATATTTTGCAATGGAACATCGCAGAAAAGGGTCTTGGTAGCTATGACTACATGCTTTTATACAATTTACGACGTTATAGACATGTTGAAAATTGATTTCGTTAAAATTTTGTAAAATAGCTATAAGTTTTGAAGTAAGAAATGGGTAATTAACTTTCGTATGTCAGCATGCCCATAAATGTATTTTCTGTCATGTCAAGTGCGAATTTAGTGCGCGAGTGCACGTGTTATTCATATTTACATGAATAACGCTGGTTTAAATTAACGCATCGAATTTAAACTTGGACAGCTCATACTTCTGAATTAGCGCTACATTTTTCATATGTCAAAGACTCAAAACATATTATTTTAATATGTATTTTTTAACAGAATTCACTTTTATCTCCTTAAATTTTTAACAGAATTTAATCCTTATCTTCTGAAAGTCATAAAAATTTTAGATAAAATCTATACATGCTTTTGCAGTTTTCAGCAAAATTTATCAGGACATATGTCTATTTATCTAACCCATCAATCACGTGCTATGGGATTTAACCAACCGGAGGCTCCAATTTTCATTCAGCTTGGTCCCTTGCGGAAGATGCTTCGCTAAGTTCGCGTGCGTGTGTCGCGAGAGTTCTACGGGTCATAATTGCAGCGTATTCAGCAGGCGACGAGTTTGGCAGTGGAGCAGTTCAACGGTTCGTCAAGGGATTTCGTCGAACAAGTAAAATAGACTATAAGAAAGAAAAACATTCAAACCACTTCACAGACTCTATTAAAATTTAAGAATAAATAATTTATGTTCAAATCACAGACCATATTAAATTTGTTTTAAAATAAATACCTAACTCCAGATAAAAGACTGAAATTATTTTGTTGTAATTTACTATGCCTTATATTTTTGTTACGTTGCATAGTAATAAATGGCGCCCAATCTTGACTATCGCGAGATAGCACTATTTAATTCATAATTAAATTATTTTGAGTTCTAATACCCAATCGATCTAGCAAACGGGCAACTCGTTGCTAAGACCCCGTACTCGTAACCCTTGTAGAACTTATACTGATACGACAAACTCGCACAGAGACAACATCTGTTAAGGCCGAGCTGTGAGGTTGAACTTAGCGAAGCTTCTTCCGCACGGAACCAAGCTGAATGAAAATTGGAGCCTCCGATTGGTTAAAACCCACAGCATGTGATTGATGGGTTAGATAGATAGACATATGTCCTGATAAATTTGGCTGAAGACTGCAAAAGCATGTATAGATTTTATCTAAAAGTTTTATAACGTTAAGAAGATAATGATTCTTTGGAAAAGTGAATTCTGTTAAAAAAAAACATAATAAAATAATATGTTTTGAGTCTTTGACATATGAAAAATGTAGCGCTAATTCAGAAGTATGAGCTGTCCAAGTTTCAATTCGATACGTTAATTTACGCCAGATTTATTCATGTAAATATGAATAACAAGCGCACTCGCGCACTAAATTCGCACTTGACATGACAGAAAATAAATTAATGGGCATTTTGACATACAACAGTTAATTACCCATTTATTATTTCAAAACTTATAGGTATTTTACAAACTTTTAACGAAATCAATTTTCAACATGTCTATAACGTCATAAATTGTATAAAAGCATGTAGTCATAGCTACCAAGACCCTTTTCTGCGATGTTCCATTGCAATTTCTTATATATGATTATATATAATATGTTTATATATATATATATATATTCAATCTCTTTCTGCTACAGTCCGTTTCTTGATGTATATAATACATTTAATATTTATAATTAAATTTACCTCAAGATGTTATTTTTCTATTTGGAACATGTTTCGAGAGTTCCTGTTCTCTCATCTTCAGCTTTCGCGATCTTGTTTCTGCTCTGAAAAATAACATCTTGAGGTAAATTTAATTATAAATATTAAATGTAATATATATATATATATATATATATATATATATATATATATATATATATTGCAACAGTAGAAATAGGTTGAGTACTGCCCATGGCACCAAGTAATTTAAATAAGTGATTAGAAGAAATAAATAACGTATTTTGGTAATAATAAGAATTCAGCCTGCAATATAAATTGTAAAAGAGACGCCTCACTTGCAGGTTGAAACAGTTGATTGACGCCAGCTGCTCTCTGCATGTGTGTACACACGTAAAAGGTTTGTGTGAGTGCGACTAGTTCATTCATGAAAAGCGCCACCCTTTTCAGTAACGATATAAGTTATTGTCTTTAAATTAATTTATAATGCTTGTGTGCCTGGTAGCGAAAAACTAAAGACACCAAAATGTGTGGTTAAAAATAATAATCAAGTGTATAAAAAATAGTGTAAAACGTACAAAAAGCGTTAGTGTAGGAAGTTAAAAATGAATAGTAATATAATTAGAGTAATTAAGTTAAAGAAAAACGGTTTGTGCATGATAAACGCCTAAAAAATTACCGATTGAATGAATATCGGATAATGTGCTAAAGACTTCGCAATTCGCGAAGACGAGCAAATTAAGTGTCATTAGAAAGCGTGTGGTAAGAGTGACGCTCTTAACAATTTCAAACATGCAGAATATTGTCGAGACATGATTTTGGCACCCTGGGTATAAATACGAGGACGCGCAAACAGCGTTCTCTTTCTCGTCAGACCATCTTAGCGGCTGGAGGCTCTGCTCAATAACTACAACGTTTCTTCGTTCGACTACTGATGTAATCGGAGGCTATGTCCAACAACTAGAACTTCTAGATTTGATCAACGACCCTGGCAGCCAAAGAATCTACTTAGAAACAACAACCACAGTAGATCAACCACAAGCAGGTATGAGAATCCAGTGTAGCAGAGTACGAGCAAACAATGAACCAGTGTACGAACCTCCAGCGGACAGGGGACGACTAGACTCATAGAATACCCGACTCCAGGACTTCCAAGACCGAAGAGGACACTTCTCAGATGTACCACACAAATAACAAGGTGACAAATAAACATGCATTTATAAGAAACCGAAACGGAAACAAAGGACTTTAAATATTAAAGAGAAAACGAATAAACAATTCGATTCTAAGATGAGTCAAGTAACTGTATAGTTGTAGATATGTTTTTGTGTGTAGATTAAGTACTGTAATATTATAAACTATGTAACGATAAGAGTTAGCAGTAACTGTAATTTAAAAACTATAATTGTTAGTAGTAAATGACGACCTCGTCAGAGAAATTAATAGAAAGCAATGCATATGCAGTAACAAAAAAGAAATTAATATAAAAAATTAAAAGAGTAGATAATCAGTAAGATAATTGAGCTAGCTGAGAGCAGTATAAAAAATTTATAACAATGTGTTATCAATAAGATTTTATAATATGTTTTTTGTGTCAAATAAGACTACGAATTATACGTATAGGTACGTAAAAATACGAATCATTTGGAATCATAAAATAAATATGAAATTAACGAGTAATCTGAGATTGCAAATTACCCGTAATAAATATGTCAAAATATTAATGAGTTTCTAAACCGAAAAAAAAGTATTAATAAAAATTGAAATGATTTATAAACAAATCAAATAGCATTATTATTATTACAACCTTCATTCTTGCACACACACGAATTTAATGTAATGTAATGTACCTAAAGATATGTCACACATCAATTATTAACACTTATATATATATATATATATATATGTTTATGTTATATATTGAGTGTTTATGTTTTAACATTTTTAATTCATTTGTGTATATTTTTTCATAAAATATTTTCTGTATTTTGTTTTCTACTTAAAGAAAAACTATTTTTTCTTTAGGCACTTTTTAAACCAATGTGTTTTATATGAATCCAAAATTGTTTACGTAGCTGAGAGCTTTCAGACATTTCTCCAAAAGTTTTCATTATGTCTAATATAAATCTTCTTTCGTTTCTGACCAGGCTCTTCAAGATATTTTGCCATCATTAAGAAAGAAATATTATACGCTTCTTCTTTCAGTATTCTAACCAGCAGGAAAACGTTAGGGTGATGGCTTCCTACAA
This sequence comes from Magicicada septendecula, assembly GCA_034769895.1. Taxonomy (NCBI): domain Eukaryota; kingdom Metazoa; phylum Arthropoda; class Insecta; order Hemiptera; family Cicadidae; genus Magicicada; species Magicicada septendecula. The sequence continues at coordinate 1,100,072,716 of CM068367.1, read as the reverse complement.
TCCTGTTCAACTTTGAGTTTTGACTCTCAACCACATTATTAGTTCTATGTCGTTGTCCATAAACATTACGCAGCTCAACAGGAACATTAAGGTTATCCATCCATTGCTGAACGAAGTTGTCCATGAAAAGAACTAATTTCTCATTTTCGGGAAGATTTTTCATGATCACAATCATCTTGTACTAAATCAATCGGCAACTGACTCGGAAAGAACTCTTCACTAGTTGATGGCATTCGTACAACAGTAACATTTCTTAGAATTATGTAACTCGGCCGATAACACTTGCGCAAATCGCAACTCAGACAGATTTCTGCTGCGCCGTCACTAGAGTGTAAATTTGTCTTGCTCTAAGTAAAACACACACACACACACACACACACACACACACACACACACACACACACACACACACACACACACACACACACACGGCCTCAAAAAATTATGTTACATTATATTATGCATATATTATGTGTAATTTTATTATATTATTTTACAATATTATCACATATCTATATATATAAAAGAGAAATACCACTGACTCACTGACTTACTGATTCATCACGAAATCTCCGAAACTATAACACCTAGAAACTTGAAATTTGGCATGTAGGTTCCTTATGTGATGTTGGTATCCGCTAAGAAGGGATTTTTTGAAATTCGACCTTCAAAGGGGGAAAAGGGGGAAAGTTAGCCTGACTAACTGACATAGAATCAACGTAGAGCAAAAACTGCTGAATGGATATCAATGAAACTTTGAACATAGCTTCATCATAGGTCTTAGGTGCTCACTAAGAAACGGTTTTAAAAACTTTCACTCCTAAGGGGCAACCCCCCCCCCACCTATTGTATGTACGTATCTATGTATGTATGTTCCACATCTCCTCCTAAACCACTGGACCGATTTCAACCAAACTTGGCACAAATATTTTACTCAACGGGAGAACCAACATAGGGTAGGTGTTTTTTCGATACGATCCTTCGGGGGGTCCTGTGGGGTCTTCCACACCTCCTCCTAAACCACTGGACCGATTTCAACCAAACTTGGCACAAATATTTTACGCAACGGGAGAACCAACATAGGACAAGTGTTTTTTCGATATGATCCTTTGGGGGGTCCTTTGGGTCTTAAAAACTAATAGATCTGGTTACTATGGCAACCCAATAGAATAGATTCTGGTTACCATAGCATCGGTGGAAGTCTCCCGCGTAGGAAATAGCGCGGGAGTCGTCCGACGGGCCTTCCCCGGAGTTCATCCACGGAACCCGGGGAGTCTTAGGTCGGATCCCGCGAAAGACGGCGGGGCCAGAGTCCACGGTTCTTATAAATAAAGATATAGGTTATGATATCAAAGGTAGTGTATGCATCTTAAGAAACTTCTTAATAGTGTGTGAATTCAGAGTTGTTTCAGTTTGAATTTAAAAGTGGATAAGTTAAGATCGAAGTAAGTTATAAGCGAGTATAAAAAACAAAGTTTTGATAGCAAATGTATTCAGATCATAGTGTTCAGACAATATAAATGCACTTGCTTCAGTTTGAATTTAAAAATTGATAAGCTGAAATCTATAGAGGTATTGTTGTATTGTTAGAGTAAGTTTAGGAGACACTAATTTAACAAATGCCTTATTTCAACATTAACACAATGAATTACAAAAGACAGTAAATAAGCAGGGCGTGCAAGTACTGTAGACATTTTATTGAAAACTAATTTAGCTGTTCGCCCTCTCCCAGAGTTATAAATCGAGCAGGAGCATCACGCGCAACAGAATTCTTCTCCAGATATAAGAATACAGTTTATGACATGTTCTTAAACAGGTGCGCTACAGAGTATTCCTCCAGTGAGAATGCGAACGTAACAATATAAGGAAGATTATACAATATACAAGTAATATAACGTTAGAACAAGAATAGGTGCCTATGAGCCTATGAATAAATTATGAACCCGAGCAACGCTGGGTAAATCGGCTAGATATAGATATCTATATAAGCCAAATACCACTGACTGAATCACTGATCACGATATCTCTGAAACCACTGAATGGATATCAATGAAACTTTGAACGTAGCTTCATCATAGGTCTTAGGTGCTCACTAAGAAACGGTTTTAAAAACTTTCACTCCTAAGGGGCAAAAAACCAAATAATGAAATTTATCGCGGGAATTGCATACTTTGTAAATGAAGTGGCTGACATCTCAGTTTATTGGAAACCCCGAATACATTTAGTTCTGAGTTTTTAATCATTGTTTTAAATTAAAAAACTTCGTTGTTTGCAGGTTCTTACAGTCGAGAAAATTTCGAAGTTCAATTAATTAATAAATGTATGTCCTTTTTTTTCTCGGAAACGGCTCTAACGATTTTCTCGAAATAAATAATAAATAGCTGTTGCTATGAATGTAAATAAACAAACTAAGAGTTGAGAATTTGTACAATCTATCTAATGCTATACTATTAAGCGAGCAATAGTTGTACAATTACGTACAACGTGAAACTCCGTAGCGAAGCACGGATGATATTATAATCCTTAAATTCGTAGTGACCGCCAATCAATGAATTTTTCAGTGAAGGGTTTGTGAGGATCTGTTAAAAATATACCACAAATTTTAACTTATTTGTGTTGACGTTTCCACAATGTTTATTGTCATAATCAGGACCTGTGTATGAATACAAAAGAAATGTCAAACACAACAGAACAATTATTTGGGTGAATGTGTTTGTGTATGTGAGTGTGCGTGCGTTGTATGTATCATTATATATGTGAAGTAGTTGAGATAGTTTGTTTACATCTTAAAATGTTTCTTTAAGACAACGAGAAAATTATAATATCACAGTACTTAATTTATACACTATTATAATTTAAATTAAAAATATCATTACATATAGTAATTTATTTTATTATATTATTATTTTACAAAAATTCAATAAATACCAGAATATAGAGGGAGCAGGCATGTTTCCAAAGAAACTGTTGTTTTTTTCTTTCAATTCAGTAGCCTACTTCTTTTGTCTTCTTGCCTTGTGAAGAAGCAACTATCTTATGCGGTAACCTTTGTTTTCTATCCCATCCAGGCCATATCTCGAAGAATTACGCGCCTTAGCTACAGTTTACATTTAATCACAAACAGATATAACTTATTTGGTTATTTGGTTTAATCACTAACAGAGAAATTATTTGGAACAATTACAGTTATTTCTTGTATTACAAAGCGATAATTAATAACTGAATGTAACGTTGCGCCTTCAAAATTGATATTTACAAGATGAATAATCTTTAAACAATTTTATTCTCTATTTCGTCTTATCCATGAATCCATGAATAATCTAATACAGGTACATGTGTAGTCTTAAGTTTGTTTTCCAGCTAATGTTACTTTATGATTATGTATCGTAAATTAACAATGATCCATTTGCAGCCATAAATATATTTGTTGTTGTTGTGTACCAATGTAAATTTCAGAATTGGTAGATTATAGAATAAAATCTAGTAGTAAATACAAATCGGGTCCGTTTAAATTTACGAATCACTATTTTCAATGTCCGTCAACACGAAGTAATTAAACTCTGTTAATTAATCAAAGTTTAGCTCTTTGTGTACAGGGCAACAAAGTTCTGAGCTCATAAAATTGACATTTCAGTAATGACTCCTGCAGATCTTGCCAAGTTTTTTAAATCGTTTAATCAAAACATTTGCTGTCAGATTCTTGTGAATTACCGTGTGCCAAAAATATAATTTTTCTATTGTGATAAAACCTTGTGCGTTATATGAACAATCAAACGCAGTTTTTCTACAATGACATTTATTTAAGTCATGTTCCATTGCCAGACAACCGAATGAGAGACGATACAATGCCTTCAATAGACGGAATAACAGCCTTCGGCTTCATACAACCACCACTCAACATATCCTGCGTCCAAGGCGCGTACCTAGCCGGTCTGTAAAAATTGACAGCACACTAAAATTGACTGCTCATTAGATAGCAGGCGAGAATCGACAAATCTGACTTGCACAAGGCGGTGGATCAATAAAATCAGCTTTTCCTGGAAACATAGTTTTCACTGAAATCTGCTTATAAACTACACTACGGATTTCCGTACTGAACAAAGTATCTATTTCCACACTCACGCCTTACCTCATGAATGTAGCTGGGATTCTTTAAACCATTAGACATTCTGCATCCAGCTCTTTTGGAAGCAACAGCTGCTCTCTCTACTGGGTACAGAAGAAGAATATTCAGCTTTGAAGAAACATACGAGCTCTCTCTGCTTCTTGAAGAGGACAAACGGCCTGCTCTGCTCTGCAGCTCCGCTATCAGGACTCCGATTCAGCTAAAAGGAGATGTTACTTTCTTCTTTGTGAAGTCCAAGAACTAGTGGCCCAATTCAAACCCGCTTCTTCTCAGTGAGACCACAGCTAGACGGTTTCGATTGGCCAATTACGTGTGCTATCGGGATGACCGGCCGGGGAATGCAGGGGTTTGATGACCGTATCGGTGAAAGCTTCTGTTAGCCATCAGAGTGTCGGACTATCGCATAGAACCTACCTAGTGGTCTCCGCCGTAGAGATCCATGAAGCTCTTGGCAGGGATGCTAGTAGTGGTAGTTTATAAACCGCTTAATAGAGAAATCCTGCACCCCGACATGTCGACCACCATGATGACTCACCGAAGAGTCATCATATCAGGCGACCTGATCTGTAAGCATCGCGATTTGAATAGTCGTATGAACAGCAAGCGCTTAAGCAGGTTTGTGGTTGTTCATCGGGCGACAGCGATCAGTCCTCTCCAACTAACATTCTACACCTCACAACGCCATGTGGGTCACGCTGTCTTGGTTGCCTGTCCGGTCTATTATTTACACTCAGATATAATATAATCTCTACCTTCAGTATATTGGATACAGAATATATGTTTATAGGTTGTTGTCATACATTTTCTTAAGGTTATGTTGCCAGTTACTGGTCAAATTTGTTCACAATATTTTATTTTGTTATTATTGTTTACTCTGTGCATTTACACAGTTTAATTATCATGGTTTATCATTTTTTCTTTATAATACATATAATTATGTTCATAATTATCTATTTTTTAATATAACTTTATATTTATGATAATTACACATGCAGTCTTAGGTCTGAGACCTAGCTGGACTGTTAAGCTTGATCCAAAACTGATTTTTCTTAACCTTAATTACATTTTTCTTATCTGCTGAACATTACATTTTTCAGTATTTATATTAAGATATATTTCACTCATCTCCTAATCTATTGGATAATTTATTATGTCAACGATATAGTCTGGTCTAGTCATTTTAGATGTCTGTTTGTCAAGTTATTTATGATATTGGCCTTCAAGGCTACTTTATGTTTTCAATCTATTCATGCATCTATAACAATTATGCTTTATTTATTCATTGTTTATTGAATTAGTTATGGTAATCCTTCTTTTATCTAATTAATTGTTTATTTGATCAAATTCCCTAATTAGTTTGGTAATTCAGTTGAGTTTATTTGTTGGTATCATCTTGTGATGCTATAATATATATATATATTTTTTTTTCAATCGCTTTCTGCTACAGTCCGTTTCTTGATGTATATAATAAATTTAATATTTATAAATAAATTTGCCTCAAGATATACTTTTTTTCCTTATTAGGAAAGTGTTTCGAGAGCTCCCGTGCTCTCATCTTCAGCGTTCGCGATCTTGCGTCTGGTGAAGTATTTGTGTGTTGGCTGGATGCTATTATGATTGTTTGTTGGTATCTGGTATTTTCAAGTTTTATTATTGTGTGTGATTGTGGTATATGTATTTGTATTTTGTGTATTTTCGATGTTGAGTGTTTTGAATATTGTGTCATGTTTTATATTGATTTGTATTTGTTCACAAAACAAACTAATACCTGAACAAATACACACAAAACTATTAGAAACACAGATATAAAAATAGCATACAAAACTAACAAAAATATTTACAAAAACTAAATAGCCCACACAACAAAGATAATACAACTAACGGTGTATACAAAATTGAATGCCAAGATTGCAATAAATGTTACATAGGACAAACAAAAAAACAGCTGAAAAAACGTTATTTTGAACACCTAAACGCATACAAAAAAACAGATATATATAAATCCAACTTAGCCACACATGCAATAAACACAGGACATGAATTCCCCGACATAACCAATGTGACACTAATAAAACATATACCACACAAAGGCACCATAAAGAACATTTGGGAAAATTTACAAATATACAAACATAAAACACAAAACAAACTAATACCTGAACAAATACAAATCAATACAAAACATGACACAATATTCAAAGCACTCACCAGCGAAAATACACAAAATACAAATACATATAACACAATCACACACAATAATAAAACTTTAAAATACCAGAGACCAACAGGAAACCTTAATAGCATCCAGCCAACACACAAATACTTCACCAGACGCAAGATCGCGAAGGCTGAGGATGAGAGCACGGGAACTCTCGAAACATGTTCCAAATAAGGAAAAATAACATCTTGAGGTAATATAAATATAAATTTGTAAATACTTTATATACATCAAGAAACGAACTGTAGCAGAATGTGATTGAATATATGTATATATATATATATATATATATATATATATTATAACGATTCATATAGTCGACCTATCAGATCGTTATATGAAAGTGGCAAACTGTGCTAGTCCAGCGGCGTAAGTAAGAGAGAGAGGGAATAATCACAGCCATCTCTGTCTAACCTCGCCACTGCTAATACTGACGCGTGCACAGACATGAAATTTTATTCAATTAATTTTATTTATTAAAACTGCAATATCTTCAAAAGTAATAAATATACGGCAATTCTGAAACCCGCATAGTATTCAGCAATTAAAGCTCTATAAGTAGCCGAAATATCAACTAATATAATTAACATTTAAAGAAGTTATACAGAAGAAGAACGCCAAGAGATATAACTAGAGAATTAGGCTAGGTACGAATTAAGTGTTTTCACACACATACAGAGAAGGACCAAAGCAAAAATATTCGGTGGTCAGATCTTTGAAAACACGTTTGCAAATACCTGTAATCAAACGATTTGCAAACAGCGGAAGTATTAATTTAGCCAGAAATTCTCTACCATCTCAAACTTGTTAAGGAGAGTTTGACCGACTTGTTCGATATTGTTTCAAATGGAAAACACATGATTTAGTTGGAATAACCAATCACAACCCTGTATTAAGAGTAGACGCTAACTCAGAATGAGGGAATTGATCACTCTTCGTTCGGGCATTAAATAAGCAAGACGTGTCTTAAATACGATCTCAATTGCACAAACAAAGCAAAGTATTTATTTAAATAAACAGTTCGCGAAGTGGTCCGCGGTAGTAGAGGAACTAGTAAAGTTCAATAAATAATCTCGCTGCGTAATAACTAATTAATTATTTAAATAATTAATTAATAAATAATTCATTAACAGTGAAGTGAGCTGTGCACCAGAGTAGCTACAGCATCTGTAATTGTCCAGGATTATCAGTCAACGTTATTGGTCAACATCATTTCTTCTGAGCCGAACCATCAAAAGGAGTATCTCTACTGATTACTATCTACGGTCGACGCATCAATCAGATAAGAAATATATTCATTGATCAATGAACATAAAATAACAAACTGAATAATTAAATCAATCAACATTTTTAAAAGACACTATATAAAATCAACTTTTGTATTTAATTATTAAGATTAGATATAAAGTAATATAGGAGTGTTGAATGGAAAGTCAGGTGTAGTATTGAACGTGCAAAATATTGCAGACCCGTTCTTTAGCACTGGTTTTGGTGATATATAAATCCCTAAATCAACCAGATAAGAGCAATTGGTCGTTTGGACGTTTTAATCTTCACTTTCCAGGCACACTCATTAACCAATAAGATTTATGTTAGCAATAAGTCATTAAATTAACTTTTAAAGAAATTAATTCAATAACATAGTCATTAATTAAACAAATTTCAACATTATTTAAGAGTTATTTGTAACGATTCCCCTTAAATATTCTACTCACTGAACGAATCCTGAGATAGTGTGTCTCTGTGCTCTGAGCTAAGCTGAATCCGTGTCATTTGTATCTGGGATTTGTTCTGGCGCCCAGGTAAAGTAAAAAGTCACGGGTAAGTAAGATTTGTTCTATCATTATATACAGAAAATAGATAGATAGACAAAAGGTCTTTATATAATTTGGCGCCCAACGTGGGGCACGATTAAACTCGATTAAACCGATATTAACCCAAGTGACTAGCTTGAATTGTAATAATACTTAATTTGAAACGAAGTGGAGAATTTAAGGTTACAAATAACTGTTGATGGATTAAATGTTAAAATAAACTTTGTTAAATAGTTATTGTAAAAAAAAAAAAAAAAAAAATGGCTAAATCACAAGCAGTAGATATGGCAGCAATTGAACAGATGTTCAAGCAGTTGACCACTAAGATGGATGAAAATAATAGTAAAATTGAAAGTAAAATTGAAAATACAAATAGTCAATTAAATAGTAAAATTGATAGTACAAATAGTCAACTATCTAATCAATTATCTAGTGAAATAAAAGATACAAATAATAAAATTGAAGAAAATAATCAAAAATTAGAAGAAATTAATAAAAAATTAATAAATGAAGTTAATAATAAAATAGAGCAAACTAATAAATACTTATCTAGCGAAATGAAACAAATAAACGAAAATTCAACTAGCCAAATAGAACAAAGTAATAAAGAAGCTACATTTAAAATAGATGAAGAAAAAGCTAATTTAGCTAGTAAAATAGATAGTACCAATAGCAAAATAGATGAGAGTAATCTTAAGTTTGATAAGCATACCGAAGAGGTTAAAGCTACAATAGAGGAACTTAAGAAACAAGTAAATACTAATTTTCGCCGCTAAGACGAAAAGCTAAATCAATTTAGAATCAATTGAATGCTCAATTCATGAACGGTTAGAACAGAAAGTAACCCTTATTAACCAACAATTCAGCGAAGTAACTGCTGAGTTAAAAACCCAAACGTTTCTAAATAAAGAAGAAATCCAGAGTACTAGGGTAGAGTGCACCCAACTGGGTGAAAATATTAAGGAGGTTAAGAAACAAGTAGAGAGTAAGGCTGACTGAGACGAAGTACATCAAAAGGTAGAACAGCAATTAAAGGTAATGCGGGAAGATCTGACTAAGGCAATGAAGTCACAGCAAACCAAAGTCGTGAGGTGTGGCAGCTATAAGGAAGAACCGGAAAACCTTGTATTCTCAGGAAACCCACATGAGAATCCTGTGGAGTTTCTAAGGCTGTTTGAGGCTTATGTAACTCGCGTAAACCCACTGATGGGCGACGAGGACAAGAAGGACATGTTAAGCCGATTCCTCAAGAATTGGGCAGGTACGTGGTGGAAAGTCATCTCGGATCGAGTCCAAACCTACGCCGACTTCAGAGAGAAATTCCTTGCTCAATACTGGAACGTACAGATTCAAAGAAGGGTGCGTGATCATCTGGAATTTGGTAATTATCACCCGTCCATGAATATGACAACCACCAACTATGTGCTAAACGTAATGGCACAAGTAAAGCATTTAACACCACCAATAGAGGAGAGAGACCTAGTGTACAAGCTAGCGCGTCATTTCTCGGAACGCACTAGAGTAGCAACCACTACTAGAGGAGTGGATACCCTAGAAAAGTTTATAATGGTCGTGGATGAATGCCAAGTCCTAGAGAGGGACCTGAAGCGAGTAAATAATCAGCTGAGTAACCACCCTAGAGGCGATCATCAGGAACCAACTTTCTACCCAACAAAGAGAAGAGACAATGAGCGCCCAAAAGAAAAAAGGTTTACCCCATATCCAGGTAACAAACCCAATATCGGCAGGAATTGGAAGAGAAGGGTAGAAGTAGGAGCGTTGAAACCCGACCAAGTAAAGGGTTTAAGGTATGTAAGACAGCCATATCATCAACCGAGCCACAACCGTCAGTAGAACGGTTTACTTACACTAGTAAGTAAAACGGATACGGGAAACGGGAAGCCACTGCAGGTAGAAAAGAAACAAAACTAAATCTACCATTACCTGCAGTGAAACAACCCATTAATACAGTTAAAAGGAAATTCACAAATAATATAAATCAAATGAACGATAGGGAGTTCTTGTTAAAAGAAGAGCAAGAAGTGGGTAGAAGCCATTATCCTGAATGTCCGGAAATAATTTGTGAAATCAGTAATCTACTAGTAAGAGCGTTAATAGACACCGGCAGTGAGGTAACCTGTGTCAGCTCAAAGTTTGTAGAAAATAATAGTCAGTTGCGTAATTGTCCCAGACTACCCGTAAAAAATTGTAATGTACAGGGAGCCACTGGAGCCAAAATGCAAAAGATAACTGAACAAATTTATTTACCTATCAATATAAATGGTACCCAAACCCAAATTGTAGCTCTTATAGTCCCGAAACTCGTTCATAACTGTATTATTGGGGTAGATACGTTACTTGAGTGGAAGACAGAAATAAATTTCAAAAGAAATACCATCACGATGGAAATAAATACCAAGAAAATCAGTGTACACATTAAAGAATTTAAGCATTGGAAGTCGGTAAGTGTCATAAAAGGGTATGGAGAGAAACCGGTAGTTGACGTCAGGAGTGACCCGCACTGTATTGAAGATACTCCAGAAATCAACATCGGGACTGAGTTGAACAACAAACAACAGAACCAAATTCAGCAACTCGTCTATGAGTATAGGGATGTTTTTAGAACAGAGCCTGGAAGAGCTAAGTTCTATGAACATCAGTTAACACTTACTGAAAACGCATCATTTGTGCAAAGGATTTATCCAATCCCTTTAGACTATAGAGAAGAAGTGGAAAAGGAGGTCCAACAGATGTTAGCGAATGGAGTTATTGAGAGGGCAAGTAGTCCCTATATTAGCCCTTTAGTGGTTGTCACCAAGCCGAACGGGAATATCCGCTTATGCCTTGATGCCAGGAAATTAAATTTTTTATTAATACCTGATTACGAGTGCGCAAGGAGTGTGGAAGAATTGTTCCAAAAATGTAATGCAGTTAAGTACATGACCAAACTGAACTTAACATCCGGATTTTGGCAAATTCCAATCCGCAAATGTGATAGACAGTATACAGCATTTTTGTATAAAAACCAGTGCTACCAATTTAAAGTTGTACCTTTTGGCCTGAGCACCAGCTTAGCTGCAATGGTAAGGTGTTTAGACAGTGCCTTATGTAATGAGGTAGAGAAGTATACACTAGTGTTCGTAGATGATATTCTATGTGTGTCACAAACATTCGAGGAGCACTTACAACATTTAAGAAATATTTTTGCAAAATTTAGATCAGCAAACATGACGCTGACTCTACGGAAATCAGAGTTTGGTAAGGAGGAAATTAAGTTTTTAGGTCACCGAATCTCAGTGGAAGGAATAACCACGGACCCAGAGAAGGTAAAAGCCATACAAGAATTTCCAACTCCAAAGAAATGCAAGCAGCTAAAGTCATTTCTAGGTTTATCTAACTACTATCAGAGGTATACAAGTAAATATGCGGAAAGTACTGTTCCATTGTTGAAGTTGTTAAACAAAGGGATTAAATGGAGGTGGACAAGGGACCATGATGAAGCGCTACAACAAGTGAAAAGTCTTTTTATAAATACTGTTATATTACATCATCCGAGGGTAGGAGAAATATTTTATTTACAGACTGACGCCAGCAATATTGCTATAGGAGCACACTCATATCAGATAGATGAGAAGGGCCAAAAAGCGGTATTAGGATTTGTAAGTCGCACACTTAAAGGGGCTGAATTAACTTATTTTACGACAGAAAAAGAGCTATTAGCGATAGTGCATAGCCTGTCAAAGTTTAGAAGTTATATTCTGGGTGCTAAACTTACTATAATCAATAGTATTTAGTATTAATACTAAGGCGTTAGTATTTTTACTAAAATACTAGTAAAAAGCGTTAGTATTTTTATTAAAGTGTAAATTGCTTGGTGCTCGTCTGACTCGCTGGATCTTGGCTATACAAGAGTACCAGTTTGAAATACAATATTGTAAAGCGAAAGACAACTTGGTAGCAGATGTACTTAGTAGAAATTCACCATCAGAAAAGAACATGGATACAGTTAACAGTAAAAGTAGTAGCACTGATATAGGTATTTACGCGGTAAAGCATGTAGCAAAACCTGAAGTAGTTAGACGACTTAAGGAAATAGGAACCCATCAACAAGAAGACCCTAGGATTAGTGTAGCTTGGAGAAGGGCGGTTACCAACACCAAACCAGGATTTTCCATATATGACGGTAAGCTATATAAGCTATGTTCCCATAGGTGGAAATTATTATTACCAAGCTGTATGATGGAGGAACTTATTTGGGAATGCCACTTGTCGTTGGGCCACGCTGGATTTAAGAAATGCCATCGAGCCTTAACAGAAAGCTTCATTGGAAAGGGGTTGGCAAAACGCATGAAAAGATTATTGTCTACTTGTGACCTGTGCCAGAAGTGTAAACAGCCGAACTTATCTACCAGAGTAGAGATGCAAACAATCCAAGCAAAGGAGAAAGGAGAGTTATTAGCTATAGATTATTACGGGCCTCTACCAAAAGCAAAAGGAGGGTGAAGCACATTCTAGTAACAGTAGATTTGTTTTCTAAATTTGTCAAACTATACCCAGTCTAAAGAGCCACGACAAAAGCAACCCGTAGAGCACTAACAAAGTTCTACATCCCACAGTATGGTAAACCTAGAAAAATATTGTCCGACCAAGGAAAACAGTTCACCCATAACCTATGGAGAGAAACCTTGGAGGAACTCAATATAAAACCAATTCTTCCATCAATACGTCACCCTCAAGCGAATTTAGCTGAGCGAATAAATAGAGAATTATCAGGGTATTGTGCCATCAAAACCATTCTGCATGGGTAGATTGTTTGGGTTTTATTTCTGAGTGTATTAATAATACATGTAATGAAACAACGGGGTACACACCTTCAGAATTATTTCTCAACAAAGAACCAGTACACGTATGGACAAAAACCATAAAAAGTCCACTCAACTACAATCTATCTATTCCATATGAGGTAAAAACCAGCATACCAGGAGAAAGAATACAGAGAGAAGGCCAAAAGAGTATAGAACGATATAATCGCACCCACAAGTTGGTAAGGTTTGTGGAAGGAGAGGAAGTGCTAGTGAAAGCGAATCCTTTATCCTCTGCCATAGATAATACCACGGCCAAGTTCTTCCCAATATTCAAGGGACCTTATAGAATAGAAGAGCAGGTTGCAAGTACACATACATATTAAAAGACGTTGGAAAAAACAAAATTATAAGAAAGTACCATGGGGATAGTTTGAGGAAATACTCGTATAGACAAAATATAGAGCAATAAGGAAACAATGGTTTGAGCCAATGAGGTATGTGAATCAAACGTGGTCAAATAAAATTTTATAAATGTCTTTGAATCAATGTCAATGTTAATAAGAAATATTTGAATAAATGTCAGTATTGTTGTTTTGATTATTGACGTCAATTAAGTCAAAATTGTGATTAAAGTATTAATGTTCATATGAATATCTAATCTGTGTATACCATGTTAGGTTAAGTAACATATTGTAATAATTAGTTATAAGGTAGAAGTAAGCAAAATTGTATTAGTGAAAATTTTATTCGAGAAAAATGAAAAGTGCAAATTAAAAAAAAGGTGCGAAGTTTTATATTTGCAAATTTTAATTAGTGTAAAAGTATACAAGGGAAAAAATTAATGTATTTCTTAAATAATCAAATTTTTTTTATGCCGAGTGGGGGTATATATAACGATTCATATAGTCGACCAATCAGATCGTTATATTATAACGTGTCGGCTACGTTATAATCCAGGGAACCCGTGATAATTGACTCTGGCCAATTATACAGGCTGCCTACGTTGTAACAAACTGAAAAATTAAACACATCACTAACAATAATTATAAGTACTCTAATAAAAGGAAACAGGGGAGGGAATTTTGCTGATTTATGCTCTCAATTTATTATGTAACAAAGATGACATCCCTTTATTTACGTATGATAGATAATACATTACAAATAAAATCTTTACTTACACAGAAATTGTAAAGGGGTTTTCTGTATTAAAAATGATCATACAGATAGTATATTTACCTCGGATCCGAGTCTCTTTAAACTAGTTATGAATTTTCAAATTTACTCTACTTCTTTAGTCAATTACATTATTACTTAAAATACCATTTGAAGAATGGTTTCATTTAGTTGAGCGATGTTTCAAAGTTACATCACAAGAGTTATGTTACAACGTATGAATTCTGAAATTACTTGTTACACCATAGTAATGCTTAACGCTTAGAGATTGTCATTTAAAAGTCTTTTTCATTTAAAATTACTTATATTTTAAAAGATACATTATTCACGGAAGACGAGCTTCCGCGTCACCTCTAGTTAAATGTTATCTGTCCATGTCCTGCCGCGTGATTCTTCTGTACTCTCTTAGTCGTAAGTTGTCATCGTGGTAGTCTTTCCAGTGGATGTCCTCGGAGTCAACTAATGATGAAGTGGATGTTATGGTGTCATCTAGCGTGAAGTCGTCCTGTTTCTCAGCTGTAGTGTAAATGCAGTTGAGGTCTTAGTCTTCACTATGCACAGTTATTCACATCACATATGTAATAGCACAGTAGCATTGGAGTTTACATATTCGTTTCACATTATGTTGGAATTACACTTAACTTGAACCATATTATATTTTTTTTTTTTTTTAGGAGATGTCACCTTACACACTTATTTTCTTCTTTCACATCTTTGTTTTAAAAAACACACTACACCTTAGTTACATAGATCTAGATCTCCACACTGTTAGTGGAAGCTAACAATCAAATAAAATGAAAAATAAACATTTTGCGCAGAGCCCCGCTTGGAGCTGTTTACAGTTTGAAAGTCGCATCATAAGTCCTACATTGTTACAACAGGAAAATTGTAACGACGCGGAGTGAATACTCCGCCATAATGTAGTTCCAACTTTTAATTAGTAATACAGTCTTACAGTTCGACAAAATAAACAATCGAGACTTTGCTTGTCTACAGAATTTATTACAACTACTACTAGTGACTTTGCATTATTAATTATTTACATTATAGTTTACAGGTATTTTTTTATTTAATGCCGGGTCGGTATGCAAGTTGGATCCGGTATACACAGGTCATAGCATGATAAATTTAATAAAGGGTTAACAGTTTTATTTTTGACTTTTGCTTTCTCAGTTTTAATTAATTATTTTAGTTAAATTCCCTTTTTAATTCTCATTACTATTATGAGTTAGTTCAGGGGTATTTGGTTTAATAGTGCGATTTAATGGTTTTCACTAACTTCCCATTTTATATTATTATTATTATTATTTATTTTTTTTTTTTTAAATTTAAATCGTCACAATATGAAAGTGTCAAACTGTGCTAGTCTAGCGGCGTAAGCAATAGAGAGAGGGAATAATCACAGCCATCTCTGTCTAACCTCGCCACTGCCACTACTGACGCGTGCACAGACATGAAATTTTATTCAATTAATTTTTTTATTAAAACTGCAATATCTTCAAAACTAATAAATATACGGCAATTTTGAAACCCGCATAGTGTTCAGCAATTAAAGCTCTATAAGTAGCCAAAATATCAACTAATATAATTAACATTTAAAGAAGTTATACAGAAGAAGAACGCCAAGAGATATAACTAGAGAATTAGGCTAGGTACGAATTAAGTGTTTTCACACAAATACAGAGAAAGACCATAGCAATAATATTCGGTGGTCAGATCTTTGAAAACACGTTTGCAAATACCTGTAATCAAACGATTTGCAAACAGCGGAAATATGAAATTAGCCAGAAATTCTCTACCATCTTTCCGATACTGTTTATCATCCACACGTTGTCGGTGTCACTTTGCAACCTAACGTCTTTTTAAATTATTATCTAATTTTGTTAACTCGGTTTACTCTCTATTTTTGGTTATTGAGTATAGCTGTTGGTGTTTATTCCTCGTATGTATTTTAAATATGTTTATTTTTTGGTTTGTTTAGGTTTCTAATCTCCTTCATAGATTTTTCTATGATTTCGGCAAACACAATTATTCGCTATCTGCCTCAGACGTTTGAATAACACGGTTGTAATTTAGAAACTACTCTTTAATGAGACCTTCGATTACCATCTCGAACGTATAGATTGAGGTTATTTCTATTTTTGTAGTTATCTTCAGAATTACCACACGCTGACGTCTTCTTGGTCTTCACTCGTTCAATGTGAAACCTATTAACTTAATACCTTGAGAAATAAAACACTTGGAATTGTATTTGATAATGATAATGTTTAATATTTATTTTTATTCAAGTTAGTTGAAAATTATGCTTTCTACATTAAAAATAGCATAGATTGATTCTGTCTCAGGGTTCGATTCCTCATTTTTTCTTTAGTTAATATTATTATGTCAAGTTCTTTGGACTGCTATGCAAGGTTCATTTACATTAAAAAAACAAACAAGGAGTACATTACAGTACAAATATAGTAATACTAATCATCTAATATAACAGAAACAATGGTAATTGAAATTGAAAATACATTACTAGAAATCCCTTAATTTAATCTAAGGCCGCAAAGCATCATGGGCTTGGCGAGTTGACACATGTAATATGGCGTCTTGTTGGTCTGCTATTAACCATGTGAAATGTTTACCCACTGTTTTATTTAATAAAATAAATGTCATTAAGTGTTCACTATTTGTTACTTATATTTTCTTTGTGCATAATGTTTTTATCCGTTGTAAATGTTGTTGGATCGTTCCTAGTGTTGATAGTGATAAACCGTATATTTGATGTTACCTTTAGGTTAGTTGAACTTGTAGAGATATTCACTGGTTATTATTTAGTTTTATTCTATTCTTCTTTCTTGTTAGTCGTTCCGTGTTTAGTTATATCTTCATTTTATATTACAGTATTTTTATTTAATTTTGGACATTATTTTCATAAATTCATTAAATTTTCTTCCTTCTCAGATTAGATTCCTTTATATAAATTTTGTCATTTGATTTGTGCACTGAACTCAACCGAAATCTCTCGTCTCTGACAAAAGTGCACAGTTCTCGTACCTTGTACGATAACGTGAACGTTGAAAACGTCTTTAGGACAAATGCAAAATGGGGAACATAGATATTTGTAATTATTGTACTTTACGTAACTATCCTTGTAATAGAACTTTGAATTTAAGGGAATAGGAACTTGAAAATTGTAGGAAATAGGGGAAATAATAATAAATGTAATTTATGTCACTTATTTTATTTCTAGTAATTACAACAACAAATTATTCAATATTAACAATAAAACTCATTCAAAATGATATTTCGGTATTTTAGCATTTGGGTTCTTAGAATCCTCATCCTCCTCCTCCTCCTCCTCGTCGTCGTCCTCGTCCTCCTCCAGGGTTGTATTCTTGATGAATTTGTTGACGAATAGTTTCTTCGTCTTATCTTCTTCTAGAGTCTTTTTGGAGTGTTGTAGGTGTACATCTGAAACTGGGGGAGGTTCTAGAAACTTGCTTTGTTTCTTCTGTATCTTTCGATCACGTGATTCTTGTTTCCGTTTCATAACGGAAATTAGAATCGCTCTGTGTGTACTGAAGTAGAGCGTGTAGTACATCAGTTCGAGTGGTGTCATCTTGCTAAACACGACGTCTATAGTCGTTCCATTTCTGGTACTGATTCCTAAGTTCTTACTAACATATGTTAAACGATGTGTCCCATGTAAATAATTGAGAACTGTTCCGGTAGCTGGATCCAATTTAAAATTGAAATTGAAGTCTCCACATAAAATGAGTGGGCAGTAGAAATAATCCTCACGTCTAAACAACTGAAGTCCCATAGCGCCGATGTGGAAACTTACAAGAGCTCTATCCAATAAATTCATCAACAGCTGGCCAGTGATTTTGGGATTGCAATAGAACGCTAAAAAGGCGACCTTATGCTCTACACCATGTTTGTAATATTTTACAAACGCCGAGCATACATCACCGTAAGGCGCACTAAGTGTATCGATTTCGATCTTGTGAGAATACGAAAATCCAGATTTTAGCGATTCGTATATTGCAATTCCTCCACCACCTCGCTTGTCTGGAACATGTCGTCGAGATCTGCTTGGATGGAATTGGGTTTCAAATTCATCTCCTCAAAAACGATATCGTCGATTTCTTGATCTGCGGGAATATGGTTTTGGTAGCGACACACGCACTTCAATAGTGGCAACCAATGTATCTCCGACGCACTCAGAGTCATGAACACAGTTGATTTCCCCAATTGTCGCATCATGGCAAACAGATCGCTCTTTTTTCTCTGCCAGTATTGGATGGAATTGGGTAGACACGACAAAAAGGATTCATTCTTTTGGAACGTCTCCTTCAGGAACTCGACATTCTTGACATCCTTACGAGTAATGGTCTGGATATTCTCGTTATTCCTAAACATCACGTTAAAGCTGGAAATGAGTCTCAGACGCATGATCTTAGCTGCCATATACAAAATATGATTGGAACTCACGCCACGCCGATCTCTGGGCCGGATCTCACTCGTCGCCATCTGGTACGGAGTAACAGACACGGTAAACTCTCTCGGTTGACCGTAGGAACCGTTAGGAAAGGATAATTCCTCTGCATCCTCGTCGAACGCTAAAGCTAGCGGCCGATTATTTTGTCCCGGTGCCATCTCCAGAAAGTAATTGTCGTTCCAGATCAAGGTTTCTTGAATTAGAGAGAGAAGCTGCTCCCCATAACAAGTACGATAATCTCTGTCGTTTGTTATAGTACAATGTTCCTTGATTTGATGTATGACTTGCTCTGGGTTGTCACTAGTAAAGCAATCATCATCTTCCTTGATTGTAATATTATGTTTTCGATACAGAGGAGTTTGGACGAGATACTCTAACCATTTCTTCACGACACTTTTCGATATACACCCGACCAAGTACGAACTCTTATTTATCAGATTTCTCTTTAAATGAACAGTAAATGCGTAATCGTCATCCAAAGAACGCGGCAACACACGCACCATATTGTCGACATCTACGGGAACATTTATCACTTGTCTACACAATTTTTTCGCCCCTTTGAAATATCGAAGATGACGTATACTCATAAACGGTAGACATGGCGAAATCAGTCTTTCCGATATTGGACACAAAGGTGGTAAATCCTTCAATTCCTCTGGATAAACGAACCCGTTCACAGTTGACATATGAGGCGTCCGTCTTATATATAAATCGTGGTTACACGTACCACACACCTTAAAATTAGACACTGTAGGATCATAACCTATTTTAACCAGATAATTCCACTCGATTGTATTTTCTTTCACTTTACGCAATTGGTTAGACCACCATATTCTATCGCAAACATGGCAATACTCAGTCAATGTATTAGAAAAGAAATTATCATTCATATAATGATGGAACGATTCTACACGAGTAAGTTCACGTTTCTTCTGCCGAACTCTGCGTTTCTTCGCGGCTTCATCGTTTGGTTGTATTATAACACTATCTTCTTCTCGACTCGTTCCAGGCTGATCACTTAATAATATTTTAGGTTTTTTCCAGTTTTCAATCCTTTCTGTAACGAATGCACGTCTTTTGCGTGGTTTCGGCATGATTGCATAACGTATACTGAAACATAACCACATCCACAAAGATAAGTAGTTCACTAAATCTATCACTACTAGCGCTAGTGTCTATCACTCAATCAACAGTACATACTCAACTTATTATTCTTATAACTACTTCCGGTTTGATGATAATGGAAAAATGAAAAAACGGTCTGGGGGTATTGAATGAGAGAACACTTTAGAATAATAAAAATACAGAAAAGTTAAATAACAAAAGATTTGAATCCAAATGAAAACAAGCAAAAAAACAAGCGATTTTATCATGTTTTTGCCAAATAGTATTTAGGCCGGAAGTGGTTTAAAAACTTTTATCTTGAAATCTGATAGTCCTTATGAAAAAACATCTTTTGACACCTTTCCGGTCCTTCTACCTTTTGAACTTTTGACACAATTGCGGAAAATGGGTCAGGGGACACTTTCATCAAAAATCGACTGTATACGCAGAGGCAGGCTTGCAGGCTTTCAATAAACGTTTTCAACGTTAAAAAGTGTCCGTTTCTTCTTATTTCACTGAATTGACCAGAAATTACTATGTTTCTTATTGGTCCAAATTATGAGATTTAGGTATCACATGACATCGGTTATAAAAAATACATTATTTTTATATTTTACACCCAAATTATTCTTTAATTATTACATAATTAGACTTAATATAATTTACATTTTTGTTTTTTTTTCTGGTAAAATTATTAGCAATTTGGTACGGTACCACTCATGACCTGTATTTGTAAATTAATAATTAGTTTTGGGGAATTTACTTTTACAAAACAGAATATTTTAGAACTATGGATGGCTGATTGATGTGACATTTTGGGAAATTATTAATTGAACTTATTTATTCCTTGCTTTCTAGTAATATTAACTCCTTTAAAACTAAACAAAACTCTTAACTAAAAATCATGTCTTAATGACTACAACTTCTCCTAATGCTAAATAACAACACACCTTTTAACAAAATTGTCTGTGTGATTAACAATATTACATCTGGGCTTACAGACCATTTTGGATCTGTCTTTATTTGTCTTTGACCTTCATCCTTATTATATTGTCTGTGAGATGGTTATTGATTAATTTCAATGTTCTTCACTTTAACACCGTGGTATGTTTATAATTTACCCTGAATCACTTTACCTCTTATTTAAATTACATTTGGTAAACTAGTTACTATACATTTTTTATTTATTCCAAGGTTGTACTGTATTCTCTGTTTTATTATTATTATTTATTTATTAGGTATGTATTTTCTTTATATAATGGGAAGGAACATCACGTTACAATATATATATTATGTACTGCTGTTAAAATACAACACTGTACATAAGAATGAAATAATAATTTTAAAAGAGAGAAGATATAAATTTAATAGTATGGTGAACATATGTTAGGATTGTAAACAAAAAAACTGAGTGTTAGTCACGACCAACATAGAGGTAGATTCCAATATTATATAGAACAGCATTAAGAAATATGTGTTGACAATTATTATATTAAAATATTATTATTTAAAATATACTAATTATATGGATAATGTAAAAAAGAAAGTAAATATAATTAATAATAATTAACAAAATTATATATGTTGTTAAGAGTCATATGATGGAAAGATGTGACGAATGTAGTTAGGTATCTAAATGGCAAATTGTAAATTGTTAGATTTGAATTGTATTCAAATGGAAGAAAATTTGTTTAGTCTACTTTTATATTTAAGAAGAGCCACATCAAAAAGTTTAATTTTATATTTCAGAAGATACACAACAAAAAGTTTAATTTTATATGTAATACGATACACATCAAAAAGTCTATTTTTTATATTTAATCACATAAACATTTAAGAATGGTCTTGTAAAAGAGTTTAATTTTGTATTTAATAAAGGAAACCTTTAAACGAAGGGAGTTAACATTGATATTGAATTTAATAAACATACAAGAGTATAAATCTGTGACATTGAAAGAATTATAATTTTTATACAACTTAATAAACAACAATATTTCAAGAAGTCTGAGTACAGTATGTCATTTATAGAACTTCGAACTAATAGAAGAAGCCTGTCCTGGAAGATAGTTTGAGTGTCAATACAATAAAATTCAATATTCCGAAGATGTATCAATTTAGTAATCATAGAAGAAAATATAATTCAACATTTAATCTAATAAGAAATCTTAGAGAAGGAACAAACCACGAAGCCTAACATTACCTTTCAGATGATAAACATCAACTAGAATTAAACCCCTTGCAGTTGTGAAGAGTTCAGATTCAAGCTATTTACATTTATATGGTAGATATTCTTACCTTGTTATTTATTGACAAATTTATACACTAACGTTATTTGGTACGGATTAAAGAAAAGAATAAATCATACACAGTATTAAATAATATAAATCAACTTAATAATTGTTAACCCTGAGATAGAGTTTTCTTTTTATGAGCAGATAGAAATACCATACAAATAATAAAATAACAGTTTTTAATATATGCATCCACAATGTATGGCATATAGAAATAAATTATCTGCAAATAATTACAGTACAATATATATAAACTAGTTGGTCACTACAAAATATATCTATAAAGAGTTGATTTTCGTTAACTACCCAGACAGATTTAGTCATTTCTACCTACAAGGATCCGGTACAGACTAACCATTATTGTTGGGAAAAAATTATTGGAAGGATATGGTTCATTGTATCATTAAATTTTTGTGATCCGTATTCATAAAGCTGTAGAACAAAACTGATTTCCATATTTACGTGTTATCTACTTTCTGAAAGACAACTTCAGATAGTTAAATAAATTTGAAAGGTTTGTTACAAATCCTAGAAAGAAAGTATCGGCTTACTTCTGTTTGATCCGTTTTATTCCGCTGCAATAAACCTATCAGGTACACTCATTTATTCACAGTTTCAAACAAATGTTTCAAACTTCAGGTCTTTACTTTAGAATATTTATAGCGTTTAAACTTCTTAAAATAACTTGTTAAAATAAGCTAACTTGAAAAACTGAAGCTTCCGTAGAGTTAGTTGAAAAATTTTTATTTTCTAAGCTGTCAAGAAAAACTTCATTTTACCAATAACGGCATAAAAAATCTAAGATAATCTCGTTTGTAACGACTGTTAAAAACATCATTGTTTAATATCTTGGAGTTAATTAATGTTCTAAATTTCTGTAAACACCTGATTCAAAAGTATTAACTCTAAACCATCTGAAAGAGAACTGAAATTGTAGAGATGTTAACAATACAAACAAAAACAAGTAAAATCAAAAACAACAAAAATAGCAACATAAATAATGATCATAATAACCCTATACACAACACAAACACATTACTATCTTGAATACTCATATATAGTCCTTTTATTATCTACTGTAAGTTACAATATGTAATCCATTATGATTCAAATATACAAATTTACTCCATACATTACCAGTCCTCTAGTCTCTGGCCAAGTCGTGCCTTTTCCCTTTAGAGTCGATGCTATTTCATTATTTCATTTCTCGTGTCGTCGTCCCTTCCTTCACTATTGTTTCTGAAACACATTTCAGCTGCCTACTACCAGACATTCTAACAAGGTAATTAAACCGCTAAATCTGTTGTTTTTCTATTATTAAATCCAGTCGTAAATCTTCTTGTTTTGTCATTTTTTATTTTGAGTGGCTTTGTTCCTATACTTTTGACGCCTCTTGTATTCTTAATCAAGTTGTGCAACTTGTTTAAAATTTTTTTTCTATTTTTTAGTTAGTACCCAACTTTTACATCCATGAATTAATAAAAACGTACACATATGTGAAGAATGTTGGTTGTTATTTACCGTTAGATAACAGAGTCATTAATAAAAACGTACACATATGTGAAGAATGTTGGTTGTTATTCACCGTTAGATAACAGAGTCAATCTTCTGCCATAACATCAGGTCTCGTAAAGTTTATAGTCATTCATTATAAGTATGACATTTTATGATTTCGGGTAGAGAACTGTGTCCATCATTAGCTTGAACAGATGAAGCTCCTAACGGGAGAAAGATTTAATTACACATAATCTAACACAATTCTGCATACATTTGCTGAGCTTTAGAACGATTCACACGCTAATCTGTCTATTGTTTATAACAGTATGCCAGTTTCTAGTTAGCCTACTACTCGTTTTAAACTGACAATAATTTTCTTTCTTACATTTTGGTGAATCATATGTTCCATCATATGTCACTATACTGAATTAAAATCAAAAGACTTTATGAATCAGTAATCAAACCACTACAGTATTCGTTGACTCTTTGTAATTTTAGTAAGCATAAATTAAAGTTTTATAAGTTTTAAACGTTTCTTCCGTCATTCTGTCGACAAAAATATGCAAAAACAGCTAGCTATATTTACACGAGTCATTTAATGCTTACGTTTCGTAAATGTGACATTTCAGTGCTTAAAATCTGTTTACCGTTATGCCTAGTATTTCCCTTTTGCACCCTAGTTTTAAATTTGAATAGGTATAACTTATAATGTGCCGACAACTGAACTAGCCGTCAAAAATTGACTAAAAACCAATCTTTAACATGTTTTCTCAGAAAATTTAGTTCTAATGCGCATATATTACTAGAGATTATATTAAGTAATTGGGGCACTGCACACAATGTAGGTCACTTGCTAATTGTTGCCCGCATATTGATTTGGTCGGCCAAAACAATATGACGTCGGAAAGTTATATCAGTGTAATCTACAGCGTGTGTATTCTAACCAAGCCAGAGTTATTGTGGACTACACAGTTGATGTATACCTGATGCATAAACGTACTAAAGGAAGCTCGCCTAAAATTACCAGCAGAATCATCAAATGGTTTCAGTTGTGAGTAGTAGCCTAGATGGTGACAAATTAAGGTTTCGCCTGTTGATAACATTTACGCAGCGGCAGACCTACACAATCTCGTGGGATATCGATTTATCGGTCAAACTTTTCTCTGTACCCAGGGCACTTGAAACTTGTTATTTCCGATATTTAAACTTTCACTTGTGACTGGAATAAGTCTACGTAACTGTACGAATGGCTTTGGCGCTTATAATATTAACCGTTATCATTTGTGCCCTCGCAGTTCTTTGATTTCTTGTCTCATACACGATGCAGGGGATTTATAATTAATTGAAACTTTTTATAGGTTACATGTTAATAACCATTTTTACATTTTGTTAAAATTCATAGAAATGTTGACTGAGTTGTTGTAAGGAGCACAGAATGCTACTGAAAGTTTGTTCTTATAATGAATAACTTGCTCAGATAAGTTATTCAGATATAACGAAAAAGTGTGGTAATGATATAATACTTTCCATGTCAATGAAACTGAAAACTATTTGTCTTGTAAATTGTACATAGTGCAGTTGTTTAAAGTATACGGTAAACCATTTTACTTTCATCGTATTCATGTAAACAGTCTGATGTTAATTAGATATGTCATCTGTGGATTAATATTACTCTTCTTTACTCAGATTAGTGAAACTCGCTCATGAAATGTACCCTACAGATATCGATTACTTTTTCATACGGTCGTTTTTTGAACGGCGGTATTCACATTTGGAGTTGATAAATCACTTAACTAAAAATGATTAAATAAGAAAATAATATATATTATATAATAAATAATATAAACAGTGTAATATAAACAGTTTGCATCTAGGCCTACTACTACTGGCTACGAATCTGCTACTATTTTTCTTCTAGTAAAAAAATTCAACAAGGTTTATGTTGTCGCCCATAACGTGCATTTTGACGGTTCGACAGTTTGGACCTTACACTACAGAAATTTTTAAACAAAAGTTCCAGTTGGGACAAAGTTGAACTGAACTGCAACGCTTGCTTAATCTAGCCCAAATCGTTACAGCGATGTGTTGGATTAATTACAATTTTACAATCTAATTGCAGTCAGACATGCGAGAATGAATTATAACCGATTATGATACTGTTCATAAAATATACATAGAGGATATTCTGCATGCGCGTGGACTATTTTTTTACGGTAAGCTAGAAAGTCAGTAAAGTATATTCACGCTTTAATTAGTAAATAAGTTAAATAAAATTCAATTAATTTAATTAATTTTTAAAATAAACCTATACAACTCTTTACAAGCACACACGCGCGCGCAAACACATGTATTTATGTATGTATAGTATAATGCCAAACTCGGGACTAGTATTGAAAAATATCTTCTGATACGAGCTGAACACTTTCACAGCTCTAAAATGATATGACTTAAATTGAAATAAACGTTAAAAATATCATCAAGTACAGAGATAGGTATTAGGTAACTTCCACATTGTCACTTGATTAATTTACAAGATTTCCGTATAGTTTCTTGTGGAAGAGTTTGTTCAACGCCCAAAACATAGAGTAGTTCCTTTGAATGATCTAGATCTCTAGGCTTTTTGTGTATATGACAAAGTTTTAAAGTATTCAGTCATTAAAGTTTAATTATTCTTCAGCATATCTTTAATACTAAAATAAAATGAAAGCTATACATGTGCACACGTCACAAGATTTTATACTATAGGTATATTTTGCTCGGCTTTTACGTTTCACTTATGTAGACTTACCTAGGAAATAAAGATTTTATAGGCGTGTCTTAAAATGCATCTTTTATAGATTGTTGGACTATAGAAAATGTATATTCGGATACATTTAGGTTTAAGGGAGCGTGTATATAAATTAAGGCTTCTGTAGTACTTTGCACAATTATTAAAGTAAACAAGGGCAAACTGAATTTTCTGGTGTGTGTGTGTGTGTTTTACATACATCAAAACGTACATAATAGCAGTATAAAGGCCTGCTTACATATCCGTATCTGTAGCGTGTCAGTGCTGAGAACGTTCAGTAGAGTATCCTTGACGTATCAGTGACGACTATTCAGACACATCTGTACAGTTTGTTCAGTTTGCCGTCAATGTAAGTAGTGTAAGTACTATACTAAACTTATAAATACTACTTACCATCTGTTTTCGTTTCATCTCCAATATTATCTTAAATATCCAATCTGAATGAATGATTCCAAAAATTTATTATATTTTCCGGTATTCATTTTTGTTTAGAAACATTTATTACCGATACCGCAACCCCACAAGACGTCAATGAAATTGTAAAAAGATCGTTGTCACGATACTGACACTAAACGGACACAGCGACCAACGAACGATACAGTACTCCAGCGGTCGTGATATTCAACCCAGTCAAATTGGAATAGATATGTATTGTTTATCACTGATCCTGACAAGATTTCACGAAACTGAAGCAAACACGACACTGACACGTTACGGATATGTGTGAGTAGGCCTTAAACGACTCAATATGCTTCACAGTAATTCTTGTTCGTGTCTGTTAATTAATAATTACATGTATATTTAAGACGTGTGAGTATGTCCTAATTAATAGCTATTTCACAATTATAACGTTATGTTTTATTTCCGTTAAATAAAATTAATGAAAAATTACCGGAATGTTATGAAATTCATAACTTTTATGTAACCCACTAATCTTAACCAACTGCGACCACATGGTAATTTTTGTTGTATAATGACGAAAAGTCTGATGAACAATAAACAGACACATATTGCACATGACGAGTTGGGTGACCTATAAATTCGCTAAGCTTTTTAGGAGAGCGACTCATATTTTAGTATTAAAAAATTATACATTATGCACACGACTTATATATTATATTATATTTTATGTACATAAAATATAAAGAAATAACGTTTTTTTATAGCACTTTTGTGATGAAATTAAAGAAATAATGTTAATAAAAAGTATAGAAAATGACAAAGTTAAAACAATGTAACAAAATAATTGCTTCATTAAAAACTCGTTATGAATATACTCGTTAAAATTATGAAATAAGGTGACAGAACAAATGATGTAATAAGGTGACAGAACATCTGAATATATTGAATTACACTCGTGAAATAAATTACCTTAATCTTATAGCGTCTTTGAATTATTGCTTGTAAATGTAGAGTTTTAACAAATATTTTAAACTCTCTTTAAAATTCTTCAGTCTTTATAGGAAATAGTGGTACAATTATCATTGCACTTCCCTGCTGACGATTGCGCATTCCGACGTACGAAGATCCCACACGGTGGCTCATGTTCTTCTGCTCTCGGTATACTTAGGCTGCAGCGACCTGAAGTCTACTTAGGAACTGTCTTCTACTGAAAGGTCAGTAATGAGTAGTCAGTGACGTAATAACTGCAATGCAGTAAATAGCAATTCTGCTACATTATTGGCACATTAAACTGGACGAACAAACGCAGTCACGAACCCTCACTTCCGGTTTACATTTTCTATAATTGATCACTTACTGATCACGTATGACTTTCGTATTACAGAAATCTTTGGGCCTCGTAGTAGAAATTGCCAGTTAATTTATCCAGAGTTAATTAATCCATTTAATCCAGAGTTTGGATTAATGTCGTTACGTTTAATTTAAATTCATGTTAGTTATCTATAACCCCTACATCCTTGTAACTTTGTAATGTCCACTAATAGGGCCACGAGTAAGTAAATGTCATTATTGTTGACACAGATGACAGCCGCACATCACCACACACACTTTCGCACTTTTTTTACCGACTGCAGTTCACTACAGAAATGTCTAAACCCTACCATAAACCTGAGTTGTTAAGCCCACTGACAGTTTGGTTTTATATTCGCATCTCGTCCTGAATTATCGTCATGGCTCATAATAAAAGAGATCCCTTTTATACATATGTAGTGGTGTGGAATGTTCACCATTTTTCAATATATGTGTGTGTGTGTGTGTTGTTTTGTGCCTGTGGCGTCGCTCACATCCAACTTATTTGTTACTCGTACATTAGTGCCCAAATGGTACGAAAATTTAGTACCAAAAGTCCAAAATGGTCTTTAATGGGTTGTTTTCTGAAAGTATAACGAACGTTGAATTAAATCTATCTACATCCAAATTTTTATCGTTTTGTTATATCATACATCAATTTTTTCTCTAGGTCCGTAGTGACTGGATATTCTTACATAAGTTTATACATTTATTAAGTGCTCTTTATTTTATTCTTTTAAAAAATGTTTATAGAATGTAATGGGATCATTTAAAAATTCATTTATGTTTTCTTGCAGCAACAAAAAATATTGATTTACAGATTTTCTTTCTGTAGATAGGCCGAGAATGTAAAACAATCCAAACGAGAATCGATTGTTTGTGATTACTGATGTATGGACTATGACCTAACTTCCTGAGTGGGACCGATATGTTACCCAAGGACAATCCTTTAATTTACATTTTTTTGTACAGTTCTTTAATTTGAATCCTGGTTCAAACCGTTACATAAGTTTAGGGTTTTAAGCTACGCATCAGCTTGTCAGTCTTTAAATTGAGATATTGTGGTGGACACGTGACGGATTTTAAGCGTTTTAGAATTCTTAAATCTCGCCACACAAAGCCGATTTGGTTTATCAACACGTTTTTTTAAGTAGTTTTACAGACTTTTTCTATTTTACTTAAACAACAGTTTGTTTAGCGTACTCCTTGCTCCGATAGTACGAGAATGTACCCTAGTATATTGAAATGAGTATATTCTAGCGTGTGTTCACGCTATTCATTAAGACAATATCTGGGATACTCAGATTCAAATTCTCCATATTTACAACTTATTCAATTCTCTACGTGGAATATTGGATGAGTGACAACATGCTGGTAATGATTATGCTATACCATACGACGCTTCACTCACGATTCCGATTTCCTTCAGTGCAAATTATCTGCCCCGTAAATTTATACATTTTTCGAATTTAACGTTACATTGTTCATTTAACTCTCGATTCTCTATTACAGGTTTTTGGGTAAGAATCATTCACGAATCTTTCGAGTTCGAATACAATTTTTTTCCTATTCATTTTCGAACTTGAGGATTAAAATGTATATGTCTCTCATCCGACTTTTTAACGGTCTATCTGGAAGGGTTCCTGTACCTATTAGTTTTCTTAAAATAATTTATAAAGTTAACGTATTATAAATTCACAAAGTTTACAGGGTTATAAAGAAAAATGACTCTTGAGGAATCATAAAATAAGAATATTTCAACTGTAAAGAAAATGCGTCAAATAATGTAACTACAATAAACATAAATGACAGTAAAATTAATATTTTAATAAAGTTGTGTTAGTGGTTATAATTACAAGCAGATATAACACTGTTGCACACCACTATAGAAAAATTATTCCTATTAGCGTTTTGAAGCTTCACAGCTCATCATCATAACGTTATTTCCGATCTGATGATGAGCTGTGAAGCTCTAAAGCTCTAATCGGAATAATTTTACTATATTGGTCTACAACAGTGTTATATCTGTTAGTATGCAATAAACAAATTTTAAAAAGTTCAAATAAACATTCGAGGATAGCACGAAAAAAATAATAATAAAGGTTTATAGCAGGGCACTATCTTTAATACATAAACACTATCTTTTCCCAAGCAAAATAGGACACAGTCGCATAGAATTGCAAAATTACACTAGTAGCAACGCGCGAACGTTGAGCAACTTATTTATTTTCCCACTGAAATACAAAAGACGTAAAATATTATAGTGTTAAATTTATAAATTTCTATGGCTAATACAATAGGCAAGGCAGATTTCTTTATATGATATTGATCTGATTACAGACAAGTAATGAAGAAAAAATGACAACAATGATAAGACCGCTGTTCAGTTTTTTGACAAAATTACATACTGATGTTTAGCTTAATGAAATGCATAAACCGAAATTACATTAGAAAAACAGTGGGGAATGCGTAACTTGTAACTTGTACGATATTACGTATCACGCATATTGCTTATGTGACACGTTTACGGATTAACCAAAATAAACTTATACTGACGCTCTCAGTAGGTACGTGACTGTTCTTTAGGAATGCAGACGTGCTTTGGCGTTTGTTTAGTTAAAACGAACAAGTACATTTAACACAAAGTTCTACTACAAACTGTGTTGCGAGTAAGCCTAAATACAATCATAACTCTTTGATGGATTACGTAAGACATCTTTGGAGTGTCATTAGCTCAAAACTTAATAAAATATGATTTCACAAATTACCTAATTCTTATTTGAATTGGAGCAAAATGAACATCTTACATTTAACATCTTAATAAATTGGTAACTAGTTAATAGTGATAGAAATAGCTGGCGTTGAAAACGAGAAGTAAATATGTGTACTTATTCGTTATAATATAAGCTATATGCTTTATATTATATGGTTCATATACAGTCTTTGATGAACTCTATATAAAACAGTAGGCTACATATAATTCGTTTAGGTTTTTAATTGTACACCATGGTAGGCCTGATTGGAATTGTTGTATTAGTTTGACAAGACAACAATAGAATACATGAAAGTTGTTATGAAAAGTTTATATTTCGCATATGATATCTATGATTAGTACAATACATTTGGAAAAATCACGTAAAAGTGTGAAAAACAATGTAATTAATTAATGTAAAATAAGTGAAACAAACTGAAATGTAAAATTAAGTTAGGGAGTATTGCAAGTTTTTCAATTGACATAAAAGACCGTAAACACTCATGTGTTATGTACGTGAATACATTGTAAATTATTTTTGTTTAAATATAAAATCTCAGTATGCAAATAAAATATAAGTTTATGTTAAAAGATTAAGTTAAGGTTACGGTAATGTTAAGTTTATGTTAATCGATTAAAAGTTTATATAAGTCATGGTCGACTTTAAACATTAGTAGCGAATTTAGAATTTGGATTGGGGGGGGGGGGGTCGGTCGAGTCGGCTTCATACAAAAGAAAAAACAAGTTAAGACTAATCAATATTAAAATCTTTAAGGTGGCTGAACAACATGTAATAACACAGTAAGAATAAGCACTATTGAAATATTGTTTATAAGATATTTATTGCCTTAACTGATTTTCCTATATTTCATATTTAAAAATCGGTATGGAGAACCATACACGACTTCCATGTTGTAAGATTTATGTTTAAAATAATTTACATGAATTCGGTTCGATAATTTCTAAAAAAATATCGCCCACCCTCAAACTAATTTCACTATTTACAGATATTTTTTTTATTATTGGGTAGTCGTTTAATATAATGTTATTTTCAGTCACTTTATCCATAAAAATTAGGTAGGCCTACTTTATTCTTATACAGAAACCGAACTACGCAGATAATCATCCCTCCTCCGAAGCGCTCCGAAGTCACTCATGGACCCTGAGCATCTTGCAGAGGGTTCATTCCCTAAAGACGAAAAGTCTGTCTATGAACCGTTCTTCTGTGAACACGTGCAGTTACACTGCCCAGCGATCCACAGGAAGCAAATCGCTATCCACGCTGGATACTTTTTCGGCTTGCACGCGTAGTGTTGGTGTGGGTTTCGGCACTTTCCATTTAAAAAGCGTGCAAATGTAAGAAAATAAACATGAGTAAAGCCAGAAATAACGCGAATTGTGTGTGTGTGTCTTCCCTGCCTTTTTATTGCGGTAATCATAATAATAAAATGGAAACGTAAACATTACATAATTGAGATATGCTTGCCTGCCACAAACGATATATTTTCTTTCATACATGATTTAAATTAAAATGAAAAAATATAGAATTTTTACTTCCATATTCCTTAAGGAATGGAAGTATGGTGATGACAAAAAAAATCGTGTTCGAGATTATTGCAGATTCTGATTCTACTACGCTCAAAACATGAAAAAAAGTCGTTTTTCGAAAAGTGTGTGTGTGTGTGTGTCTGTAGATTTTTTTTCTATGGCAAACGATAACTGCCGCAAATTCAAACAGAATCAAACAATTTTTTGCATACAGCCCTAATTTGTAGAGTACTCGCGACCTATTGTTTTTGGTGAAGATCGGTTGAGGGAAAGGGGTAGTTTACCAGCAGCGGTTTTTTTTTATCAAGGGAAATTTTTTTTTTTGGCAAACGATAACAGCCGCAAATTCAAACAGAATTAAATAATGTTTCGTATACAGCCCTGAATTGTAGAGTTCTCAAGACCTATTGTTTTTGGTGAAGATCGGTTAAGGGAAAGGGGTAGTTTACCTGTAACGTTTTATGTTTTAACAAGGGTATTTCCTATGGCAAACGATAACAGCCGCAAATTCAAACAGAATCAAAAGATTATTTGCATACAGCCCTAAATTGTAGAGTTCTCAAGACCTATTGTTTTTGGTGAAGATCGGTTGAGGGAAAGGGGTAGTTTACCTGCAACATTTTTTTAACAAGGGTATTTTCTATGGCAAACGATAACAGCCGCAAATTCAAACAGAATCAAACAATGTTTTGCATACAGCCCTGATTTGTAGAGTACTCAAGACCTATTGTTTTTGGTGAAGATCGGTTAAGGGGAAGGGGTAGTTTACCTGCAACGTTTTTTTATCAAGCGTATTTTATATGGCAAACGATAACTGCCGCAAATTCAAACAGAATCAAATAATGTTTTGCATACATCTCTGAATTGTAGAGGTCTCAAGGCCTTTCGATTTTGGTGAAGATCGGTTAAGGGGAAGGGGTAGTTTACCTGCAACCTTTTACGTTTTAACAAGAGTAAAGTACTTGAAAATTTATTTAAACTTTTTCAAACAATGGTAATTGTTAAAAATAAAATAATTTTGTTGCCAGGCAATAAAATTAAAATTTTTTCATTTTAATGTAAATCATGTATAAGAGAAAATATATCGCGCTTGGCAGGCGATATTAAGATTTAAATATAAATCTTAGAATATGGAAGTCATGTATGGTTCTCCATACCGATATTTTTAAAGTTAAATGAAATGTTTCCATAGAAACTACTTCTTTGTTGTCAATAACGTAGTACACATATAAAACTTATAAAAATTTACCTCCGCCATTATCAACTACCATTTTAATTTATTAAAAAAATTACCCCTCCCCCTTCATCTACCCTTTTCATTTATAGATATTTCATCTACCTTTCTACAGTGGATTATTATGGCCTTCTTTTCAGGATACTTTATTTTTCAAAATTAAGCACTTTACTCTTGTTAAAACGTAAAACGTTGCCGGTAAACTACCCCTTTCCCTTAACCGATCTTTACAAAAAACAATACACCTTTAGTCCTCTACAATTCATGGCTGTATACAAAAAATTATTTGATTCTGTTTGAATTTACGGCTGTTATCGTTTGCCATAGAAAAAATTCTCAAACAGACACACACACAGACACTTTTAGAAAAATGACTTTTTTTCATGTTTTGGTGGTAGTACAATCAGAATATGCCGTTATCTCGAACACGATTTTTTTCGTCATGACCATACTTCCATATCCTTATAGAACATGG
This sequence comes from Magicicada septendecula, assembly GCA_034769895.1. NCBI lineage: Eukaryota > Metazoa > Arthropoda > Insecta > Hemiptera > Cicadidae > Magicicada > Magicicada septendecula. The sequence continues at coordinate 1,100,038,650 of CM068367.1, read as the reverse complement.
AAGTAAAAAGGGTTACAACTGTATCTTTACAATACTTCCTATCTTTAACTGTACAGCTGAGAAATTAAAAAACAGCTAAGACATTAAGAGATTAACAAACTGTATTTTCAACTTTCGACCCTCTGGGGGGGGGGTCTCGTTTGTCTTTCCTTCCAAAATTACATCGCTGTTAAACATATATTGTGAAAGAAAATGTAAACACTGTGTTCTATGTAATTATAAATTAAGCAACAAGAATGTTTTTTCGAACAATGCGTGATGCGGGAGGTAGAAAAATTGTAGCCTCACTTACTTTTGTATGTCAAAGAAAGAACATCTAAAGCTATATAAAATAAGGAGTTACTAGGAGAATCTAAAATATTGAAAAGCACATTTATATGAAATATATAATGTGCTGCTGTGTATCACAGACATAGCAGTCAATGGTAATTGAACTATAATTTTGTCACAAAGTTTTTATATACTCGTAAAGCAACTGATGAACTCATTGACTGAAACAACTAATATGTGAAAGACTTACGAGTTATAGACCTATAAGATTTTAATAATCAAAATAAAACACTAGGTTGTGAAAACCTCAGATACTCAGAAATTTTAACACTTAGTTATTTTTGGAGTTGTACAAAGCCAAGACGCTATTCAATTTTGAATACTAATCACCAGTAGTGAAATGAAAATAAAAAAGTTGTAAGTTTCATTGCATTGGAGTATTAATGGGATTGCTTATTTAAAACTAGACTAAGAATGTGGCATTTTACGCGGTACAGTTAACTACAGAGAAGTCTGCATGTAAGTAAGGTTAATTTATTTGACCGAAATTTTAAAATAAACTACTAAATTTATAGTTTTTTTAAAGTAGTAAAATTTCTAATATTCAAGTTTGTATTTATTCCAATATTATTATTAGTAATAGTCTTGTTAAAACAATATTGGTTCATATTTTATTTCAACATAGAGTTTTATGTAAACATTCAATTCACTACCAGCCCTGAGCTAAAATTTACTTTCCTGTACATACTAAGTTAATAAGTTCGTAAGTTATAATCAGTAAACATACGGTATATACTGTTAGTGCGGTAGTTTCTACAAAATGAATTATATAAAAAATAATAAGTAAAACAAAGTAGATAACAGACAGCACAATATGTGCGCGTGTGTGTGTGTGTGTGTGTGTGTTTAAAAAGAGAGGGAGCCACAAATATTTTATTTAGATTTGAACGTCTGAAGAAGAAAGTACGACAACTAAACTAATAAAAATAAATATTTCAGTGGCAAATCCTTTGCATATAAAACGAGGCAGTCTCATTATATATACTGCAAACTTGTGGAACTTAACGAATATTAGAGTTTCTTATTAGGTGTAAACATGAAATAAAGGATGATCATAGTATAGACACATTATGCACATATACTGTGCATGAGTGCGCGCGCACGTATTTCCGTAACCATTTATATGCATAATCCAGTATTAACTAAAACTGAAAACTGAAAAGTATATTTTTGTAATACTTATTATATAATGTTAAGTAGTGTACCTTACAAATAGTTCTTACAAATCTTATCTTATTTCAAACAGAATTATTACTGTTACACACTACTATATCGGATATTTCCGATATGACGATGAGCTGTGAAGCTTGGAAGCGGTAATCGGAATAATTTTTCTATAGTGGTGTGCAACAGTGATAATTCTGTTTGTGACTAACCACTAACACAACTTACTTAATTAAATTACCGTATTTCTACGTTTTGTGTGTGTGTTCACTTGTATGAACACAAATATTCTATCTTTATGTTTGGAGTACCTTTATGCTTTCCATTACGTTGAAGTAAATGACTCCGGCTATTATCATACAAGTTTCTGCAGATGACAGATACGAATCTTCTAAACTTTACGGAAAAAATAATTTTGTTCAATAAACTGAAGTCTGGTTAATGAGTTAGTTAAGTATTGAGTAGCTTGGCAGGTTACGTTTGCAGAGCAGGTAGCAGCTAGGAATGTTAAAGGCTGTCAGAGAGAATTATCTCTCAAATTACTCTGCACGGCTCAACTGTTTGTAGTTTGACCCACATCGACATTAACCCGTGTCATAGGTATTAGAGAAATATCTTCACTCCGTATTACAATTTAATTAACATTTACAGTTATGTCAATATATTTTCGTTCGTGACAACTGTTTGTCGAAAACACTTGCAAAAGTATGTATAACTTTAATTAATAATTGATTAAATTAAAAGTAATTTCTTAAAAATCTCCTTATGTTAAACGCTAAAGATATAGGGTGGATAGTTATTTACAGACAGCTAACTAACCACACAATGAAGATCCATCGCATTCATAGGATATTAAGAGTTCCAGAAAGTCGTTATTAACAAAAAATGATAATCAACTACGATAATTATAATATTAAAAAAAATTATTAATCAAAAAACATGCTTTTAAAACGTATTGTTACAGTCTGATATAACGTTCTGTTAGTTTAACATGGGTATCGTAAATCAACGGTACAAGAATCTTACTTGACGAGATATTTTGCAACACAATTTATTGATGCCACAGAAAAATGTACAAAGGTTAGTGAATAAATGTTTATAATTTATTGTAACAACAGTACATCATAATCATCTTGTGATTATGAAATCGCTTAGTGTAGACACTCTTAGTATGGCGGTTCAAATTTTCATTGAGTTTTGAAGTTGTATCCTCTTAGTGGTTGGGAAAGAGATAATAGTAGACTCATAGCCTTCGAATGTTTATTCAGTCTGCGATTATCCAACTCAGTTTACGGTATTTATAGCGTAGAATTTATTAAATAACAACGTAAGAAATTTATGTACTATGCAGATTTGTTTCTTCGATATTGAATTCTTAGACGGATGTGCTTCCTCAAACTCTGTCTTAGGTTTCCACGGCCGGCGTCGATGTTATTAGAATTGCGGCGTTCCGGGCTGTGTAAACCACAGCCTTTAGGCGTTAACCACAATACTGTGGTCACTGACTACGAAACCTCTGTCAGTGTGTTGCAGCCTTCTGCTCTGAAGATGGCCGTCGAAGGTCCGGCCGAAATGTTTGCATCCAACAACTTTGGCCGAAATTCTAACAACAGATCTGCTTCCTGCTGCACCTCCGTTTTTCAATATGTCAAATACCAATTGTAGTTTGTAATTTTGTCAGTACTTTTGTTCAGTACTAATACTTCAATACTTTTAAAACGTAAAACAATAATATAAATTTTAAAAACATGTTTGTTTCTTTGTAAACTTGTAGTCATAACACCAATAGAGGTGTACGTAACGCTATATTACATATTACGCTATTACGCTACACCGCCTATACCAGTGAAATATGATTTAAAAATAAATTCCTTTCGCAAGTATATAACTATTTTGTCTAATATATATTTAGCAGACGTATATTTTCATCTTCGAAGACGGAAACGTTTGTTAATTTCTGCCACTAATGATACAAATATAGGTCTGCTAACGACACATTATACCAAGTAGTTTTTATATTTAAAAAATAAAAAACCTTTTACATTTTATAAATAAATACATTTATGAATAAGCAGAGCTTACTTATTATGTTACTGAGAACATTCTTACTTACACTCTTTTTAAAGATATGCATTTTTTTAATTTGCATAATAACTATACCTGTGATTATGTTGAATTTACATATTGCAACTTTTAACTTTTGTTATGTAGTACACTTTTTGCAGTTTCCGTTGTGATGTGGTAATGAATTAAACAACAATTCTAATAATAGCTGATAACAGTTAATCACACAATACCACGACTGATAGTAATTTGGTGTAGCAAAATACAGCACACGGTAAACACGGCGCTATACACTCGGCTACCATTAACCGAGTTAACGTTCGCAGTCTGGGAGCTTCTGTACTTTTCATCCGTAATTTCCATTAGTTTCTACTTCATTAAATTTTTCTTCAATCACAAACACGCCCTGTAGTAATTAGAGCCTTCGACTTGTTTCTTCCTATCTGCTACCTCACAGAAGGCGAGAAAAGGTGGATTAAAATCTTTAGATACGTTCTCTTTCTAATGCGTTTAATAGTAGCAATCATAATAATATACAATAATATGATACCAAATTAGAGAGGGAGAGAGAGAGAGAGAGAGAGAGAGAGAGAGAGAGAGAGAGAGAGAGAGAGAGAGAGAGAGATGGCGGAAAGAGAGAGAAAAAGAATAAATAAAAAACAGATAGACGGACAGGAAAGAGATGGGAAGATGGGGAGAGAGAGACAAGAACTGATACGCCCAGCGTGAGAGAAAACAATTACAACTAGGCCTATTCATGTGTTTTTTATTTGCTATATATTTATTCTTGTTTAATAATAACAATTACTTTTTTATATTTTATTTAAATTGTAATGGATTATAAACTTTATTTTCAAGAGGAAACACTGGTTTGTTACAGTGTCACGTTTAAATTTGTTAACTCTAACAAGGTAGTTCAAGCTGACAAATGGGGGTACTTTAGAAAACCTTCAACCTAATCACGCAGTGTAGAAAAAAAACTTTTAGCAGTAGAGTAATCATTATTTATTTCGCTAACATTGCTGTGGTAATGCCAACGTTAACCGTTATGCAGAATCAAATACAAAAATAGTTTAGCCTAATAAACTACTAACACCTAATATTTACTAATATTTACTAAATCATTAAAAGTTTTGCTAAATCAGTCTGTTATATCACGAAGAGAAGGGAAAACAAATATGAACAGTACCACTAAAACGTTATAACTATTATAATTAGAGGTTGAGTAATACATTTTTTAACAGTAATCATAACTATCATATTATTTGCAGTTACATGTAATGCTATCTGATAAACGTTGAAAGATAGAAATAAAAAAAATTTGTTTGGTATATTTCTGAGCTTTCCATTCCACCTGAATGAACGGGCAGATGTAGAGTGCTGGCACAGCAGAACTTCTTGGCACTAGTAGCGAGTCGTTTGCAGAGAAGCCGTTTTTAAAAAATTAAATGGAATGGGCAGTGCAGACAACCGTTGCTGTAGAACGTACTAATATCGTATAAATCCTCTATTATTGTTCTGTTATCTCTATTTAATTAGGAGATAATAGAGTTTCAGTATGTAGTGTTTCAATTTAGCTGGTACTGTATCAGCTTATTAAGCTGTTATCGATAAGAAAAAGACCGAGCATGGATTTATACATTATTTTCATGCTCAGTAGGAAGTTTAAATTCGGCTCCCTGTTAGTTTAAATTTGGCACCTTTACCTTATAAAAACCTATAATGTTTTAATGCAGTGAACTAAAATGTGGACGCCTCTCTACAGCGTCAAGAACATTGCCAAGAACACGACCTACGTTAACGTGAACATTATGCTTAACGTAAGTTATGAAATATGTTGATTATAATGAATTAAAAATTAATCCCGTTCGGGTAAAAAGCAAAACGCGGTTTAATTCCTTAAAAATAGTTAGAGAGCTTTGCTGGGGTGAAGTAAATAAACATATATAGGCCTACAAAGATAACGCACATACATACATACATAGGTGTGTGCGTGCGCGCGCGCGTGTGTGTGTAATCGTCATCGTCATCACTGGTTTGCGTACGTGACTTCCCTGCCTTCAACTGAACAGGTTGCATCCAATTAAATGTGTGTAGACTGAAATGTATACAAAAATGGAGATAATAATTATTCAGTAATTCAGGGTGATGAGAAATAAATGTTATAAATTCCATGGGCTGTTAGCGAACTAAGGTCCAACCTTAATAACAGTAGGGTAAGTACGTTAATCGGAATTGACAAAATAAACGTGAATTTTATTAAGAGAATCCAGGGGAGGTTTTAAGCTATAAATGCATACAGCATTTGTATCTGTTGTAATTTTGAATGATTTTAAACTTTCTTCATAATTATGGTCTCACCACTTTAGTACGATTCTCACATTCGACACATTAATTAATTCGACATGTATTAATCTGCGTTTCTAACTTTCATTATTTGTTGGCATTTTATTTTTTCAGAGATAAGTGGACAATTTTTCAATTATGTTGTATAAAATGCTCGATAATTCCAATTTTTAAATTGAATCAGAATTAATTATAACATTACAAGGCTGTTGGAAAATACGCATGTTGGTAACTATGTAGGCCTGTAGATTGCTCATATTTGCTATAACTGAAAATAAAGAATAAATCTGTATTTTATATTTGTATTTCAACGAGTACAAGGGTTGTGCGTGCGGACAGCTATGGGAGTGTTAAATAAAGGAGTGCGGGCGACTTAATGTTAGTAAAGGAAATTCGATAAATTTAGTACTTGACTCATTATTATAGAAGATACTACAAAAATTAATACTGGAATTTTTGTATTGGGAATTTTGTATTTGGGTATTGCGAATTAATAATATTGAATTTACATATTAATGGGTAAAGAAGTACTAAAGTATATGTCGATACGCACTTGTTAATGCCAGTGTTACTTTTCTACGAAATTTAGTGTCCATTTTTGTTCATCATTCTCAGGTACAAATCACGAACGACTACTAATAAGTCTAAACCACAATCGATTGAAATGTATTTTTTAAGTTCTTAACTTGGCAACACATTATAGGTATTTATATGGCAGCACATTTGTAACAGCAAATTTTATTCGACATTTGTCTGTCTTAGTCAGTAAAATACTAGACAAATATATTAGAAGTCTTCATAACAATCACAAGTTTGAAACACTTGAATACATTTTGTGAATTTCATTAGGCAGTCTTCTGAATTAGATTTTATTTTAAACAAGATGTAATAGTTTTCGTATGGTATTTAAGACAGCCTACATAAACTGTTATTGCATTTGTAAAATGAAAGAAACTTGATATCTGATGCAACAAGAGTCCATTAATGTATATTTTATGTTTAACAAGTAGCTATCAACTTCAAAAATGATTAATTTTTTATTTAGGACAGCAAAATAAATCATCCAGAGTATCGGGGTTTCGTGGTAAAAATGCGGTTACATTTTACCTGGTTTTTCATTAACAGTCACCTGTCGCCAACAAATACACGGTAAATTCAACTAATTCTGTATATAAGTCTTCTCTTTTTTCCCGAGGGGACAGAGGATATAGAATCTCTCGTGACCAGTAAACTATCGTTTATCGGAAATCCCATATTTACCTCAGATATTACTACCTCATTTTGTTGCCAGTAGAAAACGTATTTCATTTTTATTGTGTCTGGAGAATCTGTAAGGCATACAATTACATCGATTCCGTATATACTAGAAAAATTTGAATATGCTTTTATACTACTTTTCGTCTACTAACGATTTAGGTTTACAATGAAAAATAGAGATTAGTACTACCGGTGCTAAGGAATATGAAATATTTTGGATAAAACCCATTCATTACGTTGCTAGTGTACATGACTAACCACTCACTTCAAAGGCACCCAGTAATGCACACAAGCCACGAGTAAATGCGTGGTGAAAAAAGGAAAACTTCTAAAAACTACCATTTGTACCAATTGTGAACATTCAAGTTTCCATACTATAAAATAAATGACAACAAGCGTGTAATATAAAGAGAAGAATACTTTCATGGTGATTTAGAAAGGACAAAATAGTAGAAAGTAGTTACGAAATCATAAAAATATAACATAATATGACAGCATTTTTATTGCATAAGTGAAGATAACACTGTGCGTATGTTTGCGAAATTTTGTATTTAATTTCGTTTTTTATTGTGAATAACAATAAAACATTAAAAAGTTTTCTTCATCTGCTTCTTGCCTACAATAAGCTATTTTTCCTGTCTGATAGGGATACTAGTCATCTCTTCACTCGATGGCCTCGATGCATACTTCGACTCGGTGACCCTATCTTTAGGGTAGCCTAGTGGCCCTACCTCGGTGATAGATTTACCTTTAGTGACGCCTCCAGTGTTCAGTACAGTGATTACTCCATGCTTTCTCCTTCCTTTCACCTAAACAATGATTTGTTAATTGCCACATTACTTTCTTATGATTTCACTTTGTATCTTGTGTCATACTAATTTTCTTACTATTCTGAGACTTCATTTTTCCGTTTTCTGGCTTTGCTCAGTTCTCTTTGTACCTGCTGTTATTTCTGAAGCTTACGTTAAGATAGGTCGCGTTACGATTGTAGGCGTACACTGTAGTTTCGCTGTGAGATTTAAATATCTTTCTCTCCATACCTCATTTAATGTCTGATACTAGCTTATTGTGTTGCTTATTTCTGTACTTAATTCTTAATCATATGAAACGTCATACATTTATACTAAGTATTAATAATAATAATACTTTTTATTACAAGCATTTTATTTTATTTTATTCTTTATTTTGTAAATTACATGTATGTTTCGATAGTGATCTAACTATCATCATCAGACACAGTTTTATATAAATTATAACAGAGGATAAATGATTTATTATTCATCAATATAATGATATATATCAATATCTGACGATACTGTGTGGTAAGTGAAACGTGCGTCAGGAGATAAATACAGTAATAATTTTACTTGCAGAAGTAGTTAATATTTGAAGAACATATCATACTATAGAAAACTGCAAGAAATGTTAAAAATTACTTACAAAATAAAGATAAATAAGATAATTGGATATAAAGATTTCTTAACTTCCGTTTCACAGCTCTTTACCTCAGTAACATTTTCTGCAACTTATTTGTTAATGTCATCAAGATTATGCTGTTTCAACAACATATTAATTTCTTCTGTGTCCCACATTTCACGTCCTTCCGCGCATTTGCCTTCCACAGTTAATTTGTCCATTACAATACTCGAGGAGCAGAAAGTTCAGCGAGTCTTTTTTTGAATTCCTTTGTTTGTGTTTATCACACCCAAACGTTATCTATCAGTTGTAATTATTCTTTCATTTTCCTTAATATTAATGGTCTGTTAGAACTCTCTCGTTGTCAACTATACACTTATATTTTAGTTTATTAAATTTGAGATATTTTTACGTTAAGTAATACAGTATGATATACACGCTAGATTTTCACTTCCATTACCTTCTATTTAACGTATAACAATGTACCTTATAACAATGTACGTGTAACAATGTACGTGTATCTTCTCTATTTTTATTCATATTGTCAACTTTAATGTGGTTCTAACATTGTTATATCATGATACTTGTCAAGTATCTTCAATGTTTCTTGGAGACTGGTTCCACAGTGACTGTCTTACAAACAGTAGGTTTCTTAAACGTTTCTTGAGGTAATTTTAGTATGACTTAAGGTTCTTCACCTGCTTATATTAACTGTTTATTCTTAACTCCATTTCTTCCGTGATATTTTCTACTTTTGATTTTTTCGTTTATACTAATTTCCGATCGTTTATTATATACAGCTACCGAGTTCTTGACCGTCATTATTGTTTGTATATCTGTTTGTTAAAAGTTCTTAAATAAACTCAATAACCGTTTCTGAATTCCTGTTATGTAATCTGTCATGTTCATCCTGCTGTTCCATATTTGGCTTTTGCTACCTTAGAAATCACTTTTATAATTTTTCACAAAATACTTCTATAATTTTTTTTTAACTGTGTGACTAATCTATTTACTGTCTTCCCATTACTCGATTTACAGTGTATACCCTCCTTATGAATGGTAATAGTTTTCTTGCCCAAAAATTTATAAAATGCTTTAAGTCAAAAGAAATAATAATAATTGCTGCAGAAACCCACCATATGCTTAAAGAAGCCTCAAGAGATGAAGTTATGAGCCAAGTTCATGAGGTAATCCTTGAAGGTTTAGGTGAACTATCCACAATCTCTGTGAAATATTAGGAGTATTGTATAGGATTATTCGACATGTTTCGTCAGACAATTTAAACTTGACACACTTGTGCAAAATTTGTATCAAGATTGCTTACTATTGCTAAGAAGAACCACTGCGTTTCTGTGTGTGTAACTGCAGCAGTAAGCCACACAAAACTCCAACTTTGTATCTAGTATTAAAACTGGTGATGAATATGGGTTTATGGTTATGCTTTTGAGACTAATGAGCAATCACATCGGTTGCTGTGTAATCCCATTTAACTTGGGAGCGGATAGGGAAGTTTTATTGCACCTGTATATCGCACTAGTGGTATCAAAAATGGATTATGGATGCACAGTGTACTCTTCAGATAGGAGGCGTACTTGAAAAAAACTAGAACGTATTCACAACGCTGGTTTGCGTTATACCACGGGGGTTCCTCACCAGTCCAGCACAAAGCTTATATTGTGGAGGAGGAATGATGTTATTACATCTTTGACGCCAATTACTGTACCTGAAATGTGTGGGTAAAGTTTTAGCACTACCAAGCCACATAAACCACATATTGCTTGCGAACAACAGACTTAAAAGAATATACACCGCTGTTGTTCGTTCACTCGACCAGTGTTCATCCGTGCACTTGTATTAGCCCGGCGCTACAACATCCAGGCGACAATGGACCAAGCGTATGTTCCTCGCAAATTGCCTCCCTGGCTGCTTCGCACGCTAAATTGCCGCTTGGATGTCGCCAGTAAATGCAAGAAATCATGATACCCAACTGAACTGAAACTCCTTTTTAGATCAGTCTTGGAGTAATATGTCGAAGGTCATGATATTGTATACATTACTGGTTCGAAGATGGCGAGCAGAGTGGGTAGTGCGTTTGTCTACGTGTCTCCCACTCCTGGACGCTGCCCAAGATAGCGAGTGTATACACTGCTGAACTGTATGCGGTGTGGAAATCTTCGTTTCTGCATACACCAAGGCGAGAAAAAATTTCTTATCTGTAAGGATTTACTGAGTTCTCTAACTACCTTTGACAAAGCGGGCACAGTGGATCCCTTACTGCAACAGATACTGGTGCCATGTTTAGTGACAATCTATTAGACGATCTTGATTTGTCTTTTACTTTTGTTGGATGTCCGGGGCATGTAGATATTGAGGAAACGAAGAAGCTGATGCTGCAGCGAATCGGCTACGGACAGCTAAGAAGTCGATGAAATTGGCATACGGCCTGATGACGCAAAAGTACTGCCACAACCACCATTCTTAATGTATGGCAGCAGATGTGAAATACACGGCAGAGCAAACTTTCTGACGTGAAGTAGAGCGCCCGATAATGGCAAATGGCAGGTGATCGCAGTCGTCGTGAACATGTTTGCATCACCAGACTGCGAAGTGTCCACACTAACTTGACGTCTTCTTATCTACTAACAACACGTCTGAACTTGTAGCGCAGCACATACCGTGAAACAGATAATTAAGTACTGCAGTACTCTTGCTGAACTGAGACAAAGAACAGAGGAGAAGGTAACCTGAAAGCAGATCTCGAACATGAATAATTTGGGATAGACTGAACTCTGTCTCTAAGTCTGTCCTAAAAGCAGCAAGATTACTGTATCGGCTCTGAGTGAATTGTTGTGCGTCTTCCTATGTACGACTTTCGACTTTCGTTGAGTCAGTAAGGGCCGCCCAACTCTCTTGGATGAAGTCGTTGGGGGTAAAAGTCTTAGTTTCCAAGCGCTTCAAACATAAAAAATTTTATTATTGTAGTTCATATTACTTATTATAGATTGTGATAAAAAAAAACACTAGAATAACAAATACTGCTGCTGCTGCTGCTACTGGTACTGATGGTACTGCTGCTGCAGCTGCTACTGATGCTACTACTGCTGCTGCTGCTGCTCCTACTACTGCTGCTACTGCCGATACTGCTACTGCTACTGCTGCTGCTACTGCTGGTACTGCTGCTGCTCCTACTACTGCTGCTACTGCCGATACTGCTACTGCTTCTACTGCTACTGCTACTGCTGCTGCTGCTGCTGTACTACTACTACTACTACTACTACTACTACTACTACTACTACTACTACTACTAACTAATAATATTAATAAAAGTAATATAATACGTGAGTTTCTGTACGGCTGTCGCCACGCTTCGCTCCGCCCATTAGCCATACTCTGATACTTTATTTTTTAAAGCGGTGATCACTTCTGTGTTCCAACTCTTCCTTATCCTGCCACTTTCGCTTTTGTGTAGGGAGTCTGTTCGATTACTTGTTTAGACCACTTCTCGTCGTCGATCCTCTGTACATGGCCATACCAACTCAGTCTCTTATGATAATGATACACTTATAATTTAAGATTAATAATTTTTTAAATTTCAGTTTATTTGAAAGTGAAAAGTAGGTTATATAATTTCTCAACTTTATATCTTATTCAATAAACGCAGACTTACATTAAATTAATATTTACAGTTGACATCAGTTATAGATATCTCTGAAAACACATCATATGCCTATATTACAAAACCACTAACAGAACATTCAATTTCTAACTTTCTGAACATTAAATTTAAGTTGTTAAAATTTATATGACGAGTGTAATAAGTAAATAAAAGCAAATCCCTTGAGTCTGAGCACAAAAATAATGGTAAGATGCTAATCTTGTAGACTGTCCCACATTCTGCATGAAATATCGGTTTTAGGCAAAAAATGCTTCTGTATTGAAGGTCAGTTTTAACAATTGCATTCCATGTTACGACTTTATCCTCGTGCCAGTTTTTCCGTTAAGTAAATCTGCTTTGTCCCTTAGACAGCTAAATAATGTACAAAACTAGGGGAATTCTAACCCCCTCCAAGAAGTGTAGAATTAGTGGATGTACTAACATCAGATAGTCATCGTGCTCCTCACTGGCGCTCAACGAGCATCTTGACACAAACGCTACGCGCGTTTGTCCCTTACATATTCATGAACATTTATTTACACGGCGGTGTAAGTAACTTCACACTAATATATACCTCTGACAATTATAGCCTGTCCGTGCTTTGATTACGAAATATGACTTAATTGCAAATAATTTTAATTATGTATTAATCAGGTTAACTATTACAGAACAATGTAGAAAAATATCTCTTGTTCAAATTCAGATGATTCTACATTTGTTATACAAAATAAACTTTTTCATAACTTTTCTTACGTTTACAGATACGTTTCAAGCCACTTATACTTTTGATTATCACTTTTTGTTACTGTAAAACGAATGCTGTATACCCATTTCAAGCATAAGGAACAATTAATGTTATGTATATTGTTACGATACCAAAAGCAGCCCCAATACCAGAGAAGAAAATAAAAAGGCATGAAAATAAGAACTAACAATTTTAAATCAAGAAAAATAAGAAGACTATAACTTATATGAGACAAGTGACAATGACCCAACCCAAGTGATTGGCCCAATGACAAAAAGAAATAATGACAAAAGAAATAATGAAATGAACACATGAATTCCAAGTAAAGATTATTAAAAATACCATTAATCAGGGAAAGTACAAGCCTAAAGAAAGATATTGTATTAGCAATTAAGTAAATATTGAATGATAAAAAACTGAACAAACAATACCACACACTAACCATGATACAAAGAACAAATTTGAAATTTAATAAATAAAATAATACTAACCAAACTAGAATGAACCAAGAGTGCATGATAGGAATAGGAAGTGATTTACCAATTAACAATATAAAAGGGTGATTACACCAAAGTGAATTGGGTTAGAGAAATAAAATAATAGAGAATAACCACTGTAAACACTAAATAGTACTGTGAAAACCTTACAAAGTGCCAGTGTGACCCAAAGATATACAAACATAGGTAGTTACTTATAAGCAAGAACTCATCTAGAAGTGAGAGTGCCTAAAGAAAGTGGATAAGTAAAATTATAAACCACAAAAATATATGTAAAAACACTCAAAGAAGTGAATAATTAAATAAGTTTAGTGATAAAAAGGAACTAATATCATTCAATTAAATGTTAGTCCAAATAATATTGTTTTTAGTTAAAAATAAGTATTAAAAAGAACTAAGCCAAACTTTACACCAATAACGTGGTATAAAGGAAGGTTATATCAAAAAAGAGAAATGAATGTTTAAATGCAAAAGTTATATGTTAAATGTTTAAAGTTATTGTAATGATATTATAAGGAGATGCAGAGAAGATGATAGTGATAGTAGAATTGTTCAAATGTTATAATTGTTGAATTAGTATTAAGAATAAGTGGTATTAATGATGATAAAAAGCATAAGGAACAAATCATGTTAAAATTATAAAATTAGTTATAGAAAGCAGTAAAATGTCAGAGAAGCTGTAATAGCCATATACTAAAGAATGTAAATCAATGGTAAAGGTAAACTACCCAAAACAAAACGATAAAAAACTAGTATTAAGAGTAAAATTAAAATAAAAACATTATAATAAGAATAGGTAAGGGCAGGCCTCAAACTAGGTGAACCAAAATTATAAAATATCGACAAATAACAGTAAACAGTGAGAGAAAAAGATAAGGAAACACAAAATCACAAACCAAGAAACCATATAAATACAAAATAATTCATAAAACAACATAATAACAAAATTAAGTAAAACGAATGATAATAACCAAATGTTAAAATAGGCCAGAGATAACAAAACATAATCATGTTTGATGTCAAAATAAACTACATCAAAAATGCTATGCAATGATAATAATAACAATCAGATTGGTAATAAGACAAGGAAAATATCTTAGTTAGAAAATATTTATTCATTTTGAACAAAAACTCAAGCTTTATAACAATGATTACAAAATACTTTCAACCAATAGAGAGTAGTCTGGTTGCTATGACAACAAAACATTATTATATGAAAACCGTTAAAAAACGAATTAAGAGTCCATTTTTAGCATCAGAAGAGGGCAGGTGATAAAATTGTCGATCCACAGAAATTAGTAAAAATAAACCAAATAGATGAAAGAAAGTATGCAATAATAATGAAGAGACAAGATTGATAGAACATTTCAACAAAATTAAACCAAATTAAATACGAATAACAAGAAATAACACCCATATTAGAGAAGGACGACTCGAACACCAGAACTGATGAAATTAATCCACCAAACATCAATGAAATTGTAAAGTATAATACTAAATTACTTAACTACACCCACAAGACTTTTCACAACACTTAACGAATGTATGCACATTTTCAAAACTTGGCTCAAACTTAATAAACACTGAATAATTATTCAAATATTTAATAACTAGTATTAAAAGATTGTTCAAATTCACTATTAACTCTTTGAGATTTAAGAAACGATTTATGCACAATTCGAACTTAACCTATGTTGTAAAGTGAACTCACTATTGTTTTAAACCATAAGTAAAATGTTGTAAAGGAAGATTATTATATTTAATTAACTTGATGTAAAGGATTGTACTTTCAAAAATCATTTTGCAAACCTTTTTTTTGCCGTAATCAAAAGAACTTATTGAATGACCACATGTCTGAATAAATAGAGAAGACATTTTAGCGTGTCACCAATCGACCCAAAAGTCAAGAATAGCCAACCGCTGAGTGGTAAATTATTTATAGCCGGAGCATAACAAGTACAAAAGTAATATAATTTTATATTTTCATGTTCGCGTAATTATTAACAGCAGAATTGGCCATTAATAAACCAATACTTATATTAATACCTGTTCATTATTTCACAAATTAATTTTTATGTATTTAATTCATTAACATAGCACCGTAACAATTCTTTCTACAAGAAATACAGGTTGGTAAGACTTCGCGGGTAAACAGATTTGAATTTCTCCGACGAACAACAGTGAGATATACGGTTGCGCTAGACGACAACTTTTTAATTGTTTTGGACAAACAATTTGGCGCTTATCAAAGGGAAAAAACACTATTAAGAATTCAAACAGGTAAAACAGGTATTGGCGAGGTCAAATACGACTCAAGAAAGTCGTTACGTAATTACGACGCAACGTGAACTTTAACGAAGCGTAACACATCTCTCGTTACAAATTAACTACAATTACACGAGACTTTCAGACCGTACAGGGTCAGGTTGTTACAAATTGACGCACAAACGTGTGGCTATCAGAGCATACAAGAACTCGTTGTTACAATATATACATAAAATAATTTTTTAAACCTTTATTGTTACTTTAGTAGAGCATACCCGATAACCTATGTTTGGATAATTTTAACATATCTTTTGTATGCATTTCACGTAAACACACTTATTCAAGTTATGAGCATTATTTCGATTCTTTTCATGTTTGATTCTAAAATCTAAAATCAGATGATTTTTATAATTATTTTTAAAACATGTTGTATGTTGTTAATAACTAATTTACATTGAAAAGAAATTGAGTAAACTAGTTTGTTTGCTTTTTATCAATTTATTGACTCATTAGGGTGTTACAACATTTTGATTGAGTATACTTATGTTTTCTCGGATTTTCATTGTGTAACCGTAAAACGTTAAACTTCTGGTGATACTGACACATTTTGGTAAGTAATATGTAAGTCTATTAGAATTTTATATTTACATTAGAATATTTCAACTTAGAATGATTTTTTTTCAACAAGCATTATATTAATCTCCATAGGTTCTACTAGGTATTTTCAACACATTTCTAAAACGCCTGACACATTCATTGAATAGTTATAATTATAACCAATGCAGAGGATAATGTTTAAGTCGAACATTGTCGTCTCGCTTGTTAATAATGTAAGTGACATTTTTGCGTTTAGAAACTGTTGTCACACTATTTAAGTCATACTGATCGAAAAATTTTAAATTTGTGTAATTTAATAATAATTAATAATTTAATAATCCAAACGTACCTCCTAGGAATGGGGGATGGGCAACTCCTACGGGCGGCTAACGCGGATTTAGAGACCGAGTGACAGCCGGTATAAGCTGTCCCTCCTCTGCTTGTCATTTCAGGTAAAGGTTAGGGCACTCTCTTGCCCTTGGGGTAAGAAATTGCCCCTAAGGGTGGATGGCCCAACATTTGGGCAACGGCATAGGATGCAGGAGGGAAGGAGAAACCTTCGCATTAAAGATCCGTATGGATATCTCATCCCCGATTTTCAGGGATGGTATGGAGGCCCGTACCCGGGGTAACTAGGGTGAAGTCTCTAAAGGTCAGAGATGAGCGGATGGAACAACGCCTCATGTGCGGTAGTACGCATGGTGGCTAGACTTAAGCCATAAGACAGCAGTCCTCTGACGTCACCCTCTGCGAAGAGCTGGTAACTCTTCCAGAGTAATTAATTACTGAAATTCTTCACAGTAAAATAGCGGATGGATTTAACGGACAACGACCAAGGCAGATGTAGGAAGACCGAGAGTTAGATGGAGAGATACTCTGTGAAGACGGAACAGGCAAAGTACCTACTCCGTGAGGTGAAAAAGAAGAATAAGATAAATTTAATTTAATAAAGTGATAAATGTATTCTACGCCAGAAACCACAATTGGGCTTCTTCCGAATGTCACACTACAGCTGGCCTATAGATACTGAATAAGGAATCAGTATCAGTAATTTTATGAACAGAAAATATTTTGTAACGTAAATGAAAGCCAAATTACATTCTACCGTTTACGTATTAAAGTGAATAAACTTATTATATAATTTTGTTGAGATTAAAGGAATAGTTACCGTAATTGATACACTAAACTTATAAACATTGAACAGCCCTTGTATAAAAAACAACAGATTACAGGAAAGTATTTATATTCCTTTATCAGAAGGAAAAAGTGTATTTATCGTTCATTTACGAGACACACTTTTATCAATTAATTTATCGTTTAGCTCAATTAATTGTACATACATGCATACATACATAATTAAAGCCTTTCCTTTTTGTCGTCTAGTTGTATATTCATATTGATGTTAAAATATATATATTGCAACAAAACAAATATAAGGCATAGTAAATTAGAACAAAATAATATCAGAGCCTTTTATCTGGAGTTAGGTATTTATTTTAAAACAAATTTAATATGGTCTGTGATTACAACATAAATTATTTATTCTTAAATTTTAATAGAGTCTGTGAAATGGTTTGAATGTTTTCTTTCTTGTAGTCTATTTTACTTGTTCGACGAAATCCCTTGACGAACCGTGGAACTGCTCCACCGCCACACTCGTCGCCTGCTGGATCCGTTGCAATGATGACACGTAGAACTCTTGCGACACACGCACGCACGCCGTTTCACCGATATAGTTTATCTCATTTATCTCAGAGCTCGAAAATGGGTTTAACTATTATTAATTAAATTTCGGTGTGTTTTACGTACACCTTCCGGTGTCTTGACGTGTCCTCGCGTTCACCCAGATATATTTCGGCAAATACACGCGATTCCTGTGCGGAAAATCTTAACCTCTCGTGAGACAGCACTATTTAATTCATGATTAAATTATTTTGAGTTCTAATGCCCAATCGATCTAGAAAACGGGCAACTCGTTGCCAAGACCACGTACTCGTAACCCTTATGTAGAACGTATACTAATACGACAAACTCGCACAGAGACATGTCTGTTAAGGCCGAGCTGTTAGGTTGAACTGAGCAAAGCTTCGTTCGCAAGGGACCAAACTGAATGAAAATTGGAGCCTCTGATTGGTCAAAACCCATAGAACGTGATTGATGGGTTAGATAGATAGACATATGTCCTGATAAATTTTGCTGAAAACTGCAAAAGCATGTATAGATTTTATCTAAAAGTTTTATGACTTTCAGAAGATAAGGATTCTTTAGAAAAGTTAATTCTCTTAAAAAATACATATTAAAACAATATGTTTTGAGTCTCTGACATATGAAAAATGTAGCGCTAAATCAGAAGTATGAGCTGTCCAAATTTCAATACGATACGTTAATTTACACCAGAGTTATTCATGTAAATACGAATAACACGCGCACACGCGGATTCGCGCACTAAATTCGCACGTGACATGACAGAAAATAAATTTATGGGCATTTTGACATACAACAGTTAATTACCCACTTTTTTTAAAAAAACTTATAGCTATTTTACATAATTTTAACGAAATAAATTTTCAACATGTCTATAACGTCATAAATTGTATAAAAGCATGTAGTCATAGCTATCAAGACCCTTTTCTGCTATGTTCCATTGCAATATATATATATATATATATATATATATATATATATATATATATTAGAATAACTAAGATTTTACTTGTTTCTGCAAGTGGTACTGTAATCCAGCTAAACCTCTCTCCGTGTTTATTTCGCTTTGCAGCTTATTTAACTTTTAGTTTTTAGCTTTAAACTTTTTAGCTTCATAGTTTCTTTGATGTCAGGAGCATTATAGATTGAACTCAGATATTTTTATGTATTGAATACGTCATTTTTATTTAACACAAAAATAAAAACTCGATAAGTACTCGATTAGTACGTATACGTTTACACAAAATTTGATAATTTTGAAACACGGTCCATCCATAATTCTTAACGATTTTTTTTTCCTTTTTCGTAGGAAAAACTTTATATAGAAAACATGTTCAGGATAATATCATTCAACAAAAGAAAACGTGTTCAAGTGTTTATGAGAATGTTATAGTCACTGATGTAGCTGGTTGATGAAACTGGGATGCATAAACATGTGTTTCTTAATGTCAGTGCTTTCAGTCATCTTCTACTGCATGTTAGCTAATAATACATTAACAGCTCTTTACTAAGTACAAACGCATACATAAACATTAATTTTCTGGTTAGTCTGGAGTGTCTCATTGCTTATACAAGCAGATTCATGCAAACTAAGTCTAGTCACGTAGAAATCAGATTCACGTAGAAGTCTAGGGCACCTATTTAGTAACCGTCGGAGTAACTACTATTTATATGTAGTTTCGAAGGCTTTGAGAAGGGAGCAAGTACCTGCTGAATCGAAAATGTCTCCTAGAGATTCAGATATTAGTGTCGATTAAATAAAACCAAGCCACTTGTATCTCCTGATATTGCCTATGTGCGAAGACATTCTACCAATACTGAGTTTATTTCATTTTTCCAACATGAGCAGGTGACACTAGAAAAGTTCAGTCTCATTGCGCGCGCGCGCGCGCGTGTAGTCTAAACGTATATAACTACACATTAAATGTTGTTTTGACACAAACAATTGTAGAGCACTTTGTAATTCAATTAAAATTTTGCATAAACTTTTACGTAAACAGTCAAAACTTAAGTTTGAACAGTGTGAAGTTGAAAGTATTTTTGTAACTCTTAATAATTAATTGTGATGATTACGTTTGTATTCAGCGTGAGGGTGATACAAAGAAGTAAGGCTATTTTCACAGTAGTCTTGAAATTCTAAAGTAATAGTTAAATAATTTTTAAAAATCTTCGCTTTTTGCGTAGACATAACAACGGCAACATGCCTAAGTCAGGAGAAAGGAAGTTGGATTACTTTTTGTAATCTTTAACTAGATGAAGATAGGTTTAGTAAAGTTCTATGAATTAAACGGCACAATTATAAATATTTATCTTATTGTTTTGATAATTTTCTGTCATCTTCTGGAGAATTATAGAAGAATTTTTATGATATCCGAGTCACTACAGTTATGAGTCGGGTCTTGTAGCATTTCATCTGTAAGGGTCCTGTTGATGACAATATTTTCTTGAAACATCGTCAAAAATATTTGTAAACTGTCCATGAAGATTCTTTTTATTCTATCCAGTAAAATAAACTTATCATAATTTATTAATTTTCGGTTGTTACTAGAAATAAGATACTTATAAGTAGGTTTCTATAGTTGAATTAATGTAAAACTTCATGAATATGGGTCATCAAAGTACTATTTCAACTTAAATTCTTCTCTGTTTACAAGGCCGTCCGTGGTACGACCTCTTGGTTACAAATTATTAACGCACTCACCGTGTTATTAGAGTATGCTAGCACCCCAACCATGAAGTTCTCAACCGAATGACACTAATGCCTTGTAATGGACAAACACACCAATACTTATCGTATCCCACAGACCAACATGAGATTTTCTTCAATTCATCAAAGACTTAGGTGTCAACTTAGAGGTGAAAATTGTTGTTGATCGGTTTGTATGTCTCCGACTGGCGTGACATAATGTGCCTCACGTACTGCACACAAGTCTCTCAAATCTTTTGTCCTGAGGGATGAAGAGTTGCCATTTCACCGATTGTGCTCTATTCGGGCCTGGCGGAGACCAATCGTAACAGCAGTCTTATAATGTGCCCCATCCAACTCACTTCCCTCTTACGCGGCTTTGCAGTGAATCTATCACTTCCCCAGTGCGGCGAAACGAGCAAAAATATCGTTAGTCCCTCACTCGTCTCAGTAATTTCAGTAATAAAGTCCTTATTATTTACAAATTCCACCTCTCCGTTATGGATTCCTTTATCTAGTGGGTGCAATTCGGATTTGGCAGAGACCATTTGGATCGATTTAATCGCTAACAACAACAGCAAATCTTCATGATGTGAGCAACACCTTCCATCGTATTGACGGTTTTCTCCACAAACTTGCTTTTCCCTCTTTTGGTATCTGTTATATATCTCTTGAGATCACATCTCGACGACTTACCCTAAAAGTATTCGTCGTTTTACTTGTGCTTTTCCAGTTCTCTACGTACTTTGTCATATGTAATCCCGTAATCATTGTCTCTCCGACAATCCTTTCCTTGCCATAATCTTTCTCCTCGAGTCTCATCTGAATCTTGTGTACATGTAGAGCGTAACTGTACTGTCTGGAGTCACTCTGACTCTATTAAGGATGACGCTATATACTACTTCAGTTCCATTACGCCAATTCTCTTTACTCATGTGATACTTCTCTCTTTTATGGGTTGGCGGCGGAAGTGAATCTAGCAATAAACACTGTAATTCATCTACCAATCATCTACCCGAAACATTTATGTGAATTGATTTCTCACACAACCTGATTTATTAATCTTCTCTCTTGTCTTACCCTTATCCAGCGCCTAAACTTTGCAGCCCACAACTCTGTCTCTAGTCTAGCCGCACTATTAATGTCAATTTGTCTCTCTTATTGAGATACTGTTGCGTCTGTGCAAAGAAATTTCAGTCCATGCATGTACCCGATCTTAGTTATGCATGGATTTTATTCAATGCCTCCCCGCGCCACCATTAACAAGGGGTTCTAATGTAGTATCTCCTTCTGTAACAACGCGGTCATAAAAAGACTGAAACGTTATTCATTTGAGGCTACCGATTCTCATTTACCTCCACAACATTTTTCCCATTCCCGGAAACAAAATATAATTATATTCCATTAGCTGTATGCCTACGGTATTTTGTACACCTTCGGGTCTCAATTATTTTAACAATTACTGACTCTTTCCGACCCGGCGGGTTCGCTTTGGCCTTTTCCGAACGGGTAATCCTACTGACAATGATCGTCAGTTTGTTTTAAATAACTGTTTGCCGTTCTAAATTCGTCTTGACAATCCAGTCTAAGAATTCACAACAATAGTTTCTTCCCTACACAAGAAACCCTTTTTTACGTATGACAAATTAGAAGGTATTCCAGAAAACGGCCAGTGGGTAGATTCGCCTGGACAATGTAAAATAATGACGCAGTCTGCACTTGTACACACATCACAGATATTACTGTACTGTCAGGGACGTTCCGCAGGGGTATACCTATCCGAAAGGTATGGACGATGAAAGAACTTTCAGTCTTGAGGCTGTAAAACCAAAACAAATGATTCCGGTCGTGTTAAACTAAAAACGTAGTGAAGTTTAATATATTTAGGGTAAGGACGCTTAGTCGTTATTTAATTATAGATTAAATGTTTATCCCAGAAAGACGAAACTGAAATCAAAAGCAACTACCTTGCATAATGTTAAACTCTTTTTGGACCCAACTTTGGACCCAGTTAGAATGATCTTTTATTAAATTAAAGGCACGCTGTGCGGTAAAAAGTTTTTCGGTCTCGGTGCGACTGTTGTAAACTTATAATTAAAGAAAAAACAAGTCGTCTACAGACATATGCTGTTTACACTCTAAATAATTTTCCTCCGTAACATCTTTACTTACAGTATATAACTTGATGTTTTTTACTGTGACTCTGATAAACTTTTAGAATTGAATTATGATTAGTTAACTGAAATACATTGTCTTTAAAATGAATAAGCTCAATAAATTTATTTGTGTTCATTAAATTTGTAAGTATTAATAAAACGTAACAAAAATATGCATATCAGGTATTGCAACTTTTGTCTGAAGCATGTTGCCAGTGTTTTTTGATCTTTTTATTTAATGTTGCCATACACGTGAACTAGTAACACAGATTGGTGGGGTTAGTTAAAAAGAGAGCCGAAGGAATAAGTAGAAAATGGATAGAGCAGAAAATAATAGATAGAAATAGAACCTGAATGAAAGAAAGAAAAGGTGGGAGGGATAGAGAGGGGGAGAGAGCGAGGAAGAGAGTGCGAGAGAGTTAAGCAATAGAGAGAAGTAGGAGCTTGGCAGATTTGTTAAGGCTGCTGAATACTTTAGTTGAATACACAAGTACACAACTTCTGTTCACCCTCTGTCTCTTTCTCTCTTTGGGTCATTAACCAATCAGTTGTTTGGAAGTTCTTTTACCGCTGTATTTCAATCCCAGAGTTGACTTACGCCCAATACAAATATTTGTACATGTATTACGTATCAAGTTAACGTGGTTGGGGTAAGATGTTCTAAACCCACAGTTCTCAAACTGTTGTATAACAAAATCATTTTACTTAAGAGTAATGATACCTCATAAGTTTCATTAGTGTTTTCTAGTTTTATGAATTTCCGAGATATCCGGAAGATTTCTGTACAGTGCAGTTATGATAACTGTAAAAAGTTGGCCTGAAGAAATGTATAAAACGGTTTGGGTTACTTTTGGCTGGACAAAACATAGTGATAAGCCATCAAGAATTAATAAGGAGTTACAGATCTGCGGTGGAACAATGAATATGGAATTATGCTGTAGCATAATTTGCTGTAAATAAACTGGTAAAAATATGTAAGAGATTTTTTTTCAGATTACGAATACATTTGTTACTCTCTTGTGTTAAACAGCTACGCAACTGAAAATAACTTATTGACTTATTTTTATTGCTTGCTAAGGGAATAAATATTGCAGTTTATCGAGCCAAGACACACAGAAAATTCAAGAGGAGAAAATAAATCTACAAAAAATTTCATTTCCAAATTTTAAAACAGTTGTATAATTTATTGGTAATTAGTAATTCGTTGAAAATATTTTTATATTTTACAAAATGACTGTAATGTTTTGTAAACGTTTAAAAAAATAAATTGAGTTCGAATGAATTTATATTTTTAATAGATAATAAATTAGTATATTGAGGGATTTCTCTATCATTTGTTGAGATAGAAACAACACATTTTAACTACTAGTACCTCTGGCCAAATTTAAGTAATTAAAACTCTCTTTTACGTCATAACTAAGGCGAGAGTAAAAATGTCAGCTGTAATGAAACCACCATAAGTAGAAATCGTGAACGGTTATTTAGTACAAACGAATGAAACACGCTGAAACATGGCAATCAGTTTATTCTCTATTACCGTTCCCTCCTCCGCCTAATATATGGAAAGAGAATACAATACGTTAACTTTCACGTCTATTACTATTTACAGCCACAAGCATCATTTTTACCGCTCATCTAAAACATTAAACATAAGAAATAAATTTTTAAATACCATATGTCAAATAAATATTTATAATAAGTATATATGAGAAGACAACAAAAGGAGCAGTGAAACTTAGATTACAGAGGAGAAAAAAGTGTTTTTAAGTAAGTCTAACCATCATGAAAACGATTTTGAAGAAAACAAAACCGTTGAAGAGAAACTGACGTATGTTGGAAAGAACACATTAAAAAATATTCCTGGTGAAATCGTAGGAAAGAAAACCATAGTGACAAAGAAACTCTGGATCACAGAAGATATTATAGGTACAACTAGGCCTAGTAGGGTTAAGAAAAAGTAATATTAATTTAATGATGGAAATGGCTTGAGAAAATACAAGATACGAAAAGGGGTATCTTAAGACAGCGATGCAATCTGTTTCCTTTTATTTTCAATGCATATGTTCAAGAAGCAATATTCGTAATCAGAAATGAAGAAAGCAAGGAATAAGAAAAGGAATCGAAATTGAGAGAAAAATTGTAAACACCTTACTCTTTACTGATGTCACATCTATACTTGCTAATAATAAAGGAGATATACAAGAATTGCTTTAAAGAATAGATCAGATACATAAAATGAATTTTATCATGAAAAGGTAGAAAAAAATAAAAGGAACCATAAATGCTATAAATAACAAGGTAATCAATATAAAACTGCTTTGGAGGAATTAGAGCAAATGCGAGAATTTTTTACCTACACAGCACAATAACTGAATATTGTACAAGAAAAAGAGAGATAGTCAGAAGGATTCCCAAGCTAATAGAGCCTTTCATGGTAATAAATATTTTCTGATTTTAGTAAAATAAACATTATTATCCAGAAGGACTTTATTCCAATGTATGAGTGGAGTTGTACTATACGGTTCTGAAATCTGAGCCAACTCAGCTCGAGAGAAAAGAAGATTGGAAGCCATTGAAGTGTGATGCTCCCGAAGATTGTTGAAAATCCCATGTGTAGAAAAGGTATCGAGGGCCACATAATAAGCAGGAAACTGTGGAGACATATTCAACTTATGAGACTAAACGATTGAACGTGTATTAGAGAGTGGCAGCGTAATAAAAAACATAATCGAAGCCTCTTTGAGAGCAGGAATTCAATACGTCAATGAAAGAGCTACTGTGGCACAAGAGAGAAATACAGTAAATGGAGTGCCGCAGCCAACTAGTACTTGAAATGATGACCTTATGGCGATGATCAGATAACTGTTTAGTTGATAATGACACAACGCGTACAATTGGCGTTTGTACACTAATTAATGTAGTTTATATTACACTATATTTTGTGACACTATAATAGCCTACATACTTAGAGTAGTTTCCCGTGTAATCCAATAAAATGTATATAATACGTGTGCCCTATAATTTTGATATGCTACGAAAAAGTTAAACTCTGAAGTGACGTGAAACATTGAAGTTCACCCTTGGAACTGTATCGAGATTGCACAATACTGATGTTATACCATTTTATGGTCGTCTTCAGTGACAGCTTAGTTTACTGGAAGTAATTTTATTGCGGTCGTTTTGCTTGTGTTCGGAAATTCCCTCTCCTTCGCACCCCTTAAATAAAAAAAATTGATTTCACAAATGTAGCTTCTTTGATAGCCTCGTTTTTCCAGAAAGTAATAATTACCAAGTGTGTCTGTAAGAGTAATTAGCAATATATAAAAGTCACCGGCTAGAAGTTGTCTTTAGTTTAGTAGTAACGGTGAATTAATAAACGATAAACGTTTTGTAAGGTTCGGTCATTGACTTGACACAGTTATGAAGCATGTTTGTCGAGGTTTCGTTAAAATTTATTGTTATAATCAGGATCTGAATATGGAGGTACAAAAACCATACGTACAAAAATACAAAAATAATACGTACGTTATTATCACATACATTTTAGTGTCAATGTGTTTGTATATGTTACACTATGACACTTGTGTTATTATTATTATTACTGTTATATTGGTAAGAATAATTATAATAGTCTGTAATTAATAACATTTATTATAAATGAATAATAACTCTATAATACATGTATAATATATGTATTTTTGTACTGCCCGCATATAGATTCTGATGATGAAAAATAATTTCAAACCATGATGAAAATGTTCGAAATGTCTACGAAAAATTTAAAATTGTGTCTAGTTAATGACATTTCAGAAACTTTGATCACTAAATAGGTATTACAAAAGAATACAATGCTGTCAAGCAACTTACGTATTGCAGTATTTTCTTAATTCATTTCTAACTTTATGTAAAAAGAACGAGTAATTTTTTTCTAACCAAATCACTTCATGTGATATACTAGATAAGACGTTTGAGGGAACTATCGTCTCTTGCATGTAATCCAAATTAAATTAATTGACTCTTCGCACTTTTGGCGAGGTAAAATTAACGAAAATTGTGTGTAGAACTGGGTTAATTGAAATAAGCCTATCTAGGTACTTTGAAAATTACACAGCCTAACACTGAGATGGCGCCAGGATTTTCAAAGGTGATCGACGAGTGAAAATTCGTAAGTTTGCACGAAAATCTCAATGGATATACAGTGTGAACATGAACTGATAAAACAATGGTTTACAACTACACGCCAGAGACGAGATAATAGTCCAAACTCTAGGTGGAAGCGAGCGGAAGCGCTTCAGCGAAGGCAAAAGCTGTTTCATTAGTTGGAAAGGTGGAAGCAACTGTTTTCGGGATTCGCAGGGTAGAGTGCTCGTGGACTATCTATAACAATGCATACCCATCAAGGAAGTGTTGCAGCACTGCAGAAACAATTAAATTATGCTATTAAGGCCAAACATTTGCATTTGACAAAGGGAAAAGTGCTTTTCCTTCACGACAATGCACCCGCTCACACTTCAACTACAGTCACAAATTAAACTTTAAAAATCTCCACGAATTAAGGTGTGAATTGCTGCCACGCGAACCATAGTCACCAGAGTTAGTCCCCAGTTACTTTTCTTGTTCCGGAATTTTAAGAAGTGACTCGCTGTAAAAAGATTCATTTGAAATAAGGGTATCATGAAACAAACGCTTATTTTGGGTAGTTAGAGAAATTGTGTTACACGCTTACTGAAGATATAACGAAGCTAGTATATCAGGAAGCTGGTATAAATGTATTTAGTTGAAAAGCGACTATGTTGAAAAATAAAGAACTTTAAAATCGTGGTCAAGCCGAGAACTTTTAAAATACCTAGTGACTTAGTGAGCGCTATAAAGTGCTATAAATGTTTGAGATACACAAATTTAGCTCTTACAAACTTTGGAATTTCAAAAATTGCAATACGTCATAACTTACCGTAGTGTACTCTCGAACATTTCTTGTGAAAAGCGTTTATAAGTTGTATCCATACTTTCTAAAAAGATAGGATAATTTAACTTTATAAACTGTATGTAAAATTCGACAAGATGAAACAGAACCTTCTCAAGAAATGTAGTATGGTTCAGTGTTTGCCAGTTTTTAGTGGTAATAAGCTCAAAAAAAGATCCTTTCCGAGAACAAAGAGTTACACATAGTAAAAATGTTTCACCTAATCAACAGTAGGCCAGTGGTGCAGTATAATGAGGACCACATTCATTAGGAATAGCGTTTCAAAATAGTATAAGAAAAAATTTATTCTTCACGGAGTGTCTGATACTTCTATGAATATTATATTTTGCAGTAATTCATTCGAATACAGATGCCTTCTGTGTTGGAAAGGGTAAACCTCAGTTGATGTCTGAGAAAAGTTCTGGATAGAATTATAAAAATTACGAGAGTCGATAAAAAATTACGCCTCCATGTTGTAACTTTTTACCTACTACAGTGACCGTAAATGTCCGAGAATAGTGTTACAGAGGCGTTCTCTCCTAGTAAAGTAGACTTTACTTTTTAATATCGACTTGATACGAATGTGGACCCAATGCTAATACAAAAATCGGCGGACGTAGAGTTGCGTAAGAAAAGCCATAATCGATTAAACAATGTTTAAGGGGCTGCTGTAATGGACATTGGATGGGTGGTCTTGTATGAAGAAGTTTTATAAAACAAAAGCAGAAATTGTTGGCAAACCGAAGAATAGTCCGTCAATATCAGTCACCGATGATAGCCGACAACGTGCTGATCAGTTGATTCGGATAGACGTACCATTGTTCAGGATGTTTCTGATACATTAAACATGTTCTTTGGTTCTGCACAAACGATAATTTCTGACTTGAGATACTGTAAACTTTGTCCAAGTTTGTCCCAAGGGGTTGGACTGTTGACAGTTAGAGGAGGCGTGTGGAGGAGTGTCAACAGCTCGTGGAGGCAATTAATGCTGAGGGACAGGATTTGCTCACAAATGTGATTACTAGGGATCACTACTACATTTTAGAAGCTAAAGGAGGTACCAGGAAGAAGAACATACATTCCATACAGCTCTATCACGATAATGCAATACGTTTGCATTACGACACGTTAATGTTCACAAACCGGGCGATTGCTAAAAGGTACTGGTTCGTGGTGAGTCATTAACAGTAGAGTACTGATTTGGACTATTTGACGGTTACTTACTTGGGAGTTCTTATTTCCGCTTTATGTTCAATTACAAATTTCTCCGTTCCACATATATATTCGTATTCTAGGTACTGAGAATATTTATATAATAATTGCTAACTAATAAAGTCACCATATTTTTTAAAATAATAGATGAGACACATAAGAAATTGATAATAGATCGTTAATAGATCGTTCTTCACGCAGCCTTTTATTGTACTAAATGTAAATTATTTTAATATAGTTCCATCAATAAATTAAGGTTTTTGTAGTATACGATTATTGAGCAAAATAAATCAGAACCTGGTTTTTTTTGCTACTTCACATTCGGCTTATGAGCCGGATTTAGAGTAGTTCCAGAATTATAGTGGCATAATTGTTTAAATTAAACTATTCAATAGGTTAGCTCCTCCGTATTTCCTGAAGCATGCAAATATTTAATTTTAACTTCTTTTATAGCCTATTAAAAATTTGAGCTATAAATGAATGATACAAAATTTATTTTGCAACTTTGGTTTAATACGATATTTCGTTTTTGTGTCTTTTTTTTGTAGAAGTATCAAATTATAATATTTTGTTTGTAAATGTAGCTTTAATAAAATTTTGTAAAAGTATTTTGTAACAATTATTTATTCTTTTGCTTACAAGATACTTAAAAAGATAGTAAAACTAAATAATGTAGTTTTGGAGATACTTAAATAAGGAAGTTCTTTATGTGGGCGGCATTGCCGTCAGCTAGTGCGTCTTGTCTATGTAAATGATAAAATTGTACTGACTAAGTGATACGTAACAATTGTCGGACTGACAATTGTAATCCAATTGTCAGTTCGATACACTGGGTAATAAATTCCAAATAAGATAACTTTAATGTAATGTAAATGGGAAAATTCCTTATTTTATGTTAGAAATTAAATAGGAAAGATAAATATCTGTTAATCAACAGTACATTTTTTAATTTTATAAACATTAAAAACAAACAAAGAAATTTAAAAATGATTTCAACTAATTTTTGAAAAACATGTAAATCACTGGTTATATCTAAATCATCTAAGAAACTATAATTATTTAAAAAAAAATAACGTTGACGAAATATTTTTAATAGACTTAGAGAGAAAAATGGTTATAAATATATTTGTTAAAATAAATCAACAAGCCAACGCTTTTTAATAGTAGTCTTGAAGTAGCGTAAAGGTGAAACGTTTGGAGGAAGAGAAAATAATGGACCAAAGCAAAGATTAAACTCTAGTTTTATATTCAAAGATGATTATGAGAGGAACAGAAAATCATGTACAAAAGAGAAGAAAGTGAAGAAGCTAAAACCTAGTCAAACGTTGTGGTTACGAGAGGATCTACTAAACGCTGAAGTATGCGAGTCAATCATTTTGTTTAACAAGGACACGAGTGTCACTGAGAAAGACTCCAAATTCTGTTGATGTTTTAAAGCGTACTTCATAATAAACAGATCTGTTTCTCCCCGGTATTTTGTGGACTCCTGGTTTACATTTCTCTAAACAGTATATAACCGTATATAACAATTTGAACTAGACAATTACAGGTTAGTTAAAATAACTCAAAAAGATACAGAAAATGTGTACTAATAGTCAAATGTAAAACTATATCAACATGTGAAGTGTAATGTAAGCAAGAAAAGAGCAAAAGTAAGGATAATTTTAATTTTTACTTTTATGAATGTGTAGAGTTAATCCTCACTAATTAATAGTTTATTTAGGATAAAATGCAAGAAGTTACTAAATTTTAGTACATAGTATCATTTTTCCATATAATTTATCTCATACACTGGGTACTTATGATGTACCCTACACACATATTCCTTATACGTTTACATGTTTTCAACTCTTTTTTTGATTGTAAAAAAATGAGCACTAGTGTTAGAAGTAAATTAGTTTTTTATTGTTCTCCATGATGTGTAAAGTTGTTTTGTTTTCATAATGTCTTATGTTCAACTTAACAGGATAAATACCTGCAAACATATGCGCATCTAACTGAAGGTTTGCAATCCTACATTATGTCTTCGATAACTGCATTGAACATAAATCATTACAGTTAGTCAATGTAAAGGTATGATGAAATAAATGTTTTTATGTCTTGATAAACATTTTCTTGTTATCTTAACCATAAATAGAGTACCGAAATACCGTGTTGCTTTATAACTTTGAAATTTAAAAACAAGAGGGGAGTAGATTTGTAGAAAACCAAATTTCGATTGTTTAGCAAAGATTTTAAACAGTGGAATGTAGAGGAATAATAAACTTTCCCGAAATGGCTACTTTGATAATACTGTTCAATCTGACACGACTATGTAAGTAGACTACTAGCAAAGACTGTATACAACATTGTTATATTAGAGCCATATTCAACTGAATTTTACTAGATTTTTATTACAATATTCAACTGCATTGT
Organism: Magicicada septendecula; assembly: GCA_034769895.1. Taxonomy (NCBI): domain Eukaryota; kingdom Metazoa; phylum Arthropoda; class Insecta; order Hemiptera; family Cicadidae; genus Magicicada; species Magicicada septendecula. Next base: position 1,100,007,178 of record CM068367.1, on the reverse strand, counting down.
GCGTATTGCGTACAGGCACATAGCAATTTCATACTATTGGCGAATAGGGAATGAAATAAAATGTAACATATGATTAGTCAAACACTGAACTAGAAATATTACAACAGTAAAACTGTTACTGAATCAACGAGTTTACTTAACGATGTATAGTACACGAATTCAGTTGCTATAAACTTAATCAAATCACGTTTCGCTTCGTAAATAACGCTACAGACAAATGCATATTGGCAAACAGAGTAAAGTAAATACTCCGGAGAAAAGGTTACATCAAAACAAATGTTTACATTGTATACAGAGAAAATAATTCTGCACTCACAGATAATGTATACAATAAAGTTGTGTTTATACTGCTAATAAAAATTATGTTTGAATCATATGAAACCCCCAGAATAGGTCTGAATAGTTATACAAACTTTACCTAGTAATTGTGTAAGCTTTGATAAAATTTATCCAGTAATTTGCGATTCATTTTAATGTTCCCGTTTTAGATCACGTTCTTTTATAATATTAAATTGTGAAAGGGTATCTAGAGATTCACGTATAGATGTCCCACTGAGCTCTTACGGCCCATTCATTTCTTCCGTTACAAACGTAATATAGACCCATGTAAATTCTTTACCGTGTTTTCGCAACTCTTTTGTTTACCAACATACCACAAGAGCAAGTTATGTGTTTCATATATGGATTTAAAGAGGAAATTCTTACAAATACAGTGGTGTATATGACAAAACAATAAACAATTTCTTGAGTTTCATATAACCAATTATTTTCCTTAACGCTGAAAAATAAAATTTTACTATTACTTAAAAAATATAGTAAGCAAGGATTTTTTTAATTTTTGGCCAGGTACAAACTCACAGTGAGTAAATTTTAGACAAAGAATTATATTTTATTTTAACAACTTTTTGATACGGACCACAACTTTTTGATTTGTCCGTGAAGAAGAAGGGATTTGGAAGTTAAAGTAATTCACGCCACCATTCTGATGCCTTCTTGTCATCAGATGTTCAACTGAAAAAGCCTTAACAACTTTAGTTACTACCTACTATTGTGTAGTTTTCTAATAAATATCTGGCTGAATTCGCTGTTGCATATTAGCTCATTTACAATATATTTTAATTTTTTTAAATTAATTGGTTTTAATTTCTTAATGTTTAATTAGTTATTAATAATCATTAATGTGCGGCTATGAACCGAGCAATCAAATATCCGAGACAGCTAAGAAGCGTTTTGTGATCACTATCCTTTTGCAGATTAAAAATTTTTTAAATAGTTTTTACAATATTAATTTTTTAAAACTTTTCTTCCATATAGTAAATTACTGTGAATATGTCCGCAAGAGTTTGTTTCTGTAGTAGAATATAATGTAGGCCTATTCTATTTCAAAGAGTTTGTTTTAACAATCTTTTTTATATTAAATCATTATTTGACATTCCTTGCATATCTAAACGCGTTTAACACAAATGTATAAATGTGTATAAGCGAGTATACATAAATGTGTTTAAAGTATTTATTTGATTTTCGTTGTTTTCGATGTACATTTCATTGAACACTACTATTGAAAAGGGTCAGAGTAAATGTTTTGTATACGTATTACTTTATGTAATTAATTGCAAATGGTTATAGTTGCCTTTAGCGCTCGCGCGCGTGCGTGTATGCAGGATTTAAACGTGAAAAAATTAAATGTAACAGAATTTGCATCTTTAACAGCTCCGCATGAGGCTTTGTTAATTGTGCTGTATATACACTAAGCCTATTGTGTTTACATACTGTGACACCATATCTTCATATTAATGGGTACACATTATAAATACTTAGCAAAAATCTTGACGTACAAAGTTTTTCGCCTGAGTATTTTAAACCGTACATTTGACCAGTTTACCGTACCGTTATAAAGACTATCATGTGAAAGGACGTGCTTATGTGATTTATTGCGCAAAACGTTTATATAATTTCTGTTACGTAAATCTAATTAGACCATAGTGACCAGACTAAAACTTCAAAATAGGTTTATAATTAGTAACTAAAACCAATAAATTTTAAATTTTATTTGAATTAATAAAATAAGCTACTGTTAGTAATCGCATACGACAATAGAAAGTAAAAAATCCCGCCCCGTCTACTGTAACGTAAGCACAATAGTAAATTTTAGTTGCGAGTAATAGCCGAACTAGAGGTAAACCCGTAGTAGCAATATCAGACTGGCTGCTATTATGTAAACATTCTGATAAAATTTAACTGTAATTTGGATGCAAACAACGAGCAACGCAGCACTAATTTACGGTTGTATTATGCGGCAGTATCTGGTTTAGTGCTGTAGTCTCATTACACTGAAATTTCTAATCATAACGCATGGTAGCTTCGGCCCGTCTCCGTTTACAGGATACATAAAGCCCTATCCAACTAATGCCAATCTAACAAGCTAGAAATAGTTCTGTTAGTTTTACTAGTTTTACTCGTAGTCCTATTAACGCACAAACATTAAAATTTAAATTGATTTTTATTTTAAGATTTTGAAATAAAAAACATTTTGTTTTTAAAATATGAATACATAGGAGTAAATATGCTTCAATCCAAATGTGACATTATTTCCTGTAACATTTACTTCAAAGAATAAGCTTGCTTTAAAATCTGTTTTTAAAAGTAAAGGTTATACTATTTCATTCAAAACCAGTAATAATTTAAACAATTTTTTCAAAACTAAAATAAATATTCCTTTAAAAAATAAATCAGGTGTCTATAAAATTAAATGTGATAATTGTGCAGCATTCTACATTGGCCAATCCGGCAGAGATTTTTACACAAGATTTTTAGAGCACATTCCAAAAACAAATAATAATAATTCCAGTTATGCACAACATTTAATAGAAAATGATCATAGTTATACTAGTTTCGAAAACAATTTCGTGGCGTTGCATACTTGCAAGAAGGGTAAATTAATGGATAGTCTAGAGGAGTTCGAAATATACAAAGCTACAAAAAACGCAATGACCAAAAATAACTTATTAAACGATCAAATGAACTTCGGTTCTTATAACCTGTTTGACACTGCTATACGGTTTAATGATAAGTATAGCCAGTCGTGAGGAAGTCGTAATACAGCGTGCATGCATGCGGACGCTCTGAACGATTCCGTTGTTACGTTTTTGTTTATATTTTTATTTAAAAGATTTTAAATATTTTAAAATTATGACAAACCACAAATTGTGGTATACATTTAAAGTTTGATAATTGTGTATCTGAAGATGAGATTTTATCCCGAAACGGGTCATTAACCGACAGCAGCTAGTGTCACTAAGGTGGACCGAATAAGGTAATTTAATTATATTAACCATATAGTGACTCGGTACGTTAAACATGAATAAATTGAAAGCTTGCTTCAATTTGACTTCCCAATCATATCTTATCTGGCCTCTACAAATCAGTTTTCATTTTAATTAAATTTATTCGGCTACTAGAGTAGCAAGATTAACAATTTAAAAAATTAAATTATATTAAACCCATATAGAATTATTAGTAGCGTTTAATTATAGAAAGTTTCTACTAAATTGCGAAATTTGAAAATCTTTATCAATTCTAGAATGTGGAAAATAAAATCTATTACCGGTCTCTAAAATTGATGGTAAAGCTTCACTACAAGAAAGGGAGAATGAAAATGTGTTCGTTGTTTTCATTAGGTAATATTTGTGGAGAACAATGTCCCGACGTCGAAATTAATTTTGCACGGTAAACGTAAACAACGGTAATTAGGTATTCACCTGTATCTACTTTCACTATACACGTACGATTTAATTACTAAAACTAATTATAGGCCTACTTTTATAGAAACATCTGTATGCGGCATACGAATAAAACTCAGATATAACTGTACAACAATAACCCGGAGACAGCACCTTTAAGTTTCCAAACTCTAGCTGCTCCGACGTTTCTACTTTAACAATAAACGGTAGTTCAGAAAGACAATACAGTAGGCTGCAGTTTGTCAAATTTATATTCAAAAACATTAAAGGTTGTGAAGGTTGTTAGCTAGAAAAGCAGGTTTAATAAATGTAAACATTAAAGCATTAAGTGCTCGGATCACCATTAACATGATGGTGTCAAGAATGAGGTTGTGAGCAGCTACCTGCACTAACAATATTGTAACAGTTAATAAATAATAAATAAATAAAATTTAAATCTCAAATGTACTTATGTGCCTCACGTTTGAAGCACCAAATTTGTATTACAAAATAAAATAAATTTCAATTAAATCTTCTGTTGTATACATCGATTCTTCTTTAAGGCCTAACGTTACCGGCGCTGAATATGCATAATTAAATAAAAGGATTAAATTCAATTAAAATGAACAATGTGTTTTGTTATGATGTGTTATCAAACGTTGTTGGGTCAAATATAAATAAAAATAAATTTAAATTAACAGGAAATGTATCCATTCTCCCTCAATGCCTTTCGTTGTAAGCTAATTTTATGAGGTTTTAAACTATTTATGTTTCTTACAATTTTTTTCTAATGATTTTATTTTATTTTTAATGTAAAAATAACTAAGTAAGTATAGGCTTGTAGAATGTAGAATTACTTTAAAAATTAATTTGAATGAATAATAATTTAAAATCTAATTTATTATCGGTGCTCACCTTGGTACCCAAAGTCGCTACCCGACTTCGCTTCGAATTCTGTCAACCCGAGCACACGTCTTTTTAATCTTTTATTAATAATTCCAAATAATTACAACAACTATGAATTCGTTTACTTCAATATTCTTTTATTATAGAATAAATAAATATTCTTTAAAAGTTATTAGTCAATTACCTTAGATGTACAATTACTAGCTCATAGGTTGGCAGTATCGGAAAATTCTCAGGGACTAGGTTAATTTTTGTTTATTAATTCAACTTAAATATGTTTCTGGGTTCTTCTGACTACAATAATTTACTTGAAAAATGCCCTTAGTGAAGTACAAAACATCACAGTTCTTCGATATATTACAGAAAATAAATATTACTTATAATTAGTGAACAAAATCGTTTTCGGCAGTGTATAATAATATTGTCCAGTGTCCTTCTAGGTTAACAGTGAATTCAGTTCTTAATTAATTCTAAGTGTACATAAATAAATATCTTATAAATTAGTGATTACAAAAGTGTTAATGTTCAGTGGTTCAGAGAGTGTTCAAATAATAAAAATAGCGTATAATTAATATTTAGTGTCACACTTAGGTTATATAGAAATAATGACTTGAGTTAATCTCACCAATTATTATACACTTTTTAAACTCTGGTAGGTTGTTTTCACAATTAAATATTGTTAAATCACTCTTCACAATTCACAAATTAAGTTACTCACCGAATTTCATAACTTACAAATATATCTTGATCACTTAACCTGTCTGGTGTTCGATACTCGTTAATAATTTCCTGGACACAAGTAATACAAGGAGTGTGTTCTTTACTCTTCGAGGTGTACCAATCAACTAACTGGCGTGGGTTAATTTTTCTGGCTTCTTGGACCAAAACTTGCAAAATTCCGATTGGTCGAAGCCCTAGGCATTGTCATTTGGTGGCGTCGGTTTTTCTAGTTCCAATACACCACCAAATAATTATTTTGAAACTCCCACCTTATACTAAATATAATGCTAATGAGATGGTCATTAATGAATTCCCTTTTTTTCACTGATTAATTAGACACATCACAAGATAGGTTTCTGTTCAGTGTCTTAGATGTTACAAGTTTTGTTTTTTTTGCCTAAATTTATGTTTTATATTTAAAAGTGCGCTTTCTGTACCCTTAATGGTTTAAAACAATTCCTATTCACTTTCAATGTACTAATAACAGTTAGATACATTAATATTAGTAATGGTTATAACAAATGTCAACATAATTGTCTTATGCACTTTAACATCCTTAATTTTTCTAATATACATTGTTATTTTATAAGATACAATCATTTTATGGTTTACATTATACCCTCTCCCTTACTACAGTTCTTCTGAAACTTACTCTAATTGCAAACACCAATTTTATACAATAACCTTTTTAGGCCATTTCTTAATTTATGTAATGCACTTTAACATAATAATCATAATGACCTGTTTCTTTTTGTAACAGTTTATACCTGATTCTTACTAATAATTATAAATGATAATATTTAAATAAACAGGTTTCTTTCTTTAGCATAATAATCATCATGATCTGTTTACTTGTGACAGTTTGTTCATGATGTTTAATAATAATAATAGAAATTATATAACATAATGTTTGAATAAATAGTTTTCTTACTTTAACATGTAATCATCATGATCTGTTCCTTATGTAACAGTTCATTCATGATAATTAGTAAAAATAACACAAATTATATACCATAATTTAACCAACTATATTGGTAATTCTTTAAACATATTAATTGTCATCCTGACAAGTTCTATAATAGGATAACTATTAACAATCACTCAAATTTATGTCAAAGATGTTAGCTACAATATTTTGATATAATTTTTATTACACTTTACAATATAACATTAATTATTTATGCCTAATGTGACATGAGTCTTACCTATATTTAAGGCATTATGACCTACAGCATTTAACAGAAATAGGTATTACAATGCTGTGACATTCCCTATGTACTTTACTTGACTATTGTATATCATTTTTATAAACTAAAACAAACATTTTACAACATAAACTTAGTACTTAACTATTGTTTTGTACTTCAATTGAATTTACTAATTAGGTTGGGTTATGCACTTTGGTAATTTTCTACTCTTTAACATATATAAATTTTTATATTTATTTAGGAAGAACTGTCACTTTACAATATATAAGTTTAATATTTATTTTGAGGGAGCCTTCACGTTACAATATGCATATAAAAACATAAATATGATTCCCAGGTTACTCAATAAATCTTCTAGAAATTTGCGCTGTGCATGCTAAATGAAGTATTGTCGGCTATTTTGGGATCATGTACATGTAGAAGAGACTATTTGTAGAAAAATAGGAAACACTAATGAGGATGTTACATAAGGTGACCTTGAAATGAAATGCACGTTAAGTTTACAAGTGATGGAGAAAAGTTTCGAGAATATATTGAGGGTTATAGAGTGAAACTGAAACTAAAGCACGTCGCGTCGTTTCCAGTTGCTAGATCGGGACGAACAGACTTAAGGAGAGGACAGTATTATGGCTAGTCACAGTAAACTAGTATCTTCTAGTACAAAGCGTGTATGTGGTTGTTTGTTCACGAAAACCACCAACTGATATAGCTATATCCACTAATGGAAACATATCGCACACGTATTTCTAAAGTGACACAAGTCAAAAATCAATGTTTTGAAGAAAATGTGAAAAACTATTAAGTGAGCTTAACAAACAACTATTACATAACTAATAATTTTTCTAAAATATATAGGCACTAGAAAAAAATAATGTAATATTATTATTGCAAATTTTGAGGTTAAGCCTTGAAAACACGTCCTTTTTAAGATGTGCCAGTTTTGTTGTCCACTGAACTAATAAAAGAGGGAATTATTTTGAGTTGTAACACTTTTGGTTTTCGCTTGTTTGAATTGATACACTTTTCATGTTTGGTTTTGAATTAGAATAACAGTCGATCTGAGTTGAAACAATTTGAAATTTTACCTTCTTTCTGGTAAATAAATAAAAATATCAAAATAAATAAATGTAATTATGATTGACTTGTTCAAAATTTTTTTTTTTTATTTAGTAGGCCTACCTATATTGCATTTCCTTAACTGTGTTTTGACTAATTTTGGTTGCATACATTGACTTGAATTGCTTTCAATAATATTTATAAAACATGGTTGTATTAAAACTCACCTTTTCTGCCAGACTAAAGTCCTCAGGTTTTTTGTTCATTAGAAAATAATCGAGGTAATAGAAACAACAACATATTACGTTATCAAAATTATTATAATTAGAGTAAGAAAAAATTAACTATAATTAGCATGAATCAAGAACACTTTTAAAATACGAATTATAATTATGATTGTGGAATAATATTCCTAATAATGTTATATTAATTAAGGTAATACAAACAACAACATATTGCGTTATTAAAATTATTACAATTAGAGTAAGAAAAAATTAACTATAATTAGCATGAATCAAGAACACTTTTAAAATACGAATTATAATATGATTGTGGAATAATATTCCTATTTACGAGCTCTTGGATGTCTCTCTTTTTATTGTCCGCTAACGGGATTTTCTGAGAATACGCTTGAACTAACTGTAGAGAATCATGCAGTACCTCCGAGTTTTTACGTTTCCTAACATTCCGCACGTTGACCCTTTTGTAAGTAGATTGCTCATAGGATGTTTTGTAGAAAAAGGCATGAGGGTGCTCTTTTTCAACTGGAAGAACCTTAATATCATGCCACTTGACTTGCGTTCTATCAGTGTCAACTGTAAAATTATTACCCCACTGCTCTTGCAGAATTTTCAAGTCGTGAAAATCCTCATGGGTCAACTCATTAACACGATAAGGAGGGCCATTTTTTTTTGACATTGTAATCAAGGTCACATACTGCTGTGGTACATAGATTGGGCAGGCTTTAATGTGTCTACGAACCTGTTTTTCGATCACGCTGTGTACGTTGTCACCTTCATTTTGCGAGTGCCCACGTATAAGGTATTTATGGCTAATGCTGCGAAGTTTGGAAATGTGTTCACTGCATAGGAATATGCAGAAAGCACATATTTGTTTTTTTGCTGCCCACAGCAGTTATCAGAATAGAAAACAATGTCCTGATCTGTACTGCTGGTCTTTTCTAATAACTTGTTAATGTATTTTAGAACACAGCTTCCGATTTCTACTGCACCTCGTTTTCATTCGGTTTCGTCCCAAAAGTAGCATTCAACGTTCTTAGCATTTAGATCGCTTACAGTAAAATTAAAGCAGTTAATTTTACTTTTGTAATAAAACGACGAAACCTGGCCTCTGGGTACAGGCATGACCGCCTGTAAGTCATATACAGCAGCGTGTGCCCCGTTGGGATTAATTTTGTCGTTATCCTTCTCCTTGCGTGATAGCTCTTTTTCTTTTTGGTGTAGGTTATAGGCTGCAACTAATGACTCTCTTCCCGCTTCATCGGCATTTTTAAACGATTCGCATAGATCGCACTGGTCCTTTTTCGGTATATAAAAGGAAATGTTGTACTCACCACGAAATATACGATTGAACATGCCCGCATTTGCAAGTGGTAAGTTTTCTTTTTGCCTCTCTTCTTTGTAATCACGATAGAGGTCTGCCAGACATTTTCCACTTTCTATAAACTCTCTTGTGGTTTGCGCTCTTAAGTAATGTGACTCAATTCTGGGAATAGCTTCAATAAATTTTCTTACACTATTTTTAATTTCAGGGTCAATGGTCGGTTGCTTACCGTGTTTTCCTCTCATTTCTGCCTCCAGAAATCCCTTATCATTTTTCTTCACTAGCGCAGTCCGGATTGGTCTGTCATTGATACCAAGAGTGGATTTGAAAAACGCCTTACACACTCTAACACGAGTACCGCTTACCTCGAAAAAAAATGCTGAATTGAGTTTTCTGAAGTCTTGAGTACTTGAATATCGATATTTTGGTTTTATAAAACTTGTATGTCTAGCAATGAACTCTCTTTGCTTATGTAAATCAGCAAGGCCCCAGTAACTATTAAAAATTTCCTCTCGAACTGATTGATCTATTTTTGTACTGCAAACCAATCTACATTTTTCTCCACACGGTGGGCCTACTATCTTCTCAGGAAATTTCTTTTTAGATTTCGACAATGATTGGTAAGTTTTTTCGGATTTTCTCAATAGTGACGTGTGTTTGTTATTCCAGTTTCCAGGTTTTCTTTCCCTTTTCCTTCCTTTTTTTTCTTCGACTTCAGCTTCAATGGCAACGTCATGTCCATTTGCACTTTCGGAGGACGAACTGCCTGAAGAACTATTAGTGAAATTTCGATCTGCATCTGAATCATCGATGTCGCTTTCGTTACTGTGTACAGTAGACACGTAGTAATAGTTATCTGGTTTTACTGCAGTTAGACGCATTAGTGTAGGACAATCAGAATTAAGCGTCGCAGCATATTCAGTAATATTATTATTACTATTATCAGTAATAACTTCTCCAACTTTCTGTGGATCAGAAATAACCTTTTTAGGTTGTGGTGACTGATTTGTTGGTAAATGTTCTTCGTTTTTCTTTGCCATTTGCAAAATTACTTTTGTCCGGCTCGAACAGTTCATGATTGGACATTAAACTCTAAAAAAGAAAAAGAAATGATACTTACGACGAATAATCTAATAAAATATCCAAATCCATCAAAAGTGACACAACTCAAAATGTATTATTATCATTTGTCAACAGTGACACATCTCGAAATAAGCAACAAGTTCTTATTTACCTTAGTCGACTAAAACGACACAACTCCAAATATGACGATGTCTTGTCGAACTTATAAACAGTAAAAACGTCACAACTCAAAATAACACAGTTTTGAAATATGTTTATAACACGTGCACACCACAAGTGACGATACTTAACTGCCGTTGTGTCACTCTTGCCGTGTTAGTAGAGGGGGCTTAAAGACAAGAAGAGTGACACAAGTGAGCTCTAGCGGGCGGGATTTGAAGCTAATTTGGTACACTTTTGATGTTTCATAGAAGACTGTTTATGCCATTCTACCATGGTGATAACTCAAAAATACAGGTTTTTGACTTGTGACACTTTAGAAATACGTATGCGATATAATAATTTCCAGTTTTATTTACGTCACAAGTAATCTTGTCAGTTTTGTATAACAGAGGATACAGACAGTCAGTTTATTGGCAAGTGGTTTCGCACCGATGGCGTCCGCTTTGCATTTAATAAGTTGTATCAAAGTGTTTGTTCATTATGTGAATTCGCAAAATTATTTGTCTTAATGACTACGTAGGACTATAGTTATTACTTATTATGTCTTGTTTGTACACGTATCACTTATGCCTTGTTATGCTAGATGTCTGCATGATGTAGAAGAACTATTGTACTAATAATGTGATTGGTTTTATAGAAGTGTTAAAAACTTTGTGATTGTCAATTTCTTCTTATTTTTCTTCACCAAGGCTTAGGCCTTGCAATATGCTGCGAGATTTATAAATTACGATAGTTGATCCAAGCCATCTCTTTTTAAGACGGCTAAAAATTCAAATACGCTTTTACTGGTAAGCAAGATATCAGACAAAGGTACTTTTTGTTCTTTACACGTTCATTAAGTTCATCATTCTGTACATAAGAACATTTTCTCTTTCACCGCTTAGGCCTACTTTTAATCAAAAAAGCTTCGAGAGCAGCTTTCCCGATTCCTTCCTTTAAAACAAGCCATATTACAAGCAGTGCCACCCCCTCCAGTTGCATTTACATCCTACTTTAGTACAGTTACTAATAAAGGGATTGGAAATAGCTTCGTTTTTCATCTTTCCTCTTTCTGATTAGTTGGCCATTAGGCATTAAAATTGTCTGGATGGCTTTGGATTGTAATATCTAGTCCCAGAATTCTACTTAAGCCAACTACGAAAATTGGTCGGTCTTGAAAGACGAAGAGGAGGTAATTCCCAATGGTAGAGAGGTAGTGGAGTCTAGAAGCACAACCCGAAATGGTAAGCCTGTGTGCTTGGATAGAGAAGGATGGCAACCCCATACTAAGCGTAACCTTGTGGCGTTCAAGGGTGGAAGGAGATCTTGTTTATTGTCAAACTTCAGAGTAGCCTCGAAAAGTTTGACGTTTTGTGGCAATCGATGAAGAAAGGTACATGTTACGTGGACGTTGTGTGTGTGTAGTATCATCATTACCAGTAGCTTCGAATATAACATGTGGCTTGCCTGTATTTTGAGCATATAAATCTTACACATCCAGCACTGTTTTAACGTAATTTCGTTCCAGTGGAAGAATGACCAGTAACTGTGTATTACGAATTTGGCCGTTTGCATGGTGACATCAAACCATTTACAAATATACACATGATACTTTCTGTTAATCCAAATATTTCTAATCTTTCTGTAACTTTATTAGGTTGCAAATGTAATTTTTTAGATCACCATCTTCAGATCTGAGATCCGTATAGCAAGAAAGTGATAGCCGTTTGTGTAGGTTTATGGATTTTTCTTATCGTTGTATTACTCTGATATCATGAAATTAAAAAACAGTTACACAATTTATATTTTTTGAATATATTGACCTTTATCGACTCAGATTCCGTCACAGATCACAAAAGGAACAGAGTTAAAAACTTTTATTTCTTATCATGCCTTTGATTTTATTGTTGACTCTCATTTGATAGGAAAACTGTAGTTTCAGTTGTGGGAATTATGCAGTTTGAATTATGTTACCTATAAATTTTAAATTACAAAAGTAAAGTAAAAAAAACTTGATCAGTGTCAGTATTTAAGTGTGTAAGTGTGTATGATAATGGCCGCCAAATTTATCGAAATTAGGTTTCCATGTGGAATGAGCTGTAGTAATATAAACTGTTATTAATATTATGTTGTCTGATGAAAAAAATGTTTTCATCAGTTTAGTTCAATTTGCTATGGTGCAACGCAGACATTCAGATATATCTTATTAGAAATTTACGTACAGTATGCGGTTAGTAAATGTCCATTTCTCATGCAGGCTGTATATAAGAGCTAGCAATGTGTTTGGGGACCTTAGTTGAAATAAACAAATTAACGTCTGTCACTTCTGCACTTTTAAGATAGTCTGAATAGTCGCTAATAACATAACTGTACACAATATAGTGACATTTATGCTGGTACATAATTGCTGGTAATGTAGCATTGTAACACCTATTGTTGATTTTAGTTATCGCAGAGACATAGCCTGCAGTTATCACGTAAGGACAATAATGATCGTGCTTCAGAGATGTTACTAATGTGCAGGTGATAATGTCTAGTAGTGGTTAATCAGCCCAGTTACTCTGTGCAGTTTACATTGGCAATTTCAATTAGATCTTATATACATAATATACTAATATAATACTGATACAGTAGTAATTTTGCTGGCAGTAATTTAGCTTTGTAAATTTCGCGAAATGAATACAAATTCAGTAATACAAAAAAGTAAGTTGTATATTTAGGAGTGTACGTTAACTCATGTACGAGAATACAGACTGCACACTAACGAAGTGGTGTCAGAGATAGTAATATTATTACCGTATGATCGGTATGATTGAATATCAACTGATAAAAACAATGTTGTAAGATATTGTTAGGGAAATCACGTTTCACATATATTTCATTTTTGAAAATGACTTACGGTTTCATTGTATCACGCTGTTTCTACAGCCCATGAGTAATTTTTTAAAATAAAATCTTAATAAGGTAAAATCTGTCTTATTGTGTGACCACACTTGTGAAACTCCAACAAAATTAGTTAACTTAGGCTAATGTCTTTAGTCTTTACTCATATGCCCAAACAGCTTTATTAATACCTTCTGCATTCGCCAAGCCCTTGTAATTTCACCATAGTACAGTAAATCATAGTACATAACCTAAATACTCGGAAACACTATCAGTTACAATCATCTATAAAATTTTATCATAATTTTAAATATTTATAGCTGAAATTTATCTTGCTATGTATAGTGAAAAAATATGTAAATATTATTTTGAGGACAAGTAAAAGAAGTAATACATTATATTTTTAGTTCTGTAACCTACATCTATGCTATATATCCTATATGCATTCGGAATCCATCCTATATCCTACATCCATCCTATATGCATTCGAAAAATCGTAGAAACACTCTTTCCTTTCGTTTTCCTTTTCCTGGCGTTACAACCCAGCGTGGGGTTTAGCCTGTTCAATGACTTTCTTCAATTTCGCCTTCTCATTAGACATACGGCTCCGTCCCCTCACGTTCATACATCTCAAATCATTCTCCACGTCATCCAAACATCACTTTCTGGGTCTGCCTCTAATCTTCTTCCTACCGGTCTCCAAGCTGCAATTGACTTAGCCAATCTTCTGTCATCCATTTGCCTAACGTGGCCTAGCCACTCAAGCCTCCTAGTCTTGATCCAGTTCATCAAGCCTCCTAGTGATCAGTTGGTCCAGTTCATGATTCATTCGAATCCTACAAAAGCCATCTTCAGTTTGTCCAAAGACTTTTCACAAGACTCTTCGTTCAAATATTCTAGAAACCCTGTTTAGTATCGTTATTATGTGGCTCATAATCCACCTTTTTGCTACATTCAGCTGGATCTTAGTGGGTTGCAAAAAACGAAGTAGTTAGTTTTACAAGTACTATTACAATTATTTTCTATGACGATCTACCGTTAATTATCTGTTACCTTCTGTTGCTTTTTCACTTTCTGTTTATCTGTGTTTTGTTACTATATGTTTAAGGCCAGTCATTAAAATAACTCATAATCTAAGTAGTGAAAACAATATCAGTCGTACACATATCAGAATTATTTTTAACACTGATAATCTCTGATGAAACTAGAATCTACTCTCCCAAATAGCAAAATATACAAATATTTACAAAATATTTTTCAAATTAGAAAAAAACAATATTATGATCATTACCACAAAAGTAACATTATGTACGGTAAGCTAGTAAATTAAACTTATATGCCACGTAATGGTAAACTGTAAACTATAATTTATTGTAAGTCTTTCTAGTTAAGGTATATGAATTTACATCTTACTGAAGCAGTCATTTCTAATGGTAAATGATTTTTTTAAATAATGGTTATTTTATTAAATAAAAACTGAAGGAATGATAAACGATGAAAATATTGCAGGTCAAGTAAACGTTTGATACCTTCAGGTTCAAGGCTTGACACATTACGGGAGTGAACAAGAAAAGCAGACAAATACAAATGTTCGTCCTCTGTGTTCTGTAAAGTTCTCTGTTAATATATGTCATTTGAGCTCTACGAGATCGATTGCACAGGGGTTATAATACCCCAATATTGGAAATATGTAGACATGTTACGAGCACGTGAAACCCGTGAAGAAAGCCTGCTATAAACGCTGCAGCAATTGATACTCCCACGGAGAGAATCAGCATTGTTTGAGAGATCCAATTTACAAGAAAGGAAGTGTTTTGACTAAAAATATTTCTCTCGAAACGTAATTATCTTCGTACAGTAATATTGATTCCATTAAGCATACGTCAACGGAAATACGTTTTAAGTAAAGCAATTCCCTTCAACTTTATAAACCTTTGAGAATTTGTAGAATACAAAACCCTTAAATTGTTATATGCACACACAAGTTTCAGACGGAAATTACTTCCAAGTTTACTATGTTGGAGGTGACAAATTCAAAATATTAAATTGAAATTAAAAATATATTAGCCTATCACATAAGATACGACACAACAATTAGATGTTTCTAAGGAGGAAATACGTGTAATTGCAATTCTCATATCAACTAGCAAGCAAGAAGAAAATGCTGCTTGCTTGCGATGCCAACTGATACACATTGCTGTTAGGGAAATAATGTGCGAAAATTAATAACTACTGAAAAATATTAGTTCTTCATAAGTTGACAATACTTGTTTACGATACGAAAAATTGTCAAATCATTTTATTGACAATTTTTTAAGTAACTAAAATACTCTTTTTATTTATTAATTTGTGTGTTTAGAGAGCGAAGTTTCATATAGGCTAATTGTCTCTGCCACAGTTTTAGTTTCAACATTTCATTAAACAATAATGTGTAGGTATACGCTACAGGTACTTTACTAATAACCTTACCTGTCTTTCATCACATTTTAGGCATATTCTTTTATTTTATAAATATTATTAACAGTCTGAAGACTCACACCGCCCTATAGACAATGTCTAGAAAATTTTTGTTATTCATTTTGAATCTTGGCATAAACTTGAATAAGCTTGACATGAAATTCCGGTGCGTTGACGTTAGGGACACATAGTGAATCAAGCCACAGGATTTCACATAAGAAATCGAAAAAACTATATTTTGCAGATTTTGAATTCTTGCAGGTTACGTGGGTCGTAGGCCTATACCATTTCTGATGATTAACTGTTTAAGAATAAACCAGTTTAGAATTTAGTCGTAGGTTTCATTAAAATCTTTAACTTTTGACATTCCACGTGAAATACTCTCTGATCTAGTATACTAATGACTCGGGTATAGAAAAAAAAACTATGTCAAGGAGTTTGAAAATTCTAATGAAATCGTTCGGGTTATGACGTATTTGCAGCAGTATGGATTTTGTCTCTAGCGGATGGTGGGACAGAAGATGGAACCAAGCTGAACGACTAAGAATTTTTCGTATTCAATTTAGAAATCAATTTACGTAATTTTTAATCTGTAAGCATATGTTACCTTTAATATTTATTTGTATGTATTTTAAATATTTAGTTTTTGTTAAAAACATCATGTTAAAAACAATTTTGTTTAAATTGGTTAAAATTAATACATTTTGACTAGCATGAGTCTTTTAAAATTTTACAGTTTAATGCTGTCCACGATGTACAAATCAAAACCATCAAATTAACTATTTACCATCTCAATTAAAGTATTTAGAAGGTTAATTAGTAGGATGTATATGTCAGCGATCCCTTTCATCTCAGCAGGTATTACAGTCTAAAGTTCTGTTTATAACAACTATACTAGCGAATCCTCAGTTCTCAGAGTTGCAGCCACTGCCACTGATGTAGTTGCTTATAAATCCTGTTTGATCAAGCGCATGATGACTCTGAAGTTCCATATTAAGTCTAGTAATTAGAATAATGGTGAAATGATTTTTACAAATATAGAGTGAATATGGTCTTATCGTCTATCATTGTTTCTATACCAACTTTGCGTCCAACGCTAGCGAATTTTTTCAAGCTATTCTTCAGAGATTTCTCTTCAGTATAAACATTTACGATTAACTGTACTACAGTGCTTCATCAAAGCATCTGGTCTTTTTCCATCTCTTGGCCGACATCTTTTTCCATGTGTCGTCCCAATGAAATTATGTAACTTCTATTCAAACGATTAATATTTACATAACATAATAATTAAGTTTACCAGTTATTTCAAAACTTGAAAGCCTTTATACTTGCAATATTTTTTTAGTTTCAAAAATTGTTGGTAATTTTTTAAATTCTCATAAATGATTTTGTTTAGTTTTAAATATATTACTTTACTTTACTTTTGTAGTATGCCTATGTTTTTTGGTCTATGCACAATGTACGCACAATACACACTATAAAAAATTCGCTAAATTGTGACATGAGATGTGTGTTTAATATGGTACGTATATAAGGTTTCTATTACAAATAGCATGTACAATTCATGTTGTGTAACAACGGATGCATATTCCTATTGTTTTCTCGTTAGAAATCTACCAAACATTAGAGCAAAGAGTCTAGGTAATTTTAAAGGTGAACAGAAAATATTATTTGTCAGAAAACACTAAATGGAGCGGTAGCAATAGACGGGAAACAGAAAATGATATTTAGAGAGGTAAGGCAGGTAGACAAACAGAGAGCGAGCGAGGGGGGGAGAGAGAGAGAGAGACAGACAGACAGACACACAAACACACACACACACACACACACACACACACACACACACACACACACACACACACACACACACGCACACACACGCAGGCAGAGACAGACAGACGCACATAATGAGAGCGGTGAAAGAGTGATGCAATAGAGGAGTATCTAGCGAGACAGAGAGAAGCATGTATTCAGTAAATTAATATTTATTTGAGTGCTGATGATAATAAATCGTACTCTCTGAGGGAATCTAACAGTGTTTTCTGTAGTGTCACATGTGGTTTACAGCTGTTAGCTCTTACAAAATAGTTCAGCCTGATAAATGAGCCTGCCCTAAAAAGCCTTCAACTTAATGACTCAATCTATTGTCGAAATCTCATCTAATGCGGCCGTCTCCACTTTCCCAGACACTTTTACAGGCCTTACAGGAGCTGTTCGCAAGCTGCAAGAGCATCTGCTTGGCTTGAGATCGACCGTCTCCACTTTCCCAGACACTTTTACAGGCCTTACAGGAGCTGTTCGCAAGCTGAAAGAGCATCAGCTTGGCTTGAGATTTTTCACTAGTTCAGACCGCACAATGTAAAGTGTGGCACCCGTGCCAACCGTAATCGAGGTCGGGCCTTTTGGACAAATTCGTTAACTAGCAGGCTTCCGTTGTTTTTCGAAACGCAGAAAGCCTCGCATTACATAGGATTTGTCATCCTTTGCATCTCGCTTGCTTCTGATTGGTTGGTGGTGATTTTCAGCTAACATTGTGAAACTCTAAAAGATTGTATCAGACGGCCCTTTTGGGGACTACTTAGCCTTTGCCACAGTACTGTGGTTTTATTGACGAACCACACTTTGTCAGTCGTTTCAAAAACCGTTCACTGAAGACGTCCTCCGGAGGTGAGGCCGAACCGTCTGGTTATAACATCCGTCAGCATGAGAATTATAGTAAACCACGGCCTTACAACCCGGATAATAATTTGAATAATTATGACAACTATCGTTTGTTAATGCCGTAGTTCTGGAAATAATGTTTCTTTTTGATGTTTCGAGAGCTTCGCAACTGAGACCTTCAGCCCGACGACACAGACAAGGAGTGTTGGGAGTGTTGCTCGACTATACTCGTATGTTTGGTCCTCACTTACACTCTACCTGAACAGTGAAAATGAAATATCGTACACACTTAGACACAAAATAATCCTGTTAATTAACTTGCTGTTTTTAAGAAAAACATAGTTCTTTCCGTTGCTAACTGTTCACTTCCGAGATATTCTTACATGTTATCTTTGATTCTGTGTCGTCCGAGTTCAGTAAGAGCGCTACATTCTTCAATTATATGTTTCACTGTAAGTTCTCCACCATAAATATTGTTATTGTTATGTCTGATGTTATTAGAATAAAAATATTAGTCTATATGCTAAGCAGTAATAAATATAATTATGGTATGTTAATATATATCGATGTTAGGCCTATATATTTGTTTGTATTAATTAACATAATTTTGCAAACTACTGATTTACTGTAATATTCAATGTTATTATTAATACCAAAGTGACGATGGTGTAACAATTGGCAACATTTTCTAACATAGCTTAACTTTTAAGTTCATAAAATGCCTGATTCATTACATTGTACGACAATAATAGGAATAATATTCTCAACTAATCACACTAGTTACTTCCGATTTACTAAAACAGAAAAACAATAACTAAAGCAATAATGAGAGTAATATTTACAATATTGTATTATTGTTAAAGTCGAGTGGAGCGACCAGTCGCATTAACAGAAGAATGGGTACTGCTGAACGTTACTTACAATTAATAACTGAGCGTTAGTACTGTCATTAACCCCCTGGCATTAAGTAAACATTCTGATAAAAGTTAACTGTAATTTGGATGCAAACAACGAACAGAGCTATACAAATTTAGTGTTGGATTATGCGGCAGTAGGTGGTTTAATGTTGTAGTCCTGTTGTACTGAAATTTCTAATCATTGTATACGTCTTTCACACTCTAATAGAATTAGATTATTCCAAATGTTAACAAACAAATTACAAGTAATTGTGGAATTGTGGAATTGTGGCTTATGGGTACAAAAATCACACACCTATATTTTTTTAAGATTCTTTTTACATTTTGCTAAAATTTATTTAACCCGATGTTAGTAGTAGTGATATTATACTGCTTACGTAGAATCTACTTAAGTAGAATAATTTTTTCCGAACGATATATACCGTATTTTTTCCAGTATGTCATACATGAATCATAGTTAGTGCTTTTTACAACTCATGTACCAACTCACGTCGTTATCATCTTGGAAATACTATAATAAAAACAGGAGAAGACGACAAACGTTTGTATGGAAAAGTTCTTTGCAATTATACTAATGAATAAAAATATAATTTCAAATATTTCACAGATTTCAGGATATACGTTACAAAAAGAGATACAAAGTATAACAAACCCTCTTTGTGATGAAAACTTTATACTTGGTGCAACAACTCAACAAATTTCAGACAAGTAGAAGGAATAGCACTGAAATGTTAAAACGTAATAAATTAAGCACACAAACTTTGACGTTATGGAATAATAAGTCCTAGCAAATTAAAAACAATTTTCTTGTATACTAGTGGCCTGTGTCGAAAGATAGCAGATCCCCACCCACATGGATGGCCCATAAATTTATAACGTATTATATTTTTTGTTATAAGCCCTGATGTTTGTGAAATTCGAAATAACAAATTTTAATCAACCGCCATTTTCAAAATGTTTAATGTATTACTTTATACGTGGTTTGTTTTGTACGTAGAACAAATGTTAAATGTACTGTGTATATAAAATTTCTACTCTACATCTCATCCCATTCGGGAGCAATTTAAAAAAAAAACCATTAGGCATACTGTCGGAAAAAGAGTCATTTTTCGTCATATAAACATTTTTTATTCAGTTAAATATTTTCAGAAGTTTAGCACCATTTTATGGGAACACTCCCAGTTAACAGCTATTGGTAAAAATGGTACCAGTAGGTGTATTAAAATTTTCCACTGTATAAGCATTGCTAAATTATGATGGTTAGGCAAGCGTTTTAAATCAATATTGTACGGTTAAGATTTCATTCTTAGTATTCTTCTTCTGATCAGACTTGAGAGATTCTTACCTCTTCTCAAGTCAAATGCGTATCTAAAGCGTTCAAGACAGTGGCGTATCTAGAAGTGGGCCTTTGGTGGGGGAGGTCCGGGGTCGGGTCGTCGTCGTACAAAAGAAAAAACAAGTTACGACTGATCTGCATTACTATCTTCAAAGTAGCTGAAAACACTCGCTTTAATTTAAACTGTAATAACACATTAAAACACGCGCTATTGAAACATTGTTTATAAGATACTTATTGTCTGAATTGATTTTCCTGTATTTCAAACGTGTATACGCTAATGCTGTGTAATAAATCTGTTTACATGTTTATAAAATAGTTTGTACTACAATATCATACACAGCTGAAAAAAATGATGAAACAGCCTACAAATTAAGAAATTAACAAAATTCGTCAACTTTTTCGGTCCTCTGGGGGGGGGGGGGGTCCGGTCCCGTTCGTTCCCTGCGTAAATACGCCCCTATTTCAAGAAGCCTAGATAATTACAATCAGAAAAATCATTCCAACTTTATGCAATCCACATCAACTACTTATTCCAGTGTCAGAGACCGTAAGCCTAACGGCAGCTTTCTCACATTGGTTAAAGTGAAGACCTTGCCAGTAAATTCTATAATAACCAAAAATTATTATAGTTTTAACACGACATTCTCTGCTGTAGTTTGGGATTCTACGAATTGTGTTGGTGTTACATGTGGCCGAAGGTTTACATCAGTTGGTCATGTTTATGGCACTACTTTATTCGCACAAAGTAATCGTTATTATCGACAACAAGTTGTTATGGTGCGTGCTGTTCGTATCAGATCTGATAAATGATAGGATCGGTAGAAAGACAATAAAACGTGCTAATAAAGCCTTGTCCTAGACACCTCGTATCACTGGTCTCAGACAAAAAATAGCTGATGATGACAAGCTTGTGTAACAGTGCAACAAAAAAATAACACAACACACATTTACGAAAAATTTCCTGCTTTAGAGATTTGTGAAAATTTTCTAGAAAAGATCCGTATATTCTCTATCACATGTAAAAAAATATTTTGAATGATCAACTTTGACCCCTAATATTCTTCACAAGGAAAAGTTGTTGTCAGTAGAATTTGTGAATTATTATCATAATAAATCTCAGGTGCATTACTTTGTAACACTGGGAACTGTATAAGATATGGAAATATAAAGCCGCTGGCACGAAATTGTTTTTTTGTATTGAACTGTACAATTATAGGCCAATTAGAGGGATTCCATTTATAACAATTCGAAAAAGTTCCAACCAAGAGTAGAGAATTCCTATAAGAATCTGGCAAAATATATAAACTGACTGGGCTATTAGCATTGTTTTCTTTGTAGTTGACGATAAATCTACGTCGCTAGAAGTGTACACAACAGGTAAACTGGAGGAACAGTTGATTAACAAGATCCAAAATACTAGTAAATAATAATTACAATACGTTTATATATATATATATATATATATATATATATGTGTGTGTGTTCGTATATAGAGACATACGAAAAAAATCAGGTGAAAACGAAAAAAATTATTTTAATAAAAAAAATACAGAGACAGTAATGAAACAGAGACAGTAATAAATGACCTGTGAAAAGTATGAATGTGTAGATAGTCTGTGTAAACTGTAAATAGTGAAAATGATGTAACGTTAAATATAATTATTTCACTACCGACTCGGAACATAAAGTTTTTTATGGGTAAAAACGTAAACGTTTTACCTTATAACCTGAACTTTTACGTTTTTACCCATAAAAAACTTTGTGTTCCGAGTCGGTAGTGAAATAATTATATTTAGTTAAGTAACGGACACGTCATGGACAACGAAATCCAAGAATTTAACTCAGCAAGACGTGATATAACGTTTTTAATTCAAGAATATAAATTTAAAAATTTAAAAATTTGAAAATTAAATTAAAAATTTTATTGACACGTTAAGCATTTAAATTCCTTTGGTGCTCATTTTTGCTATCAACATAATGTTCTTTGAAAAATAATTATTTCATATTTTCAAACGTTAAATTGTTAGTGGTTAATTGGCAGTAACTCCTTAATGTTTGTCAAGCACCAAAAGTAAAATAAATTGTATTTTTATGGTACAGTATATCAATTCGAAGTTTATAATATACAAGATATTTAAAGAATTATCATTACGTACTGTGAATGCACAGTACCTAATCTATGCACTTTTACGAGAAAGAACATACATTTTTAAAATTGTTAGATTCGTTTTTAAATAAAACGCAATTTTAATGTTTTTACTTAACGTCTTAAATTATTAAATAAATATGCCTACTCTCTATTAAACTAATTCTTTTATCATACTCTCTCCTCTCTACAAATTTAATCTTTACGTGTGACATTATGTTTAAACGGAACTCAAATAAGCTCAAGTCCCACGGCCTTACTGGGTATGTTCATATATGTATTAGAGATACGTTCAACACACGAACACGTACGGACCAGAATGTAACGTTCCAAATGAATATACACACACACACACACACACACACACACACACACACACACACACACACACACATTATTAATTCGCGTGCGTACACACAGACTCAGACACATATACACACATAAACTTACAGGCACAGACATTACAGTACTAATTGATACAGTATGAGATGTGATAAAAAGTATTAGGATTGATTTTATTTACAAAAAATTTACAAATAGTTTTCTTCCGGAGCCACACACTTCTTCCAGCGCTTTTCTAACAGCTCGAAACATGTCTTAAAGTCTTCTTCTGTAAGATGATCTTCTTAAGTTCTCTCGTCGCATTTTGTTTTATCTCTTCTGTGCCTTGATATGATCTTCCTTTCAATTGATATTGTATCTTCGGGAAGAGAAAAAAAGTCATAGGGAGCCATATCTGGAGAACATGGAAGACACTGAAGCTGTGGAATATTGTTTTTAGCAAGAAAATTTTCTGAACAGTATGTGACATGTGGGCTGGTGCATTGTCGTGTTGAAGCCACCATTCACCACTCTGATGCGATTGTGGCCTTTTTCGTCGAAGTGCATGTCTCGAACACCTCAAAACAAAGATTTAGTAATCCTAGTGTACTGTTTGGCCTGCTGGAGCATATTCATGGTGAACAATTCTATTATGATCACAGAAAACTATGAGCACGGTCTTGACTTTGCTTTGGTTCTGTTTTCCCTTTGTTGGTCTTCCACGGGTTTCCTTGAAGATTGGGCCTTAGTTTCTGGATCGTATCCGTAAACCTATGATTCATTAACCGCTACGATCGTTTTAATGAAGTTCCAATCGTTTTTAGCACATTCAAGCAGGTCTTACGTGACTGACACCCGGGCATCTTTTTGCTCAACTGTGAGCACTTTTGATACACACTTTGCAGAAACATGTCTCATTCCCAACTCATCAGTAAGAATAGACTGAACTGATCCACAACTAATATTTAAATCATCTGCTAGCTCACGATTGGCTCACTAGTCATCTGCTAGAGATTCGGCGGTTTCTCGCACATCGGCACGCACAAACTCACCATTGCGGTCAGTCTTGCTCGTCACTCTCAACACTTTCGCGCCCATCTTTAGAACGCTTAAGCCATTCATAAACCTTGGTATGACTCATACAATCTTCCCCATAAACTTTTTGTAACTTTTCAAATGTATAATTACATTATTCACCAACGTTTCGACAAAATCTGATACAAATTCTATGGTCAATTTTTTCTGACATTGTAAGTGCGTCAAATGAGATTAACACACAACACAGTAATGGCATTTGTAAACAAACCAGATCAGCTGTTATAATAAAACTTATGAGCATTTACTATACTGTAAAGTAAACATATGTGTCGCTTTTTTTCGAACTAAGTCAACTTACTTGGCATTGACAGTTCAAATCCGGATACATTTTGATCATACATTGTACTTATGAAGTATTATAATAATTCTTTAAATACATTTGCTACTGCTATATATTATACACAGTAGGTCTTAAGTCGCTTGACTCATAAATGTAAATTCTCATAAACAAATGCATTTCTGTCAACCAGTTTATGGTCCACTTTGTATACTAACTTGAAGGATACTCAAATACAATTTTAAATTATACTCATTACAGTTTATATTAGGACAATAACAAGTACATTATTCCAATAAAGATACGTCAGATTGATTTGACAAACTCCTACGTCTACTACGTGAATACGTGACGTCAGCTTCAAGGATTTCTACATACTTAAATCTGTGACGTAGGCTAATTAATGAAGGAAAACAAGTCTAAGGTCCTGAAAGGCAAGTTGAAGCTGAAACACAAAACGCCGCTGTCTCTTTCTGTCCCTCTTTGTTCCGCACTCTCTCACTCTCTCTCTCTTTCTCTCGCCTCCATTTCTCTCCCTCTCTTTCTCTTCTTCCCTGTTGTATGTACTTAACTATGTTCCGGATTAAGATTATGTATCTTTGTCGCCCCGACGTTCCTTTGTCATACTTTGGGATTTAGTTTGTAACTAGCGCAATTAATCATTCAGAACTTAGGGATAATGCTGAGATGCCGTCAGGGACACTTTAAACTGTCAACTACACAATGCAATGCATTTAAATAAATAGAAAGCGTTTTTTACAATGTTTTGGTGAAGTGTTTTTTGTAATTTTTTACTGATAACATTCTAAAGCCGTAAGTCCATTACACGACAATTAATAACTATTATGGAATGACAGTAAAACTGCGATATGACAGCTTGTTCTTTTATTCCCTGTTACGTGGTTGCCTAGTAATTATAATACTCAGAAATCTAGTTACCCATTTAATTCTGGAGAAAGACTGTTAGATGAAAATTCCCCTAAGAAAATGTCAAACAACAATAATCAATGCATAAGTCATTCAGTTTCAATAAAATCTTTTTGATGTAATTGTTTTTTGCTTAGTTATTCAATAATACAGCGCCGAAACAGCTTAGTGAGTATTGCATTCACGCTCGAAGCTAAGCCCATCTTGGATAACAATAAGTCTCCTTATTGAGTGCTCGACACCGTGTGCATGTTGCATGTGAAAAGTCTTCTTTATCTATACCGTACAGGAAGCCTTATAATACTTTGCAATTGTCAGACGTACTGTGCAATCGAATGATAACTTGCAATAAAAAAAAAAAAACAGTTTTTAAGTTTGGACGAAGTCTTCCTTGAGTTTACACATCCCAGTTTTGAATCGAAATACTGAAGACAATACTGCATTAGAAGAAAATCAACTGAAGTATTTACTGTCTACTTCACGAGTGAATGCAATTTTCATGATACTTTTTAATAAATAAAATCACGCTGCAGCGTCAAACAGAAGTATGCAGCTATCTATACTAGAAAGAACTCAGTACTTTGAAGTTCACCGTATTCGTTGAACCATCAATTTCTTTTTATAGGACACGCAACAACTTTCGAAATGTATACTCCTTAAAATCTTACTTATGATTGGATTTATGTTGTCTTCTTTTTTCGAACATTCATTTCCGTTCATAGGCATGAGTGTCGAAACAAATAAGGGTTGTCGAATATAAGTTATATCATACTTTGATTCGGTTTGGAATTTTTTTTATGAATGTTGATACTTTCGTATTGACACTGCAGTAACAAAATTATAACTTAAAAATAGTTGAAAATACTTATTTATAAGAGTTGCCTTCAATTACTATCTCCAACACCTGATTTGTTGTTAATATTAGATCAGGATATAATCGTAGTTTTTGATTCAATGACTGATATATTGAATTCTTATATTCTTGAAAAATTTAAGAAGCGATATAAATTAATTTATTCTCGTAATTGATGCTTACCATTCTTATCTTAGCATTATGAAATATTATTCGGATTTGATATCATGTCGGTGCTTTCATGGACTTTCCATGTTTTGGAAAAATAATTTTTTTTAAACGTATTAACAGTGTCAGATTGGTCACTAATAAGTACGTCTCCATAAACCTGCGTCAACTTGATTACACTTCTATAAATTAATTTTAAACTGTTTAGACGCATACACGTTTCAAACTTAGCGTTTTATAATTATAATTGGAAATCGATATTACAATTTTTAAAACTTGCACATAACAATCACAGTTATATGTCAAGTTTTATGATATTTAATAGAGTTAGTTATAAAAACTAACAGAACTATTTCTAGCTTGTTAGATGGACGTTAGTTGGATAGTACATTGTGTAACTTGAAACGGAGACAGGCCGAAGCGACCATGCGTTATGATTAGAAATTTCAGTGTAATGAGAATACAGCACTAAACCAGATACTGCCGCATAATACAACCGTAAATTAGTGCTGCGTTGCTCGTTGTTTGCATCCAAATTACAGTTAAATTTTATCAGAATGTTTACATAATAGCAGCCAGTCTGATACTGCTACTACGGGTTTACCTCTAGTTCGGCTATTAGTCGCAACTAAAATTAAGCACCGTGCTTAAGTTATTAGAGATAGGGCAGAGTATCCAGTATCCATCTTCCCCTTATCCGGTTACTGATGATAACTTTATTGTATTTGATGATAACTTCTTAATTTTGTTTTCAAAAATAATACTCTCTCTCTCTCTCTCTCTCTCTCTCTCTCTCTCTCTCTCTCTCTCTCTCTCTCTCACACACACACACACACACACACACACATGTTTATCGTTATAAGCATATGAACCAAAAGAATAATTCCTGTAAGAATTACATTTCACAAATTTTGGAAACAATACATTTTGAGTTGAAAATATTTTATAATATTTCTGTTATTAGCGAAATTTGAATAGTGACTCCTATAGAAACCACATAATCCAAGTATCTTAATTAGGGTTTAGCTACTATGGAGTAAAGATGAATATGGATATGAATACGAATATGAACATGAATATGAATATGAATATCATAAATATATGGTGTAATGGTACGTTATAAGATGATTAAAATGACATAATCATTATTTTACTAGATGACAACCACTACGCTTCATTCTCCTATAATTACCCCAGAATGTTATTTCTAGTTTAAGAAAGTTGTGTTAGTGGTTATAGTCACAAACAGAATTATCACTGTTGCACACCACTATAGAAAAATTATTCCGATTAGCGCTTTCAAGCTTCTCAGCTCATCGTCAGATCGGAAATTAAGCTTGAAAGCGCTAATCGGAATAATTGTTCTATAGTGATGTGCAACAGTGATAATTCTGTTTATCCCTAGTTGTGAAGGCCACAGCCTCAGTCAACCTTGAAACTAAAAAAGCACATTGATTTTATGGTGCAGCCCAGAAACAAAACCTAGGCATCTAATATAACATACGTTCTAAGGCTATTTATAAATTAATAATTTAAAAAAAATATTACAATGGAAATGTTTGTGTTGCACGCACATATTGTGTCATAAAGCAATAACGAATAACGAAATTGATCAACTGAGAATTTTATCATTTTGTTTACAAAGGCGAAAAATCCTTGACTTATGAAATTATCAATAATTCAGTATATATTATGAATAGTAATTCAGTATAGTATTCAGTAATTCAGTATAGTTATTATGAATATATTCAGTTTTGTGAATGACCTCATTAATGAGAAAATATGTTTTGAATAATACGAAAATATGAAGGTATTAAAATAGAATGAATAACAACATTAATAAATAAATCATACAGTTTAGTAAATTATAAACATTTGTAAACACATTTAAGAGTAAATAAACAGCACACAAAAATATACAGGCATAATCTTGGTTATTATGCCAATGGAGATATGAAACGTTCTGACAGTGAAGGACTTTTACGTATATTTAAGTTTGTTACGTTTTGTAATTAATGGCGGAAAAAGAGTACTAATCTTCTCAAAGGCAAGTTGAAGCTGAAACGCTAAATGCCACTTTCAATCTCTCTCTCTCTCTCTCTATTTCTCTCCCCGTCTTTCTGTTTTCATCCCTCTTGTATGTACTTAACAGTGTTTCGGATTAAGATCATGTATCTTCGTCGGCCCGGCGGCGCTCCTTTGTTATACTTCGGAATTTAGTTTGTAACAAGCGCAATTAATCATTGACAACTAAAGGATAGTAGTGTGAGGTGCGTTCAAGGACACTTCAAACTGTCAACTGCATGACATAATGCACTTAAATAAATCTAAATTATTTGAGTAGAGTTTACGCCTGCAAGAGTGGTGGTATGGCTAATGGCTAACTGTTGGTTAAGTGCAGCGTAAGTTGTTATACCATAAATTATTATTTTGGGAAAATTGTGTATATCATATTCGTTAGAAATTATGCAATGGAAACTGTCCTTTTGTATCACTAAATTATAATAGGAAACTTTGGGTAGGTTACCTTATATGAGTCGAACAAACAAATGCAGATAGTGTGGGCATCATTATGATTCAACGAAAGATTTTACTACACAAGAATTTTACACCACAAGTCTATGTTTTCATAGACTGGATAGCACTCGAGGCAGACAAAAAAAAATGTCGGTATAATGGTAGTTCTGACAAACGAAGCCGGGAATTCGGATTGGCTGACGAATGCTCTACCTCCTGGGTTAACAAACCCTTAAATTGCACTGTATAATACATGAAAATTACTACATTAATGCGCGCTCTTAAATTATTTTCAAATGATTGTTTTTATATAAATAAAACCTACAAATTATGAAGTAATAATAAAAAATTCATAAAATTATGTATAGGATAATGTATAAAGTTAACCTGAAATCAGCATACTGAGAAATTGTTGCATGAGGAAAGCACAAATAATAGCACAGCTTACACAAGAGGAAAGTCGGGTAATTATATTTTTGCAAACCATAAAAGATTGGAATAATGAATTGTTTTAAATAAAGTGAAATAAGAAATTGATATAACAACAGAAAATAATTTTTAGTAGATTTACTTTCTTCATTTTTAGGAAAAAAATTTAATAGAGACGGCTTAAAACATTTTTAGATACGTGTAATTTACACTTTAAATTACTCATACGTTATCCTGGGCATAGTTTTGTAAGGTGGGAGCTGTCTGCTTCTTATTAGGACGATTCAAAATCTTGATTGCACTCGGACGTAAGCCCATACACAGTAGGCTTACATATGCATCTCAAATATTCTTGAAATTTGTTTTGCTGTTACATATTGCTGCAGATTTTTAAGTCCTGTCTAATCACATGTTTGGTGACAAAGTTCTGTACTAACTATATTTCTCTTACAAAGACAGGAGCTTTCTTAGCACTTTAACGTTTACGTTAAAATTTCTACAATAAATTTATTCTTTATTATTTCATTTGAACTGCGTATTCGTGTTGTATCTTTGATCTATCTTAGTATTATGTAACTCTGTATAATTCTTCCGCACATGTTATTATTTTCTTTTTTCTCTTATATATTACCATTATAGGTCTATCTCAAATGGGCTTCGTTATTTTTTCCGTATAATATGCTGGTATGAGGTTTTAACGTTATATGATTTTAGACTTTTCTATATTACTTTACACTTTTAAGATATCATAGATTTGAATTTCGTATTTGTTGTTTATTTCTTTGCAGGAATAAGTGTGCAGCGTTTTTTCACTATGATTATGGAGAAATATATTTATTGCTTTGAAGAAATTTGTATGGAGGTATGTGATCGTATAACAAAATATGATTTTATAATACTATTGAGCGATTTCAAAACAAGGATTAAGAGATGTTATACAACTATTTTCTAGTGTTTCTTATTTGAATGATAAAACGAGTGATATGGAAAATTTGCTTACAGTAATTTTATAATCGTAAATCCGTATTTCGTACATAACATATAAATAGAAGGGGGTAGAGAATTCCAGGTACTTATTGGCCAAATCAAATTGATCAAACTAACCTGGAGAATTCTAGGTAGGCTTATCTACCTAGAATCAAATTTAGTTCACATTGCACCATATATTGATCAAATTGACCATACATTGACGAATATCAATCTATTGACAATGTACTGACACACTGACCGTAAATAACGTTGATGATAGACGTTAAGCCGGTATGAGGACCATTACCTGTGATTCCGGTCACTACCTGGTGCACTCTAACGTATTGGAACGAATAAATTTGGAACAACATGAGATGGTTGGATGCTGGGAGTATGAAACGATGTTTCTAAATTTTACAAAATTATAAACTTAAGTAAATGTGAGAGCCAGCAATCTACCTTTCGGGTTATTAGCACATTATCTTCTTTACAGAATGTACCTTGATGTAGACGGTGATATAGCTTAGATACTAGATTAGTGGACGGGTATATTACATTACTGAAATATTCAAAAAGCAACTTTCAGCTTTCTGGCAGCCATCCTTAGAGTAAATACAAATTAAAACCTTACAATTAAACAGTAAAAATGAATACTCTGTTACTCGAGTAATAGAGATTATTTTAATTTAAAAATACGTTTTAATGTACTAAAAATTACTATAATTAAAACTTATAAATATACAAACAGACATAAATAAAGGAGTCTTGAGGCAGTGTTCAAATGACCATTGTGCGGTTTGGTGTACCCTACGCGTACGTTGTGCGTCCTGTGTTGTTTTGTG
The DNA here is from genome assembly GCA_034769895.1 of Magicicada septendecula. Lineage (NCBI taxonomy): Eukaryota > Metazoa > Arthropoda > Insecta > Hemiptera > Cicadidae > Magicicada > Magicicada septendecula. Next base: position 1,099,975,978 of record CM068367.1, on the reverse strand, counting down.
GGTGCTCTGTTCATTTTTACGACTTTGGCTGGTGAGTTTTTTATTTATAAGATTTATTTATAGTGACTTGCAGTGTACTGTGTGAGCTTCTTCAAAAATGACTGTCTATCACTGGAGGTAGCCAAAATATTGCTTTATAATATTTCTATGATGGTAAAAGTCCATCCACTGAATTGTATACACATGATTTGTATAGTGGTAAAATCAGAACAGGCGCTTTAAAGTAGCGGATGAAGATTTTGTAAATATAAAGTATGAGAGCAATTTTAATTCGTTGATTTCAAATTTATGAGTGAAATCTGGGAAAAATGAAATGAGACAAACAAAATAAAGAATGGTAACACACAGAATATGGAATGCTATTGTAACAGTACAAGTAAAAATTCAAGTATTGCGATAACGCGAATATAGTCTGTGAAAGAAGTGAAAGGGATTCGTGAAGCAAGATATACAAAATATTAAAGTCTTTATGACAGTCGTACTACTATTTTTGGAAGAAATGAAAATAGCATGATGTTCGGTGATGGCGAGGATGGGATGACTTCTTAGAGGAGCACAGACTAGCTTCAAATGACGTAGAAGAAAGTATAAATACGTAAAAAATAGTGAAGCTCCAATTTAAGACTGGAACTGGGAAATGGATGTATGAACTGTTACTCAGAAAATATGGAAAGTAATTTGTTGTTAAGGAAAAAATAGAAACTCGACTTTGTCTGATCCACCTTTTAGAAGGCAGCTAAAACTGCATGTAGTAACTATAAAATTTAGTGTGCATTACTGTAGTGAATAATTTATATAAAATATCCTTCAAGATATTGTTAAAGAGTTATCATCTACGCAGAAACTATGTTAGAAAAGTATCAATGTGAGGTTTGATTTGGACTACGTGCAGTTGACCATCTGGTTTGGTTGGTACAGTTAACCATGCTCAGTAAAGAGCATCTGTACTCTCATAGATCATCTAGCCTATACTTCTTATAAGACTTTAAGCAATTGTTTAATTAAAAACAGCATCGAATGAGATATTAAAGTTTACTACTCCAGAAAACTTGTGACACTCATTGGTTATATACCAGATAACTTTAAAGGCAGTGTTGCTGCTGGTGGGAAGACAGAGTGTGATATTTTGATATCTTATTAAGGTGGACTTCTTTCTCTCTGGAACAGGTTTTCACATTCTGAGATAGGTTTCTCATCCAGTTTCTATCATAACGTTCTTCTATATTCCTACTAATAGTTTTAAGAGTTTTTCCTGTTAAATATTTTTCTATTCTATTTATTTCTCTTTTTGTGAAGCTTGCAACGCTTAAAAACTTTTTTCATGTTCTTCTCCCTTGCAAAATCTGTTAAAAAGTACCTACAATTTGAGTATTTGTGTTCCTGTTGTTGGTTTGTAGACTTCTTGCCTTTATGTTTTTGCATTTGCGACCTCTAGTTATACTTTTGTAACATATTTAGGGATCATCATATATTCGCTTCTCGAGCTGTAATAATTAAACAGACAACAATTAATATATGGATAATAATAATTATCCACTTTCAATTGAACACTGTAGAAATAAAAATTAGTTATTAATAAATAATTGTATCGCTTCTGACGAATTACTTCAAGCCAGTTATTTCAAGGCTATCTTCAGTACTACTGTCTTGTGTATGACTAACGGAATTGCCAGGTGGCATGTGTTATACGTTGTACACCAAACAAAATTCACTTTATGAAACACTTTTTGTTGAAATACAGCATCGTTTGATTACTGATACGATAGTTTGTTGACGTTTATAAAATATTATAATGTTGAATTACATATGCTTCTTTGCAGGAATCACACACACGACTAAAAATATCAACTTATTCTAAACCCACGTTCCTTAGTGTCCTTAGAAAAGCGTTCGTTTCCGTGAACGTTTTCGATTATATTTATAACAATTTATAACGAAGCCCAAGCGAATCAAATTGAAAAATTAGCATTGCTGAAATTGTGTAAAGGATAAAAAGTACAAAATGTGGAATAAACATTTCTGAACCGGCGTGCTACTGACAGTCGCGTAAAAAGAGAGGGTATCACATAAATCTAATCTGTCCTGTGTGTGTGTGTGTGTGTGTGTGTGTGTGTGTGTGTGTGTCGACGCACCACAAACAAAACGTTCTAAATATTATCTCATACTATTCTAACCCTTCCTTGACGTTATGCTAAACCGATTGTTGAAATCTTGGAATCAATGAAGTTAATGATACTGTTGCACGAAACACGTATCAAACGGTGCAATTTATGGAAAATTTAAATAGATAACCAATATTTTTGCGCGCGCGTGGCATGACCAGCTCTTTGTAACACTTCTGCTTCCACTATTATCACACACTGGCTACAGGAAAATACTTTTCAAAGTATGTTTGTTTGTTTTACTCATTCATTATTACTTACGTACATGAATCATAAAACTTATTATGACAAAGACTTGTACGATTGTTTAATGGCCTCACGGAGTGTGGAACACTTATCCGGTATTGATAGCCGGATTAAAAATGGACGGAAATTGTGTATTATGTGAACAAGTTTTCTAAATTAAAATTCAGTTCCCAGTACAGTATACCTCTGGAATTCACATTCGGTAAGCAAGCGAAAAACAAATCGTTTTCTAATAAAAGCAAGTTAGAGGGTAGTCAACTGTGCAGCCCCCTTTTTGTAACAACGTGTTCTTTGAACTCGCGTTCCGCTGGCCGGTAATACAAATTAACCTACAAAGGATTAATCACAGTTTGATCTTAAATTAAACCGTATCACAGCGTGTACTAGATGGAAATCAAATATTTTTCCATCAAAGCAAAACAGTTAGAAACATTTTCTAATTTTGGATATAACAAAGTTACTATTCATAATGCAAATAATTTATTTATGACCATAAATGTGATTATGCATGTAATTAGTACAGGTGTTACACAACTAGTAGTGACATAATTATATCCAGTTTTGATAAAATATACCAGCTGTGTATAGCGTATTATAGAATTTTGTACCACAACTGCAGACAGAATTAAACAACTTTCAAATAATTATTACTTTATTAATATAATAAGAATTAATTTTAATAATATTAAATTATAGGATTACAATAATAATATACCACAGTTTTTACAATAAAACAGCTGACATAAAACCACTTTTAGCGCGAACTATTGAGTAACAACATAAAAACGCCTCTAAAAAGTAGAATAATACACCGAAAACTAAAAACTTGAGAGGAAGTCACAAAGAAAAAGGAGTAGGAAGACGACGAAATCGAAAGCCGACGTAGTACATTCGCGAAGGACAAGAAATCCTATACACGAAACTGTAGAACCCTAAGTTAACACCACGCACTGACATTATGTGTGTGCCTATCTGTACTGTGTCGGTTTCTCCAGACAAAGTATATTCAAATAAAAGTAGTAAAAGCAGTAAAAAGAAAATTGGAACAATACAGGAACATATTAATCCCAACAATTTTTCTCAGTTTGCTTTATGTTCGTTCTATCGGCTTGTGCAGCTATTAAAACAAGTTTTATGTAAATACTCTTTTTCAAACTAACGTAACCATGAATATACGCGTAGTTATAAAATGTATTAGATGAATCCACACTACGTTTTTTTGGATACTGAATATTCTTCTATGCTGCGTATGTCGCCGAGGCACTAATCCATTTTTTCAAAGCTGGTAATTTCTGAATTTTGTTTGCTTTTATGAAAAAAGTTGAATGTCTTTGAAAGATACTTTTAAGTGACTTGAACATTTAGTTACAAAATTTACAAAATATTTAGGGTACAAAATTCAGTGTTGAACACAAGCTTTGCTTGAGAAACCGCTGTAAAAAAATACTGTGATATTTTTGTCTTCTGTCGTAACGACCCTGCCAACATCTTCGCTCACTTCTGTTCTTACTTTTTACAGCAATATTGTGTTGTTTTATACAAGGTGCATAGAAGACGTATTTTCTTCGGAAATAATATTAATTTTGTTTCATTTTTACCATATATATATATGTGCCTCTTGTTACGGACCATATTCTGCAGGTAGATTCTATGAAGCCGTTGTTTTTCACTATTAATTAGTGTCATAACGTATGCACACCTGGGGCTTTACTGCTTCTGAGCGTACTACTACTTGTTCCGTTTGTACATGTAGTAAAGAAATAACAATCAAGCGAACAATTTTGTTATTCATACCTCGCAAAATCATAAGTATCATAAGTAAGGAAAATCTGAAACGCTTCGCCCAATTTATCAGATGATACTTCATTCAAGTCGAACAGCAGACAAGAAGGGGACCAGTTCATAACTTGGTCAATAATTTTACAGTGAACTCACGGGTCGCCACCAAAAAAACTACTGGAAATTTAACGTCATTGTTGAGTTTGAAAATCCTAACACATACGTCGTGAACAAATTACGTATATATTCTTGGCACACTTTACGTATGAGGTAATACAATGCAGCTCCATATTGAACCGTAGATCATTAGGCAAAACAGAATGCACTCCACTCTGTACGTACCAGTGTTCGCTCGATAGTGGTATGTTAGTAATGCGTCGCACTACACAATTCATCATTCTGCCATTTGCGCTATTTGCTAATAGCTTTAATTGAAAATTCAAAACTACCGACTTTTAAGAAGGAGTATTTTGTGACAATCCCATTCAAATTTATGGTTCAGAAAATCGTATAAAAAGTCTGCGGCTTATTTAGAGTAGTATTATACTCGTATATTGTTATGCTAAACGTAGTGCGTACTTGGAGAGCGAGCGGTTGGATAATACTTCTGATGACATGTTCTGTTCCAGCCGTACTCGGTGAAGGTACAGTGTTCGGAGATCCCTAGTGTTTCACGATAGTATTTCAATTATTGACGCGTTCAAATTACATTATTGCTGTGTGTAATCCATATGGTCTAAAGAAGAAATGTAAACATTCTACAATGAAAACTAATATTTGGAATAACACATTTCAGTACTATAACCCAATAATTATCAAGATTATGTCTCATTATTGTCTTCCCTGTAACGCAAATTTTAAAGAAATGTTTTGTAAGTAAGGGAACACAGAAGCAAGGGTCTGCTGTCACCTTAACAATGACATACGTAAGAGCTGTACCATATGTAGTTCGGGCAATGGAACGTGAAATCCATAAGCAACGGGAAGGCATAGTATTAGGAAGACAATATCTCTGTAATAGCAGCTGTTCACTTAAGGGGAATGCGTGTGGTGAGCGGGACTACCAGAAAACAAAGGAGAAATGTATCACAGATGTATTACTAAGAAGAAAGCTGACAGAAAGACATAAGGAGGCGACACGAGAAATAATAAGCCACGTGTGTGGAGCTTAACACCAAAACGCGGCGGTACATTGTTCACAATGGACGGAAGGGCTCGTACAGAGAATGTATGAATAGCGACCATACAGGTGAGCAATTAACAAGCAGCGGGAAGCACTGTTTACCAGAATGGGTCACAGCTAAGGAAAAACTGCAGAGCAGATGTTGCAGTTGTAAGGGATACCAAGAAACGATCACACCGGTGTGGGAATGGAAAAGAGGATGCTAGAAGGCAATACGAGAATTGGTCACGGGTAAGAAGCGATACACATGTTGAACTAAAAGGCAGCTGCGAGGTCAAGCAGCAATTAAGAGAAATTTGTCTGAAAGGATCGGACGAAAGACAATAGATTTGATGGACAGGCGTAAAATTTGGTCATCCGCCTCAGACTATGGGTGGAGCCAACCAGAAGATGTAATGGTAGGAAATCAAAGGAGTTTATCAGAAACCAGAGTTGGGGTAGGCATTTCTCCAAGAATAGGTTGCTAGGGAGACGAGGATGAAGAACGAATGAAAACGATATCGAAAGACAAGCCATGATGTTAGGGAGGAGTTTTCGTAAGAAAATAGATGAGAACCAATGGAAACGAAGAAGGTGGGAATAAGAGTCCTGAGTAAAAAAGATAGAGGGATTCGTGTTATAAAAAGAAGTGTTAACTGTGAGTGTAAACTTAAGTTCTAAAAGTTTTAGTCAGAGGTTGAGTAAGGGTCTTAACCTTAGAGAGAGTCGGAGTCGTAATATACGTGCGAACGGTCGAGAGTCGTGAAATAGTAATGGACATGTCGAAGTAACACTTTGAAAAGAGACTAATATACTTTTTTTCTCGAGAGTTGATATACTAACCAGTTAAGTAAATACGGTCGGAAGTTTTGACGGAGTGCGTAATGCTAGACATGGTGTTGAATTCGAGATAGTGAGAGAGAGCCGGAAATATGAACTAATTACGGTAATTGTGTGAAAGACGAATATACGGTTAACGCTCATTAAACATAATCAAAGGTCGTGGTAATAAAGTTAGTCCGCGAAGGAACTGTGCTGAATAATTAAAGTATCCAACAATCTGTATAAATAAACAAATTGTTAACGTACTGAGAATATAAATGACACATAAATAACATAAACCGCTAATATAAATAATAATTATAATGAACCGCTTACCGTCTTTATCACTCGTCTCTTTATACAATTAAACGATGTCGTACTCTCAACGTCTTACCAAGTCGTCGTCAATTTTCAACGTATCTCACGCAGACTACGTCCGTCGCGAACGCACGAATAACCAGTACCGATATTCTTACCTGTCCTTATTTGATGTATTTAATTCCCGATTGGCGGTAAATTGTTTTTGAGGAAACAACTAAAAGATTCAAATTAGTTTGTCTCCTGTGCGGTGATGATGAATTCGAATTACTCTCGCAGACTGGCGGGAACTCGAATTTCGCTTGTCGTTCGCGTGTTGCCAACATAAATTTTTATCAAAGAATTCTATTCTCCGCTAAAGAACACAAACTATATAATAAAATTCCAATAAAACAAAGGACAGTTAGTAATGATTCATACTTGTTTATTTGTGTCTAAAATTCGCTAATTTTTGATAACTCCAGTACAATAGAAAGTATTATAATAAAGTTTCGCCCCGGCAAAAAATTAATTTTCACTCAGCGGAAAGCAACGGTGGCAGCAGTCGTGTGAAGCCACAATGGCCGCTAGTGTTTCTTATTTACACAAGTTATTCTGCCAATGAGTTCTTTGGGTTATGAAAAGACTTAAAACAGGATGTTAAATAAAGTACACCACCTTACATTTGTGGTACTTAAATACTAAAAAGGTTTACATGAAATTCAACACTTGGTGGATAAAAGTGTGTGTCAATTTTATAGGCTTCGGACGTAGGTTATCTTACAGTTACATACAGTGTGAATAAATATGATCCTTTAATCCTTGAAAGAATTTGGTGTTCAAAGTTCAGAGTGAGAGTTATATATTGTGAAAAATGTTAATCAGTTTTAGTTCGTAATTATTGACAATTTAATATATACTTAACAAAACGATGTTGTTTTTGTTATGGGTCATCAGGATTTCTTCAAGGTTGTGATAATATTTTTGTTAATTTTCAATGGTATCGTTTCCCTTCTCCTTCTGGCGTCTGTTTCTTTTTATTCAATTTTTATTTATTTTTTTAATTTAAAAATTTTGTTTATTGTTCCTCCTTGAGTTGCTGGAACTATGGTTGATTTCTTGTGTTCATTTTACTTTTATTTGGATCTTATTTTCTCCTTTATTAGCCTTTAATAGAGCCGAAGTCAATATAGCGTCTGTACCGCTGGATAGTTAATAATGGAACTTTCGTTTTATAACGGTCAAAAATATAATAAGGTTTTGTTGTTATGGCAACCGCTTCCACTCTTATTGGTTAAACACATTTGAACCTATTGTTATAAATCCTGGGTTTCTGTTCAAAATGAATAAATATTTTATAATGGTTATTGTTCTTCGGTCCTCTCATCAATGTATTTGATATTAACATAACTGTTTCTATTTTCTTTCAAAGATTATTTTGACATCCCACAAAGCTGGGTTTGTTCATGTATTAAAGTTTTGACAAAATGCTAATATTACATTATTACCTTTCTTTCTTAATTTATGTTTTTAATCTAATTCTGACATCTTAATATGGTTCACTAATTGTACTTAATGAGTTACTTGCCCTGAATTTTCTAATACAATAGTTAATTTCTTACAATCTGTTTATTTTGAATTTATACAGTTAGGAATTTTATAGGCGTAAGCTGTAATTGTCTATTAATTTCTTACTTTACACTAATTAAAGATTATTTATCATTTCCACATGTTTTGCTTGTTGCCACTTATTACTTATTTACTTTTGGTATTACTTTGGGCTATTTTACAATAAATGAAAGTTATTATAAATTTACAAAATCATTTCATGTCTGTTATTCTTTTTATTTTTCTGTCTTTAACCTGATGGTTATTATCATGATTGTAAACTTTACCTCCTTATTTATTTCTATTATTATTCTTTACACACTTTTGTATCACTTAATACTATTATAAAAACATAACATAAAAATAGGTTTATGGTCTGTTTATTTTTCAGCCATATTCCTGCTTACAAACACAACTCTTTTAATTAACAATTAACAATTGTGGTGAAGTTTATTTTAACACCATCTATTTTATCATTATTATCATCCCGTTGATTGATTTATTAATATAGGATGTTTTATTATCCTTGTACCCATAACTCATGGTTCTTATTATCTAACATTATGAAATTAGTTGTCTATCAACTTATTGTTTGTTGTTTTGGGTTTCTTACCTTTGTCTATTTCTTTCTTAACGTTATTCACTGTTTATATTAATTCATTCTTATCACTTCCAACACTTTCACTGTTTGTCACTTTCACTTCCTACCTATCTCTCACTCTTGGTTTCTATGATATTTTAAACACACATTTATAGTTATTCTTTCAACATTTTATGTCTTACTTTCTTATCATAATAAGGCTCTTAACAACATGCCTTATCTACTAATAATTGTTATACTTATTTCTTATGGATAGTGTACTTTCTTTTGTATTATTTTATTCATTGTTAGTGATTAGATTTGCTTTACTCCTTTGTGCTTTTTGTCATTAATTTATCTTTTCTTATTTTATTGTCTTTATCTGGCCAATCTCTGGGGTTGGGTCATAGTCATTTGTTTGTGAGTCTAGTCTATTCACTTATTTATTATTCTTGTTTACAAGTCTCCTTTTTACTTTCTCAATTCCATTTTATATTTTTTTCCATCATTATTCATTAAATTATTTTACTTTTTATCATTTATCTAACAGTTGTGGATAACCTATAGGGTCTGATTTCTGCAACGTTATAATGTTAACAATTCGGAGTTAAAGTGGCGTTATCAACTAACGTGTTAAAATCAGATTTTCCAATAACGAGAATTAACAAGAGAACTATTAGTGTCGGAGTGCGAGATACTAGGTGATGTGAAAAAGTGTCATTCACAAGATGATAAGTTCATCAACAAGGGCATCAGCGGGCCTAGAGAGAGAGAGAGAGAGAGAGAGAGAGAGAGAGAGAGACAGAGAGAGAGAGAAGGAAGATCATCGCAGATGAACGCCGCAGAGTTAATGGAGTACTTACCCACAGTAACGAATTCATGCATTACTAATTTTAATTAAAAAACATTGTCTGTCACTCTAAAAGAACACACTAATGATATTTCAAAAAAATCATATCTAATATATATTCATGTTAAACTAGCATGAGCAACTTTTAAAAGATAATTTCAGATATCTATCAAATTATGAATCCATTTGTTTAGAATAGTTTTGTGTAAATTGAAAAATTGTAATTATGATTATTAATGTTTAAATAAATAACCCTGAGAAAGAGCTCATAATAGAGTGAATAATTATTGAAGTAAATAATAAATTATATTATAATGTGCTGTTTAATATTACAAGATAAATGTTGTGTTTTTTTTTTAGATATCATGAAAGTGCTATCATTGGTAACAGATATGAATAAACAAATTTAATACAGTAAATTTTGGAGTATGTTGGAATATATATTTGACGACCCATCACGGGGCATATCATTGTATTTGGCGCTCCAAAACGCGGGGCGTAAACACTTAACAGTCAAACATATACATGACAACAGCTATTAAGTTATATTGGACGCCCACAACGTCGGGCTTTTATATATTATATAAGTTATATTTGATGCACACAACGTGTGACTTTTCACACTCAGAAACTAAAAATAAATTAAATCTCGTTGCTTAAATGTCTCTATATTCCTTTTCTCTTAACAGAGTAGACAAGCGCACCTGAAATAGAATACATATGGAAAACCTGAAACCCTTTGTCCAGTTTGTCAATCATGTCGAACAACAGACACTGTTTACAATTTGATCAACGGTTTCACATCCATCCTATAGATCATAACATTTTGAACTAGTGGAATTTCTAATTTCATTGTTGTTCTTTAAAAAGCTTAACAAACGCATATGTCATGAACAAATTACATATTTTCTTAGCATACTTTATTTAGGCCTACAAACAATTACATATTATACCTTACCAATTGGCTAACATTGAAACTCTGTTGTCTTGTGTTGTGTTACTCTATTACTTTTGTTTTCATTTTTTTATTTAATTTATTGAATACAGCAATCATCTTAAAATATTTTCTTAAACCTTTGCCTTTCGTGATTACTTTGTATGCCTTTCATCTTTATTTGTATCTTTTTAATAATATGAAAAATCT